>CM060112.1:11980000-12160000 GCA_030522415.1 Channallabes apus | reverse complement strand
TGGGGGCTTGCCATGTTTTCTAGTTCAATGGCAAAATTTATGCAACAGTTATTTCAACTGAGCAATCTGACTGTGACGAATACAGTAAGTCCCCAACTTACGAACATTCGAGTTAGGAATTTCCGCACATATGAACGGACCACGTACAGTAGATGAGAACAAATCTCAGAAGTAGCTCATGTGTATTGTATAAAAAAAAAAGACACTACAGTGCACCAGATACCAATATTTATGATAAAGTGTGTAAATTAATGTATAAAATGTCAAAGGTCCGGTATATTGTATGTGTGGGAGAAATTAATCGGCCTCAGCAAATCAGTCCAGTGATATAAAAAGGTTGTTCTGTAAAGCTGTCCTGATGGTGAATAATCCTAATTTTGAAAAATCCTCAACAAAACATTCACAGTTCACAGTCCAATACAGTGGAAAACAGCTCTGAGACAAAATGGCGTCTGTTCAAGTGCAGTAAACACCAGACTTGTCCCAAAGTTTTTGGCCACATGATGGCAGTGTGGGGACGGGCACAGATGTACCGCTCAGATTTAGCCAAGTGGATTGGTATGCTTTACATTGTGTTGGTCTCAGCATGAGTGAATATAGGTGGGTTGTGGAACGCAGTAATGAGACAAGAACAGTTCACTGCCAGTTTAGTAAGAAAATACATCTGACAATTTTATGTCATTTTAATGACCCTATTAATGCCTACGACCGCAACCATAACCAGCACAACAGCACTACTTCTCATGTATATACACACACAGTGCTGTGAAAAAGTATTTGCCCCTTTCTGATCTTTATTTATATATATATATATATATATATATATATATATATATATATATATATATATATATATATATATATAATTTTAACACAGTTTATGCCGAAATATACAAGGATGGAAATGAAAATATGACCTTTTTGTAGACATACACAGACATTCAACATTAGCGTGTTGAATTGCCACGATATGCCTTGTGTGTGTGTGTGTGTGCGCACAGCTCTTTGTAGACCGTGTTCATATCGATCACGTAGATTCTAAACCCGGATTCAAAGGTTGCTGCAGACTCCTGCAAAAAGGAGATGATTTGCTTGCGTAAGGCAGACACGGTTCTTGAACACACTCTCCTTTAACATTCCCTACAAGTAGGCATCTTGTGGTGTAAGATCGGGGGAATGGGACTGTATTACTGAATGTAAATAATACTCAACTATAAATACTTTTTCATCTGTCGAGAGACCCATTGGCAACAACAAATGCACAACACGGCTTCCTTTTAACTAACAGGAAAACGTACAGCTGGAGATACGCCCCGTCAACAAACGCACGTGCCTGTCCGAGATGCGCGAATTTCAGTACCGTATGAGCACAAAATGCAGTTTTTAAATTATTTCATTTATTAAGGGATAAAAAGCTGTTCAAACCTGCCTGAATCTATGTGGGAAAAGTAATTTCCCCCTAAACATAATAACTGGTTGTGCCACCCTTGGTGCCAACAGCGTTTAATATATCTGGCAATGAGTCTTTCAGATCACTCTGTAGGAGTTTTGACCCACTCTTCTCTGCAGTAGTGCTTTAATTCACCCACATTGGAGGGTTTTCCAATATAAACAGCCTTTTAAGGTAATAAAAGTTACCTTTCTGTTGCGTCGTATCAGAGAAACACACCACTCCACATTGCTGTTCTGCTTTTGTATAACCTCTTGTTACGTCAGGTGATTTTTTTTCTTTTTTTTTCTTTTCTTATACAGACTGTAAAGTGCAAGGTGCAGCTTAGCTTGAGGTTTTAGGCTTGAGCTGCCGGTTTAGAATAAATCCTCCGTGTGGTGTTACTCCTGAACGCTGCTCGAGCTGTACATTTCTGTGGCCGTGCCTGGAACCAAGGATTTGGTGGCACGGACCCGTATATGGGCAGGGGAGTCTCAGTCTGTTGTTGAGGTCTTGGCTCTTTATCTACATCTTCATACAGGCTGTCAGAAGAGGATGGTGGTGGCTGACACTGATGGACATGTTTTTGCTTCTCTGTTTTAAAAAAAAAAAAAAAAAAAAAAATTTTAAATCAAGAGCATTTTCTTGAGCGAGTCATGTGAATAAATGCGGTGGTGGATGTCTGGGAAAAACGAGTCACGTGTTTCTGTGTCGCATTCTGGCAAATGCCAAAAGACAATGAATAATCAGGTTTTGGGCAGTTTTCTGCCAATATCACACTCATGTTTGTTAAATGTTAAACTGCTTCCTTTTTTCTATACATTTCAGTGAAACTGTACTGTAAAAGGGTCAGTCTGAGTGATTTTTTTTTTCTTCTTTTTATTATATGAGTATCATATACATATGATTTTTGAATTTGTTTAATAATCAACCTGACCTAAACCATAATGAGTCGAGGTGTTAAACTGGTCAGATCAGGACTGAACAGTGACTAAAGTGTTTAGAGAACCTTGTGAGGAAACGCTGTGTTCGGTGTTCTCACAGTTTTACAGATAAAGAGACGCAGATAACATCGTTCGAGTTCATCCCCAGGCTAAAAAATAAAAGATTTTAAACAAAGATAGTCTACCTGTCTGACTATCAGCTGATGATTTCACAATACTCAGTTTGTTTCAACATTTACTGATATTTAAATTCTGTAAACTGTAGCACTTTTTGTTGAACAAGATCACACTGTGTAGTTAAAAAAAAAAAAAAACGCACTCTATACATGCATTATACAGTGTATCATGGTGTGTGTGTATATATATATATATATACTGTGTGTACATACTGTGTGTATTAAAAAAGTGCTATAGTATAAAAAATGTAAAAATCAGTAAGCTAGTAAGACTATTATACATATTAGGCTATAATTGAAAAGGCTATTATACATTTTATGCTATGACATTTTTAAATGATTGAATCTGATAAGGTGTCACTTATTTTTATATTTCTATGTACGATATTTCACACCTCAAAGTCATTATGGCCGTAGTACAAACAACAGACTAATATTAAAGCTCTCTTTATAGTACATTGTAGTTTCTATGGTAACGGTTTGTAAAAAAAAAAAAAAAAAAAAAGAGTTAAGACCTTCGCCATAGGTGATCTCTCTCCTACAGTATGTTGTGTTGTGTTCCTGGCCGAACACTGTGTTTAGATAAAACACAATGATAGGAGGATATTTGTGGAAGGTGTTTGTGACATCTTCGTCTGCATGTCACCAGAAGAGTATAAAACCTGCCTTATTTCTCTATACAGTCCCCTGCTACAATAACACGCGCATCCCAGAGTTTCACTAGTAACACTATAAAGACACTATAAAGACATACAGTAGAGTCTAATCAGCATACTGGGCTGTAAAAAAAAAACTGTTTTATGCCTTCATTCACCAGAAAGTCCTGGTTTGACTTGAATGCACCTTGTATTAAATGTGCTTTGTACTAGCTGAAAGTAATATTTAATATATTTATCATACTGTACTTTAAGGGTATAATCTTTATTGTATTATTGATCATTACCGTGATTCTTATTAAGATGTATAAATCTTCTAAAATGTTTTTTTGTGTCCTGTGGTGGGTGCGAGCTTCCAGATGGAATTCCCGAATACTGCGCCTTTTGTTCTGAGAAATGCTCCTCTCTTTAGCTTGTCCAAAAAGTAACCATCACGGTGCACAATAATAATATTTTACTGCCGCTGTATAGTGTTGGTTATAACATTCTCAGCTAAAAAAAAATATATATATATATATTGTTGCTATTTTCACTCGCTCAGACTCTTCCTCACACTCATTAATTTATTATATTTTTGTTTGAGCAAACTCTCTCTCACCCACAAGGTTTGTACAGGCCAGGGTTGCCAGATCACACCGACAGAAAACTATGCAGTGCTGAAAATCCTCCCACTCCCATTAAAACCAAGCCAAATAATCTCTCTTCGGTCATTCGTACACCTGTAACACAGTACTGTTTCAATAAAAAAAAAAAAAAACAATGCAATAAAAAACTATTTTTATCCACTATTGGTTAAGGTACAGATTCTTTTTTTTTTTTTTTTCCTTTTCTTTTTTCCTTGAACAATGAAGAGTGAAGAAAAATATAGCCCGGTGTCCACACCACCAATTAAACTTAAAAATATAATCTTGGCTCTTATTGCAGAATAATCTAACTATAGATTGTTTTAAGATTTTATTTAAACATTGATATCTTCAATGTTGTTTTTATTTATGGCAAGTCCTTGTACTTAAGTGTTTTTTTAAGTTCTACAAGTAATATAAGAGATTTCAAAATTATTAGTTTCCCTCCTTTTATTTCACGTGCAGGTCTAATGCTGAGTGTGCAGTCAGGAGACGTGCGTATCACATTCCCTAAACATGCAGGCAGAACGTTTTTTTTTTCATCTCTAGATCAAGTCAGACCCTTACATACACAGTTCATATTGTGTGTGTGTGTGTGTGTGTGTGTGTGTGTGTGTGTGTATAAACACCTGCTTGTCTGGCCGGTGATTCCTGTTTGCTTTTCACACCGTGCGCATTTGCGGCTTCTTTTTTTTTTTTTTTTAACTAATGTTCCAGCTAGTGCAAGGAAAACATAATTTGCCCCCCTTTAAAAAATTATTTTTTTTAACAAGATCAAAAAGTAGACAGTGAACCCTCTGTGACCCGTCTGACTCATCCTGGTTTCCCATTTCTGCTTGAGAGTTCTCATCGCCTCTGAGGATGACCCTGTGTGAGGTGACTGGGGACGGTTACATTTGACCATGAAGACGGACTTCTTGGACTCGGCTTATGCAGTCAAATGTTCACTGATAACTTGTGTGTGTGTGTGTGTGTGTGTGTGTGTGTGTGTGTGTGACTGGTGACTGCAGTCGCTCAGTAGTTCAGGACTGAAATCACCAAAAAGAGTTTTGTACCTGAGCCTCAGATAGCGAAAGTGAACGTCATATTAACTTAAACACGTTTCCTGTTACACTGAACTTCCCACAGTGTGACTGCTGATTGATCCCTGCTGTTATCACTCTGAAGATGGGTTCCCTGTTGAGTCTGGTTCCTACCAAGGTTTACTTTTTTTTTTTTTTCTCGGTTGATGTTTCGGGGAGTTTTATCCGTGCCACAATCGCCCTCGGCTCACCAGGGAGGAACTGAATCACATGATTCATACATATTTCCTTACACTTTTTAAACTCGCTTTCATAATATTTCGATTCTGCTTTGTGACATTTTTAAAAGGGCTGTGTAAATGGAAATCGAATTGAAGTAAACAATATCAGGTACATTTGTTGCCATAAAAAAAAAAGTCTGTTCATTAAAAGACCGAAGAGCTTGTGACTCAATATGATAATTCTCTTAAATCTTCCATAGGCAAACTACTGACAGGGATGATTTTTTTTCTCCATTTCCTAAAAAGTAATTGTTTTTGGGGTTTCTGCCGGAGACTGACAATATGGCACGTCTAGCCTAGTGTCCTCCTCTGGGGCTTGTCAAGTCAGGACATCATAGGGCGGCTTAACACTCTGAGGATGCCATCGTTCCCACCCACAGGGAACAGCCTGTTTGTCCTGTCTTCTCTTGGCAGCGAATGACTACGTTCAAATGCACCATCCCTGGAAAACTTTTCTCTTGTGCCAATCTGGAGCTTTTTAGATGTTGTTCTGCTTCTGGAAAGTAGATCTGAGGATATTTTTTTTTGGCCTGAAGCTTGTTCTGCACTTGCTGTCTTTTAATGGTCTCTGTATCTACTGCTGCTTTGTAGAGTGCATTACTGTAGCTGCTGAGCTCCAGATAAAACCTCCTGCCTTCTGAAGCATACAGTCCAGTACCGACTATTCGAGTGTAGAGTTGGTGGTGTTACAAGATATGCAGTATGTGAAATGTTGCACTCTACACTTTTTTTTTTTTTTATTGTAGTGTTTGGTTTCCAGTTTATTAATTTTTTTTCTAGACAGGTCATGAGCGCTAGTGACGTACGCTATTAGTCTTCTAATAAGAGAGGATTTTGTCCGCAGGGCCGTTCGGGTACCTCATGCTCTTCAGTCATGGCATGGTACATTACACGTGTGACGTAGCACTAGTTGTTGAGAATTCCGTGTGAACTTCTTCTTTTCATCCTCGTGTCTTCACAGAGATTAATTTCCATTCATTAAACGTAGTAGAAATCACAGAGCTTATAAGTATATGGATGAAAAAATTGTGTATTGCAGTTCTATTGCATCACATTAACAAAATATAATGTGATGTAGTGAGCTTTTTTATTTATTTATTTATTTATTTATACAATGTACCAGTAATTAAAAAATGGATAAGGGGCGGGGGGTGAATAACATCTTTGTGGTTAATTCGCTAGTCTGAAAATAATCATCAGTGAGGAAGAGGAGGAGGAGGAGGACGAGTGCCCAAAGAATATCAAGGCACTTGGTGTGTGTGATGCAGGGGGGCCAATATTAATGACATTGTTTTGTTGAAAGCATTTGTAATTAATAAGATTAAGATTTTTAGGGCATTTTTAAAGAATTAATTTAATTCAATTAAAGGGTATAGTCCCCCCCCTTTCTCTCTTTTTATTTTTGTTAGTGTCTTGGTTTCATGCTGCTTTTCCCTCACGGCCATTATCTGCATTATAATAACAAAGTAATGAACCCTGGTGATGAAAGTGGTTTTACTGAATCCTCATTCCCTAAATATCTTTTGGTAAAAGTTCTTTTGTGTTCGGAGAAAAGACGCATTGTGCTTCTTCTTCGGTTAAATGTATTACAGGAAGCGACAGATTTCCATTATCTGTGCTGGCCGAGTTTAAAACATTTTCAGGACATTTTTCTAGAACATGACTGATTAGTTTGTGCATTCAGTAGAGAAGACTCTATATGTAGTTTCTGGTCACATGACCCAAAGTTAGGTATATTAAATGTGTGGGGGTGTGGTAGAAATGAGTCCGCCTCACTGATGAGCTCTATATGAAAACTGTCTGTCCTGTTCACGATGGTGAATAATCTTAATTTCAGAAAATCCTCAACGAAAGAGTTCACAGTCCAATACAGTGGAAAACAGCTTTGAGACAAAATAGCGTCCTTGAGTCCCCACGTGATTTAAAGGCGCTGAGACAGCACTGTTACATTTCACATTTCACTGCGAAATTCATTTCCTTAGGCGCGGTTACGGTTTTTTACAAACATGATGGCAATGTGGGGAAAGGGGACAGATGTACCGCTCTGGGGTGCGTTTCCCAAAAGCATCGTTAGCCAACTATGGTCGCAAGTTCCGTCGTTACCAACATAGTTCAACAACTAGGTGTTTCCCGAAACCATAGTTCAAGCGAACATTCGCAAACAGCGTCGCAAACTTACGTGGTTGGAACTACAGCCTTCGACCTGTGGTTAGAAGCAGAGTTCCTTGCCGCGGCTGGGTGTGTTCTATTCACAGTTAACGACCCTACACCCTATTAGTTTCTAAAAAAAAAATCCCAACCACTTTGATTTGGAAAACTTAATGTTTTGGTGCTCAGATATTAGGTTATTAATTTTTCGGTTATTTTGATTACAAATTCACTTTAAACGATATAACAGCGGTACCACCGCAATTATTCTCCCTTCGAAGTGCCCTACAGAAGCATTATTTATGCCGGTTGCAACACAGCCTTGGTTTCGTTTGTGCGAAGAAAAGGTGAGTTTTTAAGTGAGTATCTTTAAACATACCCAAAGATAAATGTGTCATAACAATATTTGTAGTAGTATGTTAGAGGTTTTCACTTATAATGAATGTTATCTGTACTGTTCACGTATTCAACATATACAGTGCACAAAGTGTTAAGCACTAAGAAATTGTAAAATTTATACACTACCATAGTGTAAGCCTATTTAAAATATTACTCAATATATATTCAATGAATGTACCCTAATAAATCAACAAACTTGGACACTGGCTGGGAATCGAACCCGGGCCGTCGGCACGGTAAGCGGAACAGCTACCGCTGAGCCACCAGTTGGTCACACTTGCAAAGTCCCTCCACTTGTTTCTGACTTCCTCTGGGCTTCTCTCATACCCATTCCCAGAAACATTAATTTTTTGTGCGATTTCATTCCAATTTTTTTTGTCCGAATTTGTAACTGCAAGCTTTTTTTTTTTTTAGTAAATTGTGGTTTTCGTGTCATTTTTTCACGTCAACTCTCATTAAACCATGGCTGTATGTAAAGGGACTTACTGTATATAGGAAATAATATTGAGCAAAATGGGTAACAGGTGTTCACAACACAATCCCAACATTTTCAAAACCCATCATTTCTTTTTATTTTAATTGTACTGACGTATCAATACCAAATAAAAAATTAGTTCAAATGAAATATTCAAAAATGAAAAATGTTGCGTTTGTGACATTATTACACCACTTCTACGTTACGTCACTGCGAAAGCGCATTGAATGCGAGCCGAAGAGAGAGAGAGAAAAAATAAACACACTATACAGTAGGGGGCGATATGTGCCTAAGCAACTACTCCGCCATTGTATCGAAGAAGAAGAACGACAGTTCAAACCAACAAGGTTCTAACCATGGAAGTGCGACACAGGTACTATGGTTTTGGGAAACACTTGTGACTAGTTAGTTAGTTTCTTCAACGTTGCATCGTACTATGGTGGTTAAGCAAAGAACTACATAGTTGTACGGGAAACGCACCCCAGATTAAGTCCCATGGATTGGAATGATCTACATTGTATGTTTGTGTCTAAGGCGTACGAGACTCACTTCGTTGGACTTGAGAACAAATCCTACTTAAGAACGTGCTCCCAGAATGGAACTCGTTTGTAAGTAGGGGACAACCTGTATGGAGGTTCTGTATCTTAATTATTTAAAAAATCCTGGTGAAAAAAGAAACTTTGTCAGGTTTTGCTACAAGTCTAAACAAACTTGTACCAAATAAGTCCCTCCTACCACATGGGACACTGTGTTGCCTGCCAATGTGTGTGTAGTTTAGAGTGTGCCACCTGTTGGATCATAGAAGAACAGCAACGCTGTATACTGCCTCTTACAGTAGGTGTAAATTTTACACAGAAAGTACATTTTGGAGTGGATGTGCTAGAGAAAACATTTGAGAGATTTGCCTCTCCTGTAACTGATACAAAATCTCAGACAAAATTGAATGCAGATAAACGTGAAGTTGTACAAAACAAATCTAGACAAGTTTGTGCCGTAAACAAAGGTGATGGTGGTCTGATAAAATTTTAAAGTATACAATCAGACGATGTAGGTCCAGGGGAATATTGTTGTGATATCATTATTATTTATTTTTTGTTTGTAAATTAACTATGATTAAATTGGTGATTTTATTTTTCCTCACCTTTGCATTTAATATTTGCACACCAGCTTGTTTTTATAGATAAATTCATAGATGTGGACACGCGCACACACACACACACACACACACACACACACACACACACACACACACACACACACACACACACACTATTTCTCTAGTGATATCTCGGGAGTAGCTTGCTCTTTATATTTAGACGTGTTTACGCGTTTACTTGTCAGAGGGAGTCTAATTAATTTGCAGTCCCCCCCCCCCCCCCCTCTCTCTTTCAAGGGAAAATATTTGAGGTCTTTCACAACTTTAAAATGCTAAGCCAGATTTTTTTGTATTATTATTTTTTTTGCGTTTAGTTATCCTTTCAGAATTTATCTCTTTGTACCACATTCATTACCAACCCAGGAAATGTTAATGAATTCAGACTAAAGATATAAATTAAATGTCTGAAAAAGAAGACTTTCCTTAATATGTGGATTAAAACTGGTTTGTAATTAGAATTTATGGGGGGGGGGGTGTTAAATGTTTATTTAGAACTAGATGTGATCAAGATTTTGTTCGTGTGGATTTTAATTGCACACTCACAAGCGCGTTTTAAAAAAATGTACAGCGGCATCTGTTGAATCTGTTGAATCTTGAGATGAACTAATGATTTTTCCAAGGTCGATTTTTATTTTTTATTTTTCCTTTTATATAAGGGTGTTTTCCATTTAAATTTCAAAGTAGCATATCTTGTCTCTCCATGGGCCGAAATTTTTTGAAAACCCTATTAAAATTTGTTCAGTAGTTTTTATGTGATGCGTGCACAAACAAACAGACACAAATTCCAAAAACCATCGTTGGTGCGTTCTATTACTTCTCTTGCACCCCCTCCCCCAATAATTTTTGCGGAAATATATTCAATGACACGCCAACTTTACAGTTTTAATATACGTACTGTATAAAAGATTGATCGTTATTTAGGTGTGTGTTGTTGTCTTATAACGATCAGTGACGGGTTGATGCTGTGGCCCAACACGTAGAGGAGGTTCTGTCACGTAAAGTTAATAATTGCTTTTTTAAAATGCATTTATTAATGGGGGACTTTTTCTATATATTTTTATCCAGTTATATTTGCACTTAAACTTATTTTGCAGATTTCCCATAACATTATCACTTTTATTATAGTATCTGTGGCTTTAACAACAGCGTCTGTCTCTCTCTCTCTCTCTCTCTCTCTCTCTCTCTCTCTCTCTCTCTCTCTGTCTTTTTTGTCACTTAAGATTTATCTTGTAGCCGATTCTGCTGTTGCAGAAGTTCACCACCTTCTGACCAATCAGAACTCAACATTACTGTAGGTATGATGGTCAAGTCGACTTTTGATAGAGAATAACAGAATGCAATTGAGAGTAAAAACGTGCGTCGTCTTTATTTCTCTATATAATGCACTTATTACAGCATTTCACTAGCACTTGGATACTAGATGCTTTACTGCTGCTAAGAGTCTCATCACCGTTCTGTGCATGAAGTCTTCAGCTTTTCTTACACCTTCATTTATGAGAAATTAATAGTCTCGGTTTGATTTGAACACCCATTGTAACAGGCAAACGTACAGTATTATTCAGGACGATCACTATTTATGAACATCCTTTTGCGTAGTCGGTGTATTTATACTTTGATTCAGCTTTTCGTGGCATGATGGAGGAAGTTGAGTCTCTCCAACTGATTTATTCTTATATAAGCAGAAACCTGAGTGAAGATCAGCAGATGACGACTTCATAGTTTATAATATATACATTATCTCTTTTTTTATTTTATTTATTTATGTATTTGTTAAACCTTTCTCAGCAGTCATTAGGCTGATGGCTGAAATATGAAGTGGCGTTTGTTGATGACTAACATTCCTCTGATGTCTTGTATGGATAAGATTGTGCCATAGCTGTAAATCTGTCCTGCGGTGGTTTTAAGTGGCCTGACTGAGCAGTGATGGATGTAACGTCTACGTCTCTGTAAGGATTGATTTCTACTGGATTTGAAGTGACGTCTATCTCTTTGGGTGTACATAAATAACCAGCCCTGTGCTCTGAGTGGGTGAAATACTGCGCCTGGTGCTCTTCATCACAGAGGCAGGGGCAGTTCTCAAGAACATATGGAGTGGAGTTTTTTTTTTTTTAAATTGTCAGCAGGAACACAAGTGGAATTCTTATCTGAATGAGATACAGGGCTATTCATAGAGAGCAGGTGCTCGTTTAAGGCTTTTATATCTTAAGTGGAGTCTAACCAATAAGAATTTTTTAGTTTTGTAGTCTTTAAAGAGCTAAAAAAGCTTTACAGCGATAATAAAATAAGCGTCGATACAATTATAGGTTTAAAATTAAGCAAACACCAGAAATAATCTGAACAGTAAGGAATGACACACAGCAGTACATTGTGTGGGACGAATGTAGTGCACACCCTGCGTCTCTCTCTCTCTCTCTCTCTCTCTCTCTCTCTGTCTTCCTCTCACACATTTTTATTTTTAGTTAGAAACCAAAAAGTGTGAACTCTTCGATCCTGAAAACTCCTGCAGTTGACATCATTTTCATAAATTTAGAAATAATTATACAGTGTTTCCCCGCAGGTCTGAAATATACACCTGGTGGGCTGGCGATACCACACAAAGAAAAGCGGTTTACTACATACAACAAACGACAAATACAGTTCCTCATGACCCTGAATACAATATTTGTCGTACTATTTCTATCACTATCTCAGTTCAGAGAACCAACCTACAAACCCACACCCTCCAGATACACATAACCAAAGAGTAATGTACTGTTCGCACAGGGTTAGTGTTATCTGCGGACCTCATGTGATTCGTACTAGTCTGTAATTTGTAAAGTAACAATTCCCGCGCCATATTTCTCCAAACACTGAGGTCATGTGGCGATGTTAGTCCTGTGCGATTCGGCATGTCTGTGATCCGGCGTGAGACGGGGTCGTATATTTTTTATTAAGGTTTTTGTTTCTTGTGTACCTTTTCATCCATCTTCCGCGAAGAATGTGTCATATCGCTGTCCACCATACGACAATACAATGGGCAGAAAGAGAAAAATCACAAATAGAGTTTTCGTGTACGAGATGTAATTTAAAGATAATATATAAGATATAATATGTAATAAAAATATATTCATTTGTATGAAAAACATCATAGCTGGGAAATAAGATGGTAAAATTGCAGGATTTGCTGCTTATCCCGTCTGAATACGCCACACGAGATCGCCAGATAATACTAATCCTGTGCGAATAGCACTATAGTGTAAAAATAAATAAAAAAAACGTGTTTAAAGAGAAATGATGGCTCTTTGGTGTTCAAAGGTGGACCATTTATTTATTTTTTTTTTTTTAAGAGCACGTCGTCTTTAACAACCAGAGGATGTTTAGACAATTTTTTCATTATAATAAATTTTTTTGCGCATTGCTACATTTTAATAAATAGTCAGGCAAAAAAATTTACACACGCTTCAGGAAAGTGAAAAACGTTTTGTTTAAAAAATATATTTTAATACAAAATGTATTGTTGTACATTAGATATTTATTTATATATAATGTTATATTATATCCCATATTATTAATAATATTAATAATATCCCATATTGTGGCTGTCGATTTATTTAGTGTGGAAACACCAGCGTTTCCTTAAACAAAACTTCACATTGGATGATTACGACATTTTTAAGCGACAACATATTAAATAGAGTTTATTATTAGTTTCATTATGCGGATCATCTGCCGTGTGACTTCCTGCCTATGAGCCGTTAAAGAAGCAAAGGAACCGGTGTCCCAGACGTGTTGTTACACGAAAACGAAGCCCGCCTCCTGACCAATCAGGTTCGAGAATTCAGCCTCGCTGGGGTGCAGAAATTTAGACCTTGGCCTATTTCTTTCAGGGTGACACTGCAGGTTGTGTAGGCAGTGTGTATAAAAGTCACTACACCAAGGCTTTCCGCTCAGGCGAGCAGTAAAAGTCTTTAACCTCCTCTACAGCAGCACACACATTAAACAGATCACTAGAAAAAAACTAACTCGCACAATAACCAAGTGGAATACTGCGTTATGCAAATAATGAGAAGCTGTTCCCAGGCTGATGCAAATCTCCACAACCTGGAGCTGTCATATCCAGGTCCTCAAATATTTTAAAACTGGGTCACGTAGTGAAGAGTTTTCTTTCTCTTTTTGTCCTTCCAGTCATTGCAGTTGAGCTAGTAATCATTAAGAGAGAGAGAGAGAGAGAGAGAGAGAGAGAGAGCGAGGGAGCAGCAGAGTGAGGCAGGATAGTAATAAGGACACGGTTTTGAAAAAAAGCACTCTCATAGGTAGGTGGTAATCTTTCTCTTTCATGTGTCTCATGTCCCTGTCTCCCCCAGAGAACAGAACAAAGCACTGAAGTGCTGTGCAGAGGGAGAGAGTGAGCGAGCGATGGAGCGAGAGGGAGAGTGAGGAAGAGAGGGAGAGTGAGGAAGAGAGGGAGAGTGAGGAAGAGAGGGAGAGTGAGGAAGAGAGGGAGAGGGAGGAAGAGAGGGAGAGGGAGGAAGAGAGGGAGAGGGAGGAAGAGAGGGAGAGGGAGGAAGAGAGGGAGAGGGAGGAAGAGAGGGAGAGGGAGGAAGAGGGAGAGGGAGGAAGAGAGGGAGAGGGAGGAAGAGAGGGAGAGGGAGGAAGAGAGGGAGAGGGAGGGGGAGAGGGAGAGGGAGGGGGAGAGGGAGAGGGAGGGGGAGAGGGAGGGGGAGAGGGAGGGGGAGAGGGAGGAAGAGGGAGGAAGAGGGAGGAAGAGGGAGGAAGAGGGAGGAAGAGAGGGAGGAAGAGAGGGAGGAAGAGAGGGAGGAAGAGAGGGAGAGGGAGAGAGGGAGAGTGAGTGAGGGAGAGAGGGAGAGTGAGTGAGGGAGAGAGGGAGAGGAAGAGAGGAAGAGAGGGAGAGAGGGAGAGGAAGAGAGGGAGAGTGAGTGAGGGAGAGAGGGAGAGTGAAGAAGAGAGGGAGGTTGGGAGAGAGAGTGAGGAAGAAAGGGAGAGTGAGGGAGCGAGCGATGGAGCGAGAGGGAGAGTGAGTGAGGGAGAGTGAGTGAGGGAGAGTGAGTGAGGGAGAGTGAGTGAGGGAGAGTGAGTGAGGAAGAGTGAGTGAGGAAGAGTGGAAGAGTGAGTGAGGAAGAGTGGAAGAGTGAGTGAGGAAGAGAGGAAGAGTGAGTGAGGGAGAGTGAGGGAGAGAGTGAGGTTGGGAGAGAGAGTGAGTGAGAGGGAGAGAGAGAGGGACAGTGAGGAAGCGAGAGGGAGGGTGAGATAGGGAAAGAGAGCGAGAGGGAGGGAGGAAGAGAGAGTGAGTGAGAGGGAGGGAGAGAGAGAGAGAGAGAGAGAGAGAGAGAGAGAGAGAGCCTTGCACAATGTCCTATTAAAACATTTGTACTGTACGCAGCACTAAAGCAACCAGACAAACGTGTGTTAAAACCTGAACGAGATTTGTCCAAGCGTGAAGCCTAAATAATTAATCCTGGCTGAGGGAAAACACATCATTTATTCTCTGTATTTCGAGAGCTGAATCTGAGTCGGTGTTGAGATGAGAATATCAGGAGCAGGGGAGTGAACAGGCGGAGCCTCCGAAGCTCCCCCATTCATATTATGTAAATGCGCACCATCTTGCGAGCGTCCGATTGGCCGGCCGGATGTGTTGCCTGGCTGACTGGAGAGAGACAGAGCGTGCTGTGCAGCAAATGCTCCTACGCGATGGGCAGAGGAGGAGCGCAGAGGCATGTGAGAAACACTGAGAATGCAGCCAGACTCGAGCAGAATCGGCTTTCGGTTTTCAATTGCAGGAAAAGCAGAAGATCGCGTACGAACCGGAAAGCCGGCATCGCACGAACCGGAAAGCCGGGCGAAGGACAGCGCTGTAGGATATCCCGACTCTGACGGGCAGCTCATTCATAACCAGCGATGAATAGACATGAATAGAAGTGACACTCTTAGCTTACTGCTCACGGATTACTGTGTTGTCTCTCTGCTGCTGCCGCCGTTCCAGATCAGAAATATTTAACTGTTAAGTTTGGATAAAATACCTGAGAAATGGAAACTGAGGAAAGTCTGCTGACTGTACACGAGTAAACACAGGATTTGGCACCGTCTCCTCTACAGACACCGCTCTCTCTCTTTTTGTTTTTTTAACGACATGCCCTGATCGAGGAATCTCGCACCGAGGCTCTGAATGGAGTTGTTTGCTTTGCAGCTGTAAGTATCAGCATTCTGGATCAGCCGAGTAGAAACCGTGTGTGTCTGTGCAGATATTTATCAGACCACCTGAACAAACCTTACAGGACTGTCGAGCTTTAAATCATTTAAACCACAGACCTTCATGCTTGCATGAAGTATTTGTGTGTGAAATAATTGCTGTCTCTTTTAAACAATGCTCAAAAAGTCGAAGGAATTATTTATTTATTTTTTGGCCTGTAAAATTCTACTGCTGCTCTAGAAGCTGCTATTTTCATCACTAAAAGCCCCCAGTATTAAAGATCCAGGGGTTTCCATGGAAATCAATCCTTATGGGACTCCACAGATAGGAAGTGAGAAGTGAAGGATAGCAGGGAAGGCCGACGGTGCTACTGTAGCTACACATGCTGGTTTGGAGGGACTCGGTGCCAAAGATGGGTGTTTTTATCCTGCGCTGACTGGATGATCAGAAGTCAGGAGAAGATCTTCGAGATGGTTCAGCAGACATCATCATCGTCGTCGTAATAGGACAACTGCTGTGTGTTGCACTTTGAGATCCAAGGACGAGTTCTGGAGATCTAAAGATCTGCACGCGCCTGATCTCTGATTTCTTCTTGAATCTTATTAGACAATCGTTGGTGTCGTTCTGAGAGCTGTTTACGAGGGACATAACGCCGGTGAAGTTATTGCACGTTTGTGATGCCTACTAATCGAGCCGATTGACCTTTCTCCATCCCGCTGCTGCCTGTCCACGGCACGATTGAACTGAAAGTGCCTGTCGCCCCCTTAGTCCTTACGTTCTAGTCTTTACCCCACCTCCCCAAAGTTCTTCCTCAGAATCTCGGGCAGTAGAGTTACTCATTCATCTGTTATAATATCTGAAGCCGGTTTGTGGAGGACACCGCGATGGACGACTCCAGTATTCTCAGACGGCGAGGTCTCCAGGTAAGCCCACTTGAAAAGAGACTTTAAAGACTTCACACATTTCTCACGCTTTGTTTTCGTTCGTTCTTTTTCGCGGTAACTGTCCCGGATGTATCGCCGAGTTACTGGACCAGTTGAGCATCTGAATGAAGTTGAAGCTCATTTCTCAAAGCATTTGTAAAACGCAGTTCATTATAGATGTGATAAGTTCATTAGATAGTTGGTTGGTTCATTTTCGTATCCTTTGGATGAATTAAACAATTCAATCTCTTTTGTAACACATTTTAAATGAATCCATGTTGGCGCGTTGTTCCTTCGTCACACTAAACCACAGCGTGTCTCATCAAGGTTCAGCTTGACCACATCCACCATGTGGAACAGGAGCGTTCAGGCATCTCGGTTAGCTCTGAGAATTCCATTAGCTAATGTCTGACACTAACCATAAAGCCAGATGCTTTATTGTATTACACCACAGAGAAAACCGCCGGCTATATGAACACACTACGTGTACATCATCGCTGTCATGTTTCTAAATTCATCAGCAGTGCGGGAGGCTTGGTGGTTAGCACTGTCGCCTTGCACCTCAAGGGTCTGAGTTCGATTCCCGCCTCTGTGTGCATCTTCTCCCCGTGCTTGGTGGGTTTCCTCAGGGTTCTCTGGTTCCCTTCCACAGTCCAAAGACATGCAGGTTAGGCTAATTGGTGTTCCCAAATTAGCCCCCGTGACCCTGTACACAATGAGTGAAGCGGTGTGCTCTTTCTTTTGATAACTTTCCAATACTTACGCTATGCTCACACTACAAGCACTCTATCCAGACATTTATCTTATGCCAGCATAAGTACAGAACAAACAAGCAAAGGCTACTTGGTCATTATACAGTGTAGATAAATGTTGTAAATTAGTTAATCAGTAATTATTTATCAATTGGTAATACAGTACATGACAGCTTGTGTAATCCATAGCAAGCTGATAAATCCTGGCAGAACAGATCAGTTTTCTGCTCTCGGCATGAAAGTGTGGAAAGAATCTCATTCGGTTTGAAACTGAACAAAAATGCTGACCGGTTTACTTTAACCCAGGCTCGCCTCGATCAATCCTAATGAAGGCGCGACGAGCTTTATGAAGCACCGAGGGGAAATGCTTGTGTCATGGAAATGTACTTCTGATACAGTGTTACGGATGTAAGACGAAGAATTGTGTATAATGAATATATTAACAAATTGGTTATTACAACATGCTGAAGAGCCTGAGAGTTTAATCTGCCTTTTTTTTTTTTTTTTTTTTTTTTTTTGCTTTTGTCCCCCACACAGGGTGGTGATTGCTGAGCTCTGTGTGCTTGGTGTGTTTTGTGAGTTCATTGAACTGTGCAGCGTGGGTTTGTTTTTGCAAATCCCTCCATCCCGAGGTTCTGCCCCGGGGCTCTGTTCTGTCAAAGCCCGGGATCAGACGAGAAACTCCCATCGAAAAGAGTGTCCACTTGTTTGTTTGTTTGTTTGTTTGTTTATTTATTTAATAAATATTTTTCTGATGTCATGTGTGTAACATTCCTTTAAGCCAGTAATAAATTATTGAGCAATTGTTTTATTTTTATTTTTTTCCCCGAGTCGTATAAAGAATAAAGACCCTCCTCCCCGTCTCATCTGCTGATGAATAGGCACTTAGGACCCAAAGCTCTCGCCTTAATGTGTCTTGCACTTAATGTGTCTCTCCGGTGTAAGTCCTACTGTAAACCCAGTGGTCTGTAAAGGTGCACTTGGAAGTCCTTTTGGGAGCAGGTTAAAGGGGCTTGCATTGTGCTTAGTTAGAATTTATAGTGAGTGGCGCTTTTTTTTTTTTCTCCCAGCCGTCTTTCCCTTGCTTTAAAAACGGGAAATTGGTTTTCTCTGCAAGTGACACGGCCTGTAAGTAATAAGCAGCACCTACTGGAGATAAGCTGTTCTGTCTCATCTCTATGTTGCTGATATCGAGAGTCTGCTGATTTATTTCAGGCTTAGACCAGCAAGTATTGCTCCAGGAGTTCAATTTGTCTGATAGATGTGTACACCGAGTTCTTTTTTTTTTTTTTTTTTTTTTTTTTTTTGCTGACCTCCTCAGCATTTTCGAATCCACTCCAGTTGAGTGTTTTTTTTTCCCTCTCCCCTTAATGAGTAGTTTATTATCCAAATAAAGGCGAACATAAAGCAGTTTCATTGCACAACCTAAATGGGTTTAATAAACGTATTTAATCAGAGTGGACGGGAAACCTCTGCATTAATGTTTCATTATTAGATAAATGTACAGAGGAGAAAACGAGCTCGGCTCTTATTGATGCAGCTGGATGTGAGTGTTAGGAAATGCACAAATCAGTGGGAAATATTATATCAGCCATAAGACTCGTATTTATTAATATATATATATCACAGATACCAGTAATGTCTTTAATGATCAGATAAAGGTTGCATTAATTATTATTAGTTAAAGTGTATAATTCATGTGGCGTTGATAAAGAGAGTCTAAATCTAATGTTTTGGGTGCAAATTTTAAACAGATTTGCGATGTATAAAAGTTAGGTGATGCGCAGATGTTCAGCAGTTCACACCCCTGATGGTGTTGGTCAAGCATCTGTTCTAGTGTCTAATAAAGGAGGGTGAAGTAAAAAATTTACCCTTGTAGCACTTCAGCATGTAAAGATGAGCAACAGAGCCTCTGATCGCATCTGTCTGGCTGTTTTATGGATTAAATAGGAAAAAAATGTCCTCCAAGGAGTTTACAAACTCCAAAGCTTAAGTCAATTGATGAGCTGAAGTAATTTGGAATAGTGATAAATAAATATCATAATAGTACATGAGACACACAATGCTGCTTTATATTAACGATGTCTCTGTGACCCACTGTGTGTTGGTCAGCTTAAAATATTGTTTCATGGAAGCTTCATTACTGTTGGTTACGTATTGTTCCACGTTACTCGATTCAAGAGACCGCAGCCCTCACTGTGATGTACTGTACTGTGTAAAGGTCTTGAGCCACCATTCGGTTCTTTATATTTTGCTTCCAAAGAGCCAGACTTTTATGTATTTTTAATGTAGTCTTGCGGAGAAATAGTTCACCAGGCTTCCTGAAGGACTTGTTTTGGCTCTCGTTTTCAGTAATAGACACTGTTTAGGAATATTTTTGTTTATAAGCCACACAGTGACACTTTGGATCATTCAAACAATAAAAGAAAAAAAAACTTAAAGCATGAAGCAGTGAGAAACAGCTGCAGATGATCCGGTGATTAGTAAACTGGTGACGCTGAATGCTGAGTTGTTGGAACTGACGAGAGGGGAAATGAGGTTGCTGCTGAGGTTGTTCCATGAACAACCCCGTTTTTAAATTGTATGTTTGGGGATGTTGCAGTCTGATGCAGTTAAACATTTAAATATATTAGATAATATTCTAAAACATTTATAGCCCCCGACTTACGAACATTCGAGTTACGAATTTTCCGTAGATACGGACCGTGGTTCTGCTTCCGGTTCAATCACAGAAGTAGCTCATGCCGATTATACAAAAAATAGACCTAGATATTTACAATTATTTACAATATTCTCAGTGTGTAAGTGAAATGTATAAAATGTCCAAAGTCCAGTATATTGTGTGTGTGCGTGTGAGAGTCTGGCCTCACCGATTTCAATGAATCAGTCCGGGAGCACGATGATGGAAAAAAGTCTGCCCTGTAAAGCTGGTGAATAATCCTAATTTCGGAAAATCCACAGTCCAATACAGTGGAAAACAGCTCTGAGACCAAATGGCGCTTTTAAGGCAACACTGTTGGATTTGTGTGTGATTAATTTCCTTAGGCGTGATTACGGTTCGGATTCAATGCTTTCCATTGTATATTTGTGTCAAAGGCCTACAAGACTCGAGAACAAATTGGACTTGCGAACAAATTGGACTTACGAATATTAGCGGAAATATTTTATTTATTTATTTTTTTAAATTACATAACATGTAAATTATGTATTTTCATTAAGCCCAAGCCTATATGTTCCTGATATTTGAAGAGGCTTCATATCTACTTTTGAAGAGCAGCTCTCCAGGGGTTCCACACGCCCAGCGTAGTATCAATGGTTCTCGGCACGTCTGATGTTTTTTGTCCCTTCTTGGCTCCTTTCTTTAATCCCGTTTTCTGTTAAATAGCAGCAGAGAGGAATTTTTCACAAAGTCAGAGTATGTGTCTCTCTGGTGTCAGCGCCTGTGTGGTCGTGACTCGTGAGTGTGTACGTCTGTCTGCACACAGCAACCGTCCTCACAGTCATGTCATGCCTCAGGATCCTCTCTGGTGTGGAGATGTGGTGCGAGCAGAAGACCGTTAACTTGTCCGCTCTAAAGGTAATCCGTACAGACCAGATTTCTGCTTGAAAGTTGACAGATAAATTGCACCTTGAGATTGACAGCGTGGAGATGGATGTGTGCAAGCTCAGCATGCTCTCAAACTTTGCTGCTACTTGATAAAGGGACGACTCCATTACGCTGTGAACGATAATTAGAAATGTTTGTACAAACTCCAGATGGGGCTCTTTTTAAATAATGGCTGTTACATTTAATACAGCAGTTTATCAACAGGATAATTATATTGCGCTTGAAATATTAAAATATTTCAGATTTTCAGCTAGAGATTTAATCAGAACTCATTATTTAAACTAGAAAAGGAAATAAAATCATAGCTGTGAACAATAATTTACAGGGACAGATATGGCTGCACAATATATCAAAAAATTATTGTTATCGCGATAATGGTATATGCAATATCTGTACCGCAAAGAATTGTGATGAATGAAATCGATGAGTGTATGGCTCCACGTAAATAAAAGGTAATGTTTGAAAGTAATTCATATTGTGTTGGCAGGTCTATAGTAACAGCAAACTAGAAATCAGAATATCTGCTGAGGGTTTTAAGTCATTCATAGTGTTTTGAAGTCTAAATATTTGCAACTTCCTTACATACAGTGATGTGAAAAACTATTTGCCCCTTCCTGATTTCTTATTCTTTTGCATGTTTGTCACACTTAAATGTTTCTGCTCATCAAAAACCGTTAACTATTAGTCAAAGATAACATAATTGAACACAAAATGCAGTTTTTAAATGAAGGTTTACGTTATTATGGGAGAAAAAAAACCTCCAAATCTACATGGCCCTGTGTGAAAAAGTGATTGCCCCCCTTGTTAAAAAATAACTTAACTGTGGTTTATCACACCTGAGTTCAATTTCTGTAGTCACCCCCAGGCCTGATTACTGCCACACCTGTTTCAATCAAGAAATCACTTAAATAGGAGCTACCTGACACAGAGAAGTAGACCAAAAGCACCTCAAAAGCTAGACATCATGCCAAGATCCAAAGAAATTCAGGAACAAATGAGAACAAAAGTAATTGAGATCTATCAGTCTGGTAAAGGTTATAAAGCCATTTCTAAAGCTTTGGGACTCCAGCGAACCACAGTGAGAGCCATTATCCACAAATGGCAAAAACATGGAACAGTGGTGAACCTTCCCAGGAGTGGCCGGCCGACCAAAATTACCCCAAGAGCGCAGAGACAACTCATCCGAGAGGCCACAAAAGACCCCAGGACAACATCTAAAGAACTGCAGGCCTCACTTGCCTCAATTAAGGTCAGTGTTCACGACTCCACCATAAGAAAGAGACTGGGCAAAAACGGCCTGCATGGCAGATTTCCAAGGCGCAAACCACTTTTAAGCAAAAAGAACATTAAGGCTCGTCTCAATTTTGCTAAAACACATCTCAATGATTGCCAAGACTTTTGGGAAAATACCTTGTGGACCGACGAGACAAAAGTTGAACTTTTTGGAAGGTGCGTGTCCCGTTACATCTGCCGTAAAAGTAACACAGCATTTCAGAAAAAGAACATCATACCAACAGTAAAATATGGTGGTGGTAGTGTGATGGTCTGGGGTTGTTTTGCTGCTTCAGGACCTGGAAGGCTTGCTGTGATAGATGGAACCATTAATTCTACTGTCTACCAAAAAATCCTGAAGGAGAATGTCCGGCCATCTGTTCGTCAACTCAAGCTGAAGCGATCTTGGGTGCTGCAGCAGGACAATGACCCAAAACACACCAGCAAATTCACCTCTGAATGGCTGAAGAAAGACAAAATGAAGACTTTGGAGTGGCCTACTCAAAGTCCTGACCTGAATCCTATTGAGATGTTGTGGCATGACCTTAAAAAGGCGGTTCATGCTAGAAAACCCTCAAATAAAGCTGAATTACAACAATTCTGCAAAGATGAGTGGGCCAAAATTCCTCCAGAGCGCTGTAAAAGACTCATTGCAAGTTATCGCAAACGCTTGATTGCAGTTATTGCTGCTAAGGGTGGCCCAACCAGTTATTAGGTTCAGGGGGCAATTACTTTTTCACACAGGGCCATGTAGGTTTGGATTTTTTTTCTCCCTAAATAATAAAACCCCTCATTTAAAAACTGCATTTTGTGTTTACTTGTGTTATCTTTGACTAATAGTTAAATGTGTTTGATAATCAGAAACATTTTGTGTGACAAACATGCAAAAGAATAAGAAATCAGAATAAGAAATTACAAAGGTGACTTGTAGAGAAACTTCATGGAGAATAGTTTCTTGAGACACGCCCTCATTAAATACAGTATAAGGGATGGGAATCACCAGTCACCTGGCGATACGTTGATATACGTACGACACCTACATTAGTTGCTGATTTTAATAATATCGCAGTTCTGTATCACGATTTTATAAATGTCCTGATTCTTTGTTACACTTTTTTCAATTTTGACAATTTTATGACCATACCCCTTTAAATTAATAACGAGTTGTCATAACTTGAAAGTTTTATACCTCAGCCTTATTTAACAGCTCCACAACTCAGTTAAAATATATTACATTGCTTATAACATTGGTGTTCTCACTTATAAATGCAGGAAAGCATTTAAACAATACAAACTAACTTCATATACAAGAGTTTAACATTTAACTTGAACTTTTATTAAAGAAAAGGCCAATTTTTTTTTAACACCACCTACCATAATTATTATTTTTAAATAAACTAATTTATTAACACGTAATGCATTAATAGCACATGGGATGCCAGTGTGTGTGATTAGTTTAGAGTGTACCACCTGTTGGGTTATAAAGAAACTCTGGCACCAACTCAAAATCCTCCAATGTCTCGAGCAAGTGTTGAAAGTCGCACATGGGCACACATGGCTTTTAATGCGCGTTTTGAGACTATATTAGCGTACGTAATGTTTTGAGACTATATTAGCGTACGTAATGTTTTGAGACTATATTAGCGTACGTAATGTTTTGAGACTTGTATAAGGGTGTACTGTATAATGAGTGGATTATGAGACTAATTCGCTTTCAGGGTTTTTGAAAAAAAAGAGGCAGATCGAATACTTTGTAGCGTGTGCAACTTTGGATAATTTAACACCATAAAAACGCGTTACTGTTGCACTACTCAGAAGCTCGTGCCCTCAAAACAGAAGCAGTTATGGTCATGACTGATCAAGCGGCCAATTTTGGTCACTGGCTGAGTGACTGGTGCATCTCTATTATACATTTATTTTTTTTAAAAAGTAGCGATACATGAATTGGCGCTCCTAAGTTTATTACAATTCATAACTTCATCTATTTTTTCCCTGCGATCTCTGTAAAATGCATCTAATTTGGTGATTTTTACCATGAAATTCATTTGCACAATATGGATGAAATGTTCCACATCGAATATTTGACTAAATCATTAAACAAGGAACTCCAAAGAAACTGGTGGAAAATCCACCATGTCTGAAATGAACATCAGGGTATCCATTAAACTCGATCTAAAGGAAACTTCTCCTTAATAATTATTTTAAATTCCATCTATGTGGAGCAGCCGAGCGTGCAAATCCCTGTACAAGCCGGTTGTGTAGAAAAAAAATATGTTGGAAAGCCTTAAAAATTAAGTAAAAATTATATCTGTATTTTTGGATTTTTAAAACAGAATTTTTATCAAGACACAATGTACAGTTTGGTGCAAAAATATCTTCAAAAAAGTTTCTATGTAAGAAAAATGTAAAATAAATAAAATAAAAATGCATACTAGTAAAATCAGTAACCGCGCACCAAGTGGTGCAGTGGTCAAATGCTCACCTTATCATCCGGAGGTCACTAGTTCGATTCCCAGGTGATGCTGTAACCTCTCGCAACTGGTGGGGCCTGGAGAGAGCTGATTGGCCGAGCTCTGTCAGAGGGGAGGGATGGGATTCACTCTCACATTAATCACGACTCTACAGCCAATCAGGGGCGTCTGTGAGCTCACGCAAGCGGATGGAGCGGATAGCGCTGTCCTCCGAGTGTGTTGCGCTGCCTCCAACGGGGCGCGAGCGAACAGTTTGATAAGATGCGTCGTGTGGCTCGGAGGAAACACATGATGGTTTTCCCTTCATGTGGGAGTCCACTAGAGACGGGGGGAGGAATTGGATGCAACTAAATTAGGGAGACAGTAAACAGTAAATAATTGAGACGACCCCTTATTGGATTTGAAATATGGTCTCGGGTACAATTTGTGCAGTTGTAGTTATAAGGATATTAGCTGCTTAGATTTGCTGAACATCGTGCAGAACCAGCCAGAACCAGGTCCTTCTGAGGACTTTGCCACACCTGCTTCTTTTTTTCATGTATGCAAAACAGCTTTTTTTTTTTTGTTTATTTGAAAAGTGATCTTTACATAATACTGTATGCTGCTTTCTTTTCTGGCCTACAGATATTTCCGTGTAAGATATTTGTTTTAGTTTATTTTTGCTGGAATACTAATGTTTGGCAATCAGATTGGTTGGTTGTTTTTGTACTGACTTAATAATGAAGTCATAAAATAAACATTCATAACAATGTTTGTACAAAAAAAATAAATAAATAAAAACACGGGGTCCCTAAGATTTTTGGACATTACTGTATCGCTCAGAATTTTATGAAGTGGGTTAAGTGTTTTGGTTGCGAAAAAAGCAAAAACGGACTGTAATCAAAATCAAACGCCAGGGCGCAGGGTTATATTCCCTGTTTCAAGAAACAAAACAAATAAAACCAACAGGCTGTATTAAATATAAACGGGTCTGAGAATGCTCTTTTAGTTAGGCTTTTTATTCAGTAAGCTTTGTTTCAGTTTGGGGATGAAGTATGGAGACTTGTGGTCAAGATCTCGGCGTCTCGGGCATATAGATTAATCAAAGCGTGGGATTGAAGGAGCGGAACATGCAGCCCTCGGTGCAGTGAGACCTCAGTACGTATCAGTTCTCTCTCACTCTCTCTCTACGTGACCCCTCCAGAACTTTGTATAGTGTATAAAACGTGTCTTCTTTCAGAGCTTGTGGTTTTTCAGGACATGTCAAACTGATTGTAGTGCAGTTTACTGTATAGCGCCGAATTTTTATCGTTAAGTATCACACGGTTTATTCGGAGAGAGGCTTGGAGTCACGCTAGAAAACGGTCATGTATCGCAACAAACTATATTGATGTATGTATAATGTTGTGGTCACATCCTATATCACCTATTACTTAGTCGATGAAGTGCGCAACCTTATTAGGAACATAAAAATTCTAGAATGAGTGAAAGAGTTTTACAGTCCCGCACTACGTCCCGAGATCCCTCGACAGCTCAGCCTTTTCTGTTTATTAACCCGCATCAGGTGCTGACAGGCTCGCCGATTGTTTAACATCATGTCGAATCGCGTGCACTAGTGTTTACCCGCCTCGGATCATGGTGGCCCGGTTCTCTCTCCAGCTCGCTCTCACTCATGGCCGTAGCCTGGGCAGTCGAGGTACAGTAGACGGGGCAGGACCTGCCTTTGCTTTGCCAGAGCAACTGGATAAATGTATTAAGGGTTCAGCAATGAGCTCACTCTGCCTCCATGCTGAGAGCATGAGCTCATCGTTCCAGCCAGAGACCCGAGAAGGGAGGGGTGATCGAACGAGGGAAGGATGCCAGAAAATGTGAGGTCTCAGCTGCAAGGGCCCCACACGCACTTAGACACACTTGCACACTTACACACACTCACACACACACACACGTCCAGAAGACTCGGTTAGCCTTTGTGTGGAAAAGCGAGTAACGGATTCCACTCTCCGATGAGAAGCTCGGACCTGCGCTTAATGACCGAGCGACATTTAGATGTCGAGAAGACGCTACGGTACCCGGCGTATTAATTTCATTATCATGTAGACAGACGGTACCGCTCGAGACGGCATTTTGACATTCATTGCTACGTACAGTAAATAGCCCTGAAACACACTTATAGCCCTGTTCGGACAGCATGAAATGTTCCAGACGCTCCACTGTGATTAGATTTCTGTCCACGTCTTCTTTAAAGAACATTACAGCTTTCCTTATTGTTTTTGTCTGCTTGTCTGATCATTTCACTTCTCTACAGAGGTCGGCTCACATGGGGAGGAAAAAATAATCTTTGACTTGGCTGCCGCTGTAGATATAAAAACAAAAAACAACAAAGAAAATAAAAACACGGATGCTTCTGGTACACTTTGTGATTATTGGCTTTTCTGAACTGAAAAACAGACACAGTGTCTGTTCTCTACACCAGTGCCTCTTCGACCTCACAGTGTTTAAGACAAGGGCCGTGCTCGATCTTTTCCTTCTAAGGCGATCAATATTCTTTGACAGTTTTTGTTTCTATCTAAAGATTTGAGGAACGCATCACTGTACTGTACAGCTTCATGCTTTAGTAGGACAGAAACGAGAGCAGCGCTCGTTTTCTTAATTTAATTACTACAACGCAGACGTGGACGGCTTTCTTAAAGGAGAAAAACTCTGCTGTGGGGATTTATTTATTTTTTTACATACTGTAGAGTAGATTGCATTATAGTCTCATTTGGAGTTCGAATTGAAAAAGGGAAAAATAAAAAAACAGGAGTGGGGCAGGAATGTAAATTTAGTTTGCCGTTGTTTTCTATCTATTTATTGTGTAATAAGCCGTTGGGTTTGTAAATCCAAAGAAGTGTACGAGCCTCATTTATCTTAACCAGGCTTATAGAGCGGACAGACGAAACAAAATATTGATTTATGAATGGATTTCTACTCCCCCCCCCCCCCCCCCATCTCGTTCTGTTCTCACTGTGTGTGTGTGATGCTTCATTTCTCTGTCAGCAGGTAATATTCATAAGAAGAGCAACAGCAGCATTGTGTTTGCAGTGTGTCAGTATGGGGGCTCGCTTTGATCGTCCTCCACTCGTGCACTCTCCTCCCCGAGGACCCAGACTCCTCCGTTGTTTTTTTTTTTTCTTTCTTTTTTTTTCTTTCCCCTTCCTCTAATGAGGACCATCTTTCATCCTCGTGCCGTGCTTCCTGTCTGTCTGTCCGTGACATGCAGTTCCTCGCCTTATTTTCTCACTGGTTCCATCTGTTTTTATTTTGTCGCATTGTTCTCACTCTCCGTATTCATTTTCTTTTCATACATCCGTGTGAACGTGTCATGCTCCGTCTTGTCGATCCCCGATCGCTTGAAGGGCTTCTGTGTTACTGTGTTTATTCAGCTCTACTTGTTAAAGCTGCCTCGCGGTGTGTTTGCCGAGGTCTGAGCCAAGCTGTGGATCGCCAGCATGTGCGAGTCTGGAGGCTAAAAGTGTTTGAGAGCGAGAAAGAGACGGATTCTCTCCAGTGGTGCTTCTGAGAAAGCGACCGTGGGCTTTGCTGAAGGTGAGAATCCCACATTCGCACCTGTCACAGGTGGCTGGAATTGAACACGGAGACGGCGGAGGTGTTTCTATCTCGCGTGCTGGAAATTAACTTGTTTTAAAAGGTGGAAAAGGGAATAAAATGCCAAATGTTCAGAAAACTCTGTATTAAGCAACACATTCCAACTCCATTCCAAAACCAAACTCCATGAGGCGGGAATCGAACCCCCGACCCTGGAAGTGCGACCTCCATGAGGCAGGAATCGAACCCTCGACCCTGGACGTGCGAACTCCATGAGGCAGGAATCGAACCCTCGACCCTGGACGTGCGACCTCCATGAGGCGGGAATCGAACCCCCGACCCTGGAAGTGCGACCTCCATGAGGCTGGAATCGAACCCTCGATCCTGGACGTGCGAACTCCATGAGGCGGGAATCGAACCCTCGACCCTGGACGTGCGAACTCCATGAGGCGGGAATCGAACCCCCGACCCTGGAAGTGCGACCTCCATGAGGCTGGAATCGAACCCTCGACCCTGGACGTGCGAACTCCATGAGGCGGGAATCGAATCCC
This sequence comes from Channallabes apus, assembly GCA_030522415.1. Classification (NCBI taxonomy): domain Eukaryota; kingdom Metazoa; phylum Chordata; class Actinopteri; order Siluriformes; family Clariidae; genus Channallabes; species Channallabes apus. The sequence goes on along the minus strand of CM060112.1, from coordinate 12,131,364 downwards.
CGACCCTGGAAGTGCGACCTCCATGAGGCGGGAATCGAACCCTCGACCCTGGACGTGCGAACTCCATGAGGCGGTAATCGAACCCTGGACCCTGGAAGTGCGCACTCCATGAGGCGGGAATCGAACCCTCGACCCTGGAAGTGCGACCTCCATGAGGCGGGAATCGAACCCTCGACCCTGGACGTGCGAACTCCATGAGGCGGGAATCGAACCCTGGACCCTGGAAGTGCGACCTCCATGAGGCGGGAATCGAACCCTCGTCCCTGGAAGTGCGACCTCCATGAGGCGGGAATTGAACCCCCGATCCTGGACGTGCGAACTCCATGAGGCGGGAATCGAACCCCTGACCCTGGAAGTGCGAACTCCATGAGGCGGGAATTGAACCCCTGACCCTGGACGTGCGAACTCCATGAGGCGGCAATCGAACCCTCGACCCTGGACGTGCGAACTCCATGAGGCGGCAATCGAACCCTCGACCCTGGACGTGCGAACTCCATGAGGCGGCAATCGAACCCTCGACCCTGGACGTGCGAACTCCATGAGGCGGGAATCGAACCCTCGACCCTGGAAGTGCGCACTCCATGAGGCGGGAATCGAACCCTCGACCCTGGACGTGCGAACTCCATGAGGCGGGAATCGAACCCTGGACCCTGGAAGTGCGAACTCCATGAGGCGGGAATTGAACCCTCGACCCTGGACGTGCGAACTCCATGAGGCGGGAATTGAACCCTCGACCCTGGACGTGCGAACTCCATGAGGCGGGAATTGAACCCTCGACCCTGGACGTGCGAACTCCATAAGGCGGGAATCGAACCCCCGAACCCTCGATTGGGTTGCTTAGGTCTACACTCATCAGCGTTATGTGGCAAAAAAGTAAGTCCACAGACGACCTGAATGCACTGAATGACCAGGTTAATCACATCTATGGAGTTTTTTTCATACATTACATACAACATACGTACAGTATGGGCAGTTTGAGAACCAGTTAAATCAGGCATGTCTTTGGGCAGTTTGGGGGAAACACCAGACAAAAACATGCAAAAAAAAAAAAAAAAAAAACCCAGAGGCGAAGCTTCATACCATAAATTTCAGAATTTGTTCCAAGCTCCAAATCCGAATGAATCACACTATCTGAATGAAATGATGCGATCATAATCGGATTACACACCTCTCTTAACCCAGGGAAAGAGAGAGTGTTAACTGTAGCTCAGTGCATGACGTGTGCTGCCTTTTACACTGAACATTAACGTTAGGTGACAGTAACCGTCCGTGTTAATTAAGAAATGTTTTCTGCCCCGTTCTCCAGACGTCAATGAGAATCACTATCCCCTAAAGTCGACTGAAACGGTATCGGCGTTTGGATTTAGTCTTCGAGTCTGTCTAGTGAGTCAGAGTGCCAGGATTCATTCGTGCATCTCCTATAGCTGTTCCCCCGCCTATTGTTCTTCTTTTCTTTCTTTTCTTTTTTCACAATCTCTAATTACTTGTAACATCCTTTGCATCCTGATTCAGGATTAGACCAGACTAGAATTCTCAGAGGATTTTACCCGTGTCTTGTTCAGTTTCCGTTCATGTTCTGCACCGACTACTGAAGTCCTGATTAAAACTTCACCTCCGAATCATCTGTATTTTTATTTACAGCTACAGTACAAATACAAAGCTTAACTAGCACAAGGCTGAACCCCTGATCAGCCTTAACCTTAACCCCTGATCAAGGGCACTTGGGAAGAGTCTCGGAAGAATGTGTGAAAAGAAACCATTCAGTTCAGTTTTATTTGTATAGCGCTTTTAACAATGGTCATTGTCTCAAAGCAGCTTCACAAAAATGAAAAATAAAAATAAAAGAATTTTAATCATAATCGATCATAATCTGTCGATGATGAATTGTGTTATTGAAACTGTTGCTCACCCGCAGGAGTGCTATATTGCTGGATATGCAGTAGCATGGATGTGATGTTTCTGGCACTCAGACTTTGACCCTCGGGTCTATGACCGTATCGTAGCCGTGCTACTGTATATCCAGCAGTGCAGCACTCCCTCTCGTGTGATTATTGAGCATCTTTTTCCCCCTCCCTTGACTCGAGGATCATGCTTTATTTTTAACATAAACTTTCTACACACTGTAGCTGTAAATACGCTTTTCACTTCTTGCCGCAAGGAAACAAGACTTCTCCAAGACAAAAAAAAAAAGTCTTCTGCTGCCTCCTGGGTTGTAGCTCTGACTTGGCAATCATGCTGTTTTTTTTTTTTGCTCTGTGATTAGGAAATATCCTAACACAAGTCTATATGAAGAAAATTTCTTTTCCGATCTGAATAAGAGGCTGATGTTTACTAATACTGAAAATCAAACACGGCGCCAGACGAGTTCAGGCAGGCACGCTTAATTGTACATATATAAAAAAAATATAATAAAAAAACAATAGCTCTGCCAATCTTCACTCTGTGTAATTATCTCTCCATTATTTCCTCATACAGGCGTGCACAGTGAATTTGAATACATAAGCTCTAATCAGCAGTAAGGTTTCTGCTTTTTTCTCCAAATTTTTTTTTCCTGCCTGATTATGGAGGGTGATATCAGGCGGACTGATCAGCAGAGATTATCTTTTTTTTAAAGAAATTGCTGAGGAAATGATGGAACGAAGACAGTTTATTTTTTTTCCCTTCAAGTCAAGCCGTTCTTTTATAAGTATATAACAATAGTATGGATAATAAATTGGGAAGGAAAAGTAAAGGCGTGTATTAATTGTGCTGATTTTGCACACGCTGAGTGAGCTGGGCAGCTGCAGTAGTCTTCTCCAAGTGTGTGTGTGTGTGTGTGTGTGTGTGTGTGTGTGTGTGTGTGTGTGTGTGTGTGTGTGTGTGTGTGTGTGTGTGTGTGTGTGCGTGTGTCTTGGCTCATTCGGACCAGCAGGTGCAGAGCGTGAATACTTTCCCAACCGTCCTTTCTCTTTGCTCTTGCATAATGCTGAGTCTTTCTCACTGGCCCGTTTTTTTTAAGCGTCTTTCCGGATCTATAGAAACGAGACGCAGCGTGTCTGAGACCCGGGTGTACCCGTTTCCGTGCAGCTGGATCGAGTCCATTCTACAACACATGGAAATTACACGGTGAAGTTCGGTTATCATCCTCCTTTCTGTATCACACTCTGATTATCACAGATTAAACACGACCCAGTGATCGCGCTCAAGATTTCCTTGGTTTGTGACCAGATGCTTTCAGCCATTGAACTTTTTCCTCTCCTTCTTCTCGCCGTCAGTCATTAAGTCCGACTGGATCAACTGAGCACTAATGCTCGGAGTGACATCATCCGAGTTATTTCCGCTGTGCAACCAGCTCTCTGATTAATATTAATCTCTTATTAACACCACTTCTGTCTTTTTTTTTTTTTTTTTTTTTTTTTTTTTTTTACACTCCCTCACCCAGCCACCACATCCCCCTTTAAATTGTTTTCCTTTTCATTTGGGCAATTAGGCTTAGTGCTCTACCCCATTGCCCTGTAGGATGATTAAAAAGGCAGCAGTCTGGTTAACGCTGATTGTACTGAGTTTGCTCAACAAGAAGCTTTGCAGCTCCTCAGTAATTTCCTCTTCACAACATGGTATTGGGTGTGTGTGTGTGTGTGTGTGTGTGTGTGTTTGAGTGAGATGTTTAATTTTTAAACACTAGCCCAGATTTTTACCCAAATGACCTAAAATTACATCTAAGAAGTTAAAAAAAATAAAATCATCATACATAACCTGGAGGGGGAAAAACGTATACAGTACAACCAAATATATTTAGGAGAGGTTATTTATTTATTTATTATTTATTTTTTTAATTCTCCCCTAAATATATTTGTTTGTACTGTATGTGTTTTTCCCCCTCCAGTGTATGTACGATACGCTGTATAACTCATGTAAAAATATATATATTTTTATTTTTCCATATTAACTATAAATGCATGTTTTTAATTTGAAAACGTTTTTCTCAATTTAGGAAGCACGGCGGCTAATCTTTTCCCTCTTTCTTCGTGCCGTGCAATTTAATCCATTCTACAGTTTAATCGATCTTTTGTTGATGATTTGTGGGTCCGCTCTCGATTCAGAATCGATTCTCACTATTGAGAAAACCTTTAAATGGGAAATTCTGGAACAATAACGCATTTAATAAAAAATATATATATACTTTTTAAAAGTTATCTTTTTCTTCATAAAATATAAAGCTTTCCCGTTTGCTAAAGTTTTGCAAGAGTGTACTGCTACTGCTGCTTCTTTTGTTTTTAGGAGTTGTTGGTTTCATTGTTTATACACAATGAAAAGTTAATACCCAGTAAAGACTTGAAGAAGACAAGGTTAGCTGCTAACGTTTACTAAACTAACCATCTTTAGCTCACAGAGATGTTGTAGCTCCCGATTTAAATTTTGAAGTGACTACTGAAACACACTGATCTACTATAGAATGCAGCCACATGGCTTGTTTTCACCCAAAGTTCCCCTCATTCCTCCGCTCCTTCCACTCACTTCCTGTAGCTGCCCGCATCAAATTAAAAACACAGGTTCTCGCCTACAAAGGCTAAAAACAGCCCAGAACCCACTTTACCTCTAATCATACGCTACCAGCACCACGTTCTCTCCGGTCTCCGGTCCTCCAGCGCCGCTCGACCGCTCCCACCATCCTGCATCGTGCATCTAGACTGTTTTCTGTCCCGGATCCTAGGAGACGGAATGGACTTCCTCTAGATGTCCGTACAGCTGAGTTAACTCCCCACCTCCACCCATATAAATAAATATATAAATAAATAATCCTTCCCAACAGACTTTGGCTGATGGTATTTTAAGTTAGTAACCCAGTGAACCAGTGTAAGCATAAGGATGTATTTAATGATGGAAACTTCAAAGCACTTCCTGTATGTACGTGGCTCTGGATAAGAGCGTCTGTCGAATGCCGAAATGTAAATGTACAAACAGTCGCTAATGTTAGCATCACAGTGTTTCTAAATTCAACATCAAAAAACGCTAAGTCACCAAAAATTTACTAAGGAACAGAGTTACTGAATGTTTGTAATTATTAACACTACACACACAACTTCATATTTATTTAAGTCCAACTGCAAAGCAAATGTACATAAGAGAAAATTGCTGCTCAACAAATGAATGTTCAATACTGTGATACTTTAGCCTCAATGTAACTAAAATGTTTATAATTACAGTGGAACCTTGGATTACGAGCATAATTCGTTCTGGAAGCGGACTCGTGATTTCAAAACACTCGTAAGCCAAATAAAATTTTCCCATAAGAAATGATGAAAACTCTAATTACTTCGTTCCACAGCCCAAAAAAATAAATACATAAAAATAATGAATGCAAAATATAAAGTAAAAATAAAACAAATGAACCTGCACTTTACCTTAAAAAAAAAAAGGAAAAATAAATCCCGACAGATAAGTGTTTCCGTTTGTGCACGTAGGCGCTAAAGTAAGGAGCACCTCCCCCTTCTCGTCTTACACAGTTACCCTCCATCCACTCTTTTCACACAACGGAAACACGGTTTTATTGGAAAAATTTATCGTGTTCGATGACGCAGACTGAGCCTTGAGCAGAGAGAGGAAATGGATCTTTAACCTCTCTAATGAGACTTTCTTTTGCTTTACACGTGCGCTGTACACACACGTATACAGACACAAACTAAAATAGGTTTTACACACACGTGGTCACAGTGTTATAGTAAATAGTACACACGTGCACGGATGTTGATTATACCAGTAAGAGACGAGCACTAAGACCCAGCAGCGGAGACGTTCGTTTTCCAAGTCAAAATTTATTCCAAATATTTGCTCGTCTTGCCGGACGCTCGCGAACCACGTTACTCGCAATCCGAGGTTTCACTGTAAATATAAAATGTATTCTATATATATTATAATGTATATTATTATTTAATATCACGACTGAACAGTAACACCTGTAACTCTTTTATATTTATTCATCCTTCTTTTATTCAGTTTTTATGCACCATAAGGATTAATTTAGTCGTTCCCTGTGCAGTGATGATAAACTATCTGTCTGTCTGTCTAACAAGCGATAGCTTTAAAATACAACACTTACAGCTTCCGCATCAAGGAACCAGTCAGATATGAAATGTTTAACCCACATGTGCCAGATTTGAAAGAGCTGTTGGAATATTTTATATCCATAAAAGCTTCTCTGAAAAGGAAAAAAAAACAACAGGGTGACTCCTGTGCGGAGCTAAGCCCTGAGCCAAAGGTCGTCAAGTAAAAAAAAGTAACAGTAAAACTTTTTCCCTCCACAAGAACGTTTTTAACATCACAATTAATCCAGGAATTTGAAGAGCAGAAAACAAATTTAAAGCAGAATAAAGGTTCATGGGTTTTTTTTTTTTTTGTCTTTTACTGTCCACACACAATCGAGACCCATCTGACTTTGCTGCCCAGATGATTACAGAGTGAATTTTAACATAATGTGTTCCTTCCCTTTAATATAAAGGATAAAACAGTTTGGTTTAGATTAGTGTGTTCTCAAACATCACTGTGAATAGCCGTCATTATCTAACTACCCCTGTAACCCCGGTCTCTCTCTCTCTCTCTCTCTCTCTCTCTCTCTCTCTCTCTCTCCCTCCCTATTCCTGACCTGCTCAGGGAGGACACAGTTCATCACTTTATCCTCTCTAACAGGCTCATTAGTCCTGCTATAATGAAATAAGTCATGAGCTGTGTGCTGAGGCGCCAGTCTGCTCCCGTAGCATTTTATTTTATTTTTTTCCCCCCTTTCCTCCTCTCTTCTTCTACAGCACGCGTAATGGAGCGGTCTGAGATTTGCAGGTCTCTGATCTATCCTCTAACTCGTCCCCACTGCTCGGACCTCTCGCTTCTCCAGACGGCGTGCGTCACTCAGCACAAATGAGCCGAGCCCGTTAGGTTTGGAGAGCAGCTCGTCTCTTCTATCAATAGCTAATTAAGCTCATTTCGAGTTGTGCACTGATGTCATTTGCTGCTATTAGACAGGAGATTTCCATCCCTCCTTCCCTCATCTCTCGTGTTCCTGCAAAGTTTTGGAAATGTAGAAGCGTTTGTGGCTGTGGAAATTATTATTGTTTTTCACGGCATCATTGTACAGCATACTGTAGTGGTCATGAGGTCAAATCCCCGCCAGCTGGACAGACCTCTGGTCTCTTCTCACACGCTTGTGTGCCTGCACCTTTCTCTTATTGAGCCTGAGAGAGAGAGAGAGAATGTTCAGTAATATAAAGGGTGACCTGCTCTCTCTGTCTATCCTGGCACTGCTGCCACCCTGAACACTCCGTTTCCAAGCTGGCACGCGTTCAGACCACCCAGGACTCCTGCTGGGATACGCCGAGGCCAACTAGGGGACAAAGAACCCAGGGCCGAGGCTGTCAATCACGTCCCTCAGAGACACCGCCTGGTTGTGTGGACCGTATTGTCAAGCTCAGTCACATCTTCTGACCACGAGTAACCCCTTTTTGTGGCTTTTGTCAAAATGTTCTGATGTCTAGGTTTTTTTTTTTTTTAACAAAGAGGCCTTTGAAAAGGTTGAAAGGAAGACTGGTGTGTGTGCGTGTGTGTGTGTGTGTGTGTGCGTGTGTGCGTGTGTGCGTGTGTGTGTGTTGCAGTATAGGACATTTCTTTTAATGGAACATTTAGGCAATGTTTTATAAAAGATAGAAAGGTGTGTGTTTTTGTGTGGAGAGACTGAAAATAGCCCATAGTTTATTTTTAAATTATGATTTTCTTAATTGACTCCTGCTGGTTATGTAAGATTAGGTAATATTGCAAGGTTCTATTTAAACAGATTTCAGAAGTGTTTATTAGAGTGATTTTTTTAGTACAGTGTAACCTCGGATTGAGAGTAACTTGGACTGCGAGCATTTTGCAAGACGAGCAAAATTTTGAAATAAATTTTAACATAATAAACGAGTGAGGTCTTGGTCCAGCGAACCAGTGTAAGTGTAAGGATGTATTTAATGACGGAAACTTCAAAGCACTTACTGTTCTGTATGTTGAATGCCGAAATGTAAATGTACAAACGACAGTCGCTAATGTCATCATCACAGTCTTTCTAAATTCAACAAGATACGCTTGTCTGAGAAAGTCGGACTGAATGTTAGGAACTATTTACACTACACACACAACTCGCATCTACACATTTCACAAACAAAATCGCTGCTCAGCAAATGAATGTGTGATACTGAGGTACAAGTAGTATGCATTCGCTTTGTCTGCCAAGTGTTACATGATCACAACTGAGCCAATAGTTCTTCTCTCTCTCTCGCGCTGTGGGTTTGTGGGTAATCGTCTCCCAGGCTTAGTCTCTGTGCGTGTGCATCACGTGTATAGTCGACATGCAGTGTGTGTGTGTGTAAATTTGTTTAGGTGCTAAGGTAAAGTGCAAGTTAATTTTTTTTATTTTTACTTTATATTTTGTACTAATAATATGAATATTTTTGTGTTGTGGAACGAATCGTCTTGAGTTTTCATTATTTCTTATGGGGGAAATTCACTTTGATATACGAGCATTTGATAAAACAAATGTGCTTCCAGGACGAATTATGCCCGCAATCCAAGGTTTAACTGTAGTTCCTTGTCCAGTAGTTTTTCATGCTTGAACCTTGAATTCATCACACACTCTCTTTAGCGCTTAACCTGTACAGGGTCACTGAAGTCCTCCAATCCCAGGTCACAAGTTTGGGGTACACCGTAGGTGAGGTGCCAATGTATTTCAGGGCACAACAACCACGTAAAACATGCTCACACAGTACCAGGAGTTAAGGAAACTTCAGTCAACTAATACACAGAGAGATTATTTTCCTCATTCCCATTATTTATATATTTATTTAGCTCTCAGCCAGCCATTTGTGATGAAAGCGAAACTCTTGGGGTGAATCCAAAAGTCAGCTTAATAAACCCACTGACCCGAGTGTGTTGGAGAAAGAAAAGCCTGTACAAGTTAAATACTGCATAGTTTAAACCTCGATACATCCACTGCCCGTTTCCAGTCACAAGACCTGCACGGTATCTCCTGATCACCTTCCTGTCTTAAACAACCAGATGCTTTCAAATCACCGTCTCGGGTGCCTGGCGCTCTGCTGGTTTTTTTTTTCTTTTTTTCTTTCCTCCTGTCCATCTTTTTGATTAGGTTTCCCTGAACTCTGGCCCGCTGTCATGCTGAACGACTTGAGGAATATTGATGCGCTCCATAAGGAGATTGCTTTTTGTGAGAGAGTGCTTCAGACTGTCAGTCCAGCTCATTTCAATGCTCCGCCTTTTAGCCCATGGTCATGATGGAGGTGCGTCACAGACGGCGTATGGCTGACAAATGCAATGCACAACAGCTGCTGTCTAGCGCTTCAGACATCATCGAATTATTCAGCCTTGGTTACCCGTTCCTCAAGTTAGCCATTGTGGGTACTGTATTTACATATATTTCAATGAGGCGTAGTGGTTAGCGCTGCGGATTCTCAGTTTGCTTTTTTTTCCCCTGTGTATGGTGGGTTTCGTCCACGTACTCTGGTTTCCTCCCACAGTCCAAAAACATGCAGTGTAGGCTAAATTGAATTGAATTCATATCATCATGCTCCAGGATTGATTCACTGAAACTGATGAGGCCGTCTCATCCCTCCAAAAACCTACCTCTTGAACCCGGAACCGCAGTCTGTTTGTATCTGTGAAAAATTTAAGACAGGGACGACCTAAATACGTACAGTCTCATGTCTTAAAAGAATCTGAGACTCTGGAACTCTTATGGTGCCCAAACTTTTGCACAGTTCCATAATAATGTTTTTATTTTTAAAATTTTTGTTCAATTTATGGCACAAGAAGTAACTATCAATGTTTGTGGAAAATATTGTGCATTTTTTTCCATTTCCAAGAAAGACAGTGTTAACATCTTTTCAATAAAAAAAAAATCACCCAAATCTATTATTTATCAAAAGAGCCCAAACTGTGTGAAAAAGTGAAATGCTCATTTTCTTTCCCTTTTTTGTGACCTGATGATACGGCTTGCTTTTTAATTGTGACCGGACTGAAAATGATGCGTTTATTTACTGTTTCCACTTCGAAACAATCATCTCTTGTGTCTCGATGATTCTAACTGATGTTGTGAAACGGCACTACAATCCGAAACGACGACTACTTCAGACAGATTCATAGCCGTGAAGCATCTTTAATATTTAGGCGCTAAGAGGTAATAACTCACACGAGGCGCTGCGCTTAAAAACAAAAATCAGAGCTGCTCTATATTTGTGTGCCTGAACATTTCTGATTCCATACGTACTCCAGGCTGAACCTCGACAACGTTTTAAGAGCAAATACATTTTGCTCAAGCAGACCTCTGTGCTAGTGATGGGAAGTTTGAATCATTTTAGTGACTCGTTCATCAAAATAAAAAATCTTTTGTTGCATTTTCAATAAACAGACCCTCAACACGTCTTCATACACAAATCCTGTCTATAATTCCAGTAATGAAAATATGGCAATGCAGCTCAGAACATATTATAATAAACAGAGTGAGTGAGCAGCTCACCTCTTATATCTTCTAGTCTGAGTCGTTTGTTCTTTTGAATCTCTTGCACCGCATAGCGTCTATGGGAGTCACGTGACAAAAGAACGAACGACTTGGAAGTCGTTTCTCAATGACTTAGAAGAGTCATTGAGAGAGAATCGCTCAGTTCTGTTTCCTGTCCATAATCTACGGAGGTTTTGCGATGATTGATTTGCACCTGCAGTAGAAAATGAACGAATCACTCTTTGAGACTACTTGTTCTTCTGAGTCACTTTAAAGATTCGCTCAAAACGAACGAATCGTTCATGAACGACGACCCATCACTACTCTACTGGTTCGTCCCTCTCAGCATCAATCACGTGTGGTGTTACTAAGCGCACTGAGCTCATTAAGAGAATAAACTGCTCAGTCAGACGGATAATTCATGACCCAATTGATCAGAGTAGGTCATGTGACCTTTTAGATGCTGGGAGATTTTTTTTTTTGTTTTGTTTGTTTGTTTTTTTCCCTCTTTTAAACGTTTCCACAGTATAGATGTTTGCGGTTATGAATTAAGGGAGGAAAATGGAGGGAGGTTACTGTGAATCGTCCTGTAAAAAAAAAAAAAAGCTCTCAGAACCTTTTATGGGCTGAGTCACGGTGCTTTTCGCTCAAGTGTGCGCTTTTGAAGTTTTGGGCTCCAGTGGACTGGAAGGTTCTCTCCTGGCTCTTCGTCCTTCCCAAATACACGGCTGAGCAGGCGGTCCAACCCGGCGCTCGACATTCTCATTTCTCCTACTACATGCATCCAAAATTAAATCCAAATTCAATTACTCTTATTTTTTTTCTTCTTTCCTTTCCCTCCCTGACCCAGGCATGAAAGCACCATTAAGCACCGCCTGCGTGTATCAGTGTATCAGCTCTAAAGCAAAGCTGTTGTTCTGCGACCATTCCACTCAGAAAGCTGGGTTTGCAGTGCACTAATTAGGTTAGACCTGATGTAATGGGACGGACACGGAAGACATAATAGCACTCAGCGAAGCGGTGTTTTTTTATTTATTTATTTATTTATTTATTTGTTTTTTTTTCAAAAGCATCTCTACACGCCTGACCTCTGCTCCTCCGCCCAGGCAGTTAATACCCTTATCACCAGAGACCCTCCAGCACAAATGAACACGTACTGCACACACTGACCCCCTACTCCCCCCCCCCCCCCCCCCCAAACAAAACTAAACAAAAAGCAGTCGAGCTGTGCATGCTGCATAGACTGCTTTTGGTTGAGAAATTGTGGAGATCTCTGTGTGTTTGTCTGTGTGTGTCTGTGCGTGTGTCTGTGCGTGTGTCTGTGCGTGTGTCTGTGCGTGTGTCTGTGCGTGTGTGTGTGCGTGTGTGTGTGCGTGTGTGTGAAGTCTTGCTCTGTTTATCCTCCCATGAATATTTACAGAGGACTGGATTCACTCCCTACAGGCAGAGACAGATGGAGCGACCTTTTTCAGTTCGCACTCTTTCCCTTCCCTATTAGTCTGATGAGTCTGTTATCATTAAGCAGTAATTTTAAAGTCTTAAAAACATTGTCTGTGTCTCAGTCTTATGTAAAGATTAGACATTAACTATATAAAAAAAACTTAAGTGTTTGCTTTCATTTTTCCGTCCTTACACTCTGTTTAAAGTGTATTTTTTTTCCCCCTTCTTCTTCAAAGCATGACAAAATGTCTAATTTTGCCAGAAGTCTTTACACTGAGGTTTTTAGAGCTCTATGCTACACCACTGCCATCTAGTGGCTGTGATTTTTATTTATTAATTTTTTTTACCCTAATTGCCGTTTTAACCTGCACGCTCAACACTGTTAGCATGTCAATAAGCTCTTCCTCTCCGAGATCAATGAGACGAAGCGGCCGCTTTGTAACCCTTTGTTCATGTGCACTCTCCTGTATGATTTGTGACTTTGTTGTGTTTAGAAGCATTTAAACGGCAATAGACAGTAGTGTGATGATCTTAGCAGTGTGTTCGCCAAATGCTGTCTAATCTCATTATCTTGCTTCTGTGTTTTTGCTTAACAGAAGGAGCTGAGCCTTCCCCGAAGAGGCAGTTTGTGAGTATCCATCATGTCCCCTTACAGACTAAAGGAGAGTCCACTCTGAACTGAGCACAACACATCATCATTATGATCATCACCTCCGCTCGTAACAGATCAATCGGTTTAATATTAGTCGTAAAAAAAAAAAAAATCAATAACAACAACATTTTAATGTCATCGAATGAATGAATGAATGAGCAGGAATCAGCTTGCTGGAATTAAAGCTCATGGAAAATGGACCGATCCTGTTCAAAGGTTTTGGTTTTAACTGTGACACTACAATACATCCACATCAGATATTGTACGTTTAACCTCTCTTATGCTAATGACGCTTACGAGTGATGTGCTCGGCTCAACATACTGTAGTACGTTATTTTTTTACACACACAAACCGGAAGTATATATACATATTTTTTCCCGGTTAATAATTAATGGTGTAACGTTACACGTATTTGAATTCCTTCTGTTCCGTACGAGACGTTCAGTTTTGTGATCCGCATGAATACAGTCCAGCTTTTAACTAGCGCTTGGTGATTTCTTCCTTTAATTAGTTTAATTCAGGTTAATAGAAACAGACAGAACGTCACCGAAGACTTACAGCAAAACATCTCAGTGTCACTTCACACATATGCAGTTTGTACAGGTTCGAAAAGTCAGATGTTATCGTTTTATTTTACATGTATTTCAGCGTTCCATCCCGAGCAGTAATTTGTACCAGTCGAAAGTTCCATGGTCTCTCCTCATTTTTATTTCTTTCTACAATGAAAAACAATGCTGAAGGCGTCCGAAATACACAATACTCAACTTTGAACAGTTGATATTTAGACGTTTTGATACTCATCATCTGTAAATCCTTCATAACGGCTCTAATCTGAGGTCTGCAGCAGAGGTACTGTAGGTTCTGGTCTTGCTTTCCTGTGAAGGTCTTCATCAGGGACAGTTTCAACACGGTGCTGGATGGGTTTTGCAAATGCACTTGACACAATAATGTTCTTGCAAGAACTGTTCCAGGTCAGCTGATCTTAAATTAACAACTGACTGTTGTTGTTTGTTGCTGCTGCTTAACCTAATTCCATACCATGAGATATTTCATAGTTTTGAAAAAAAAAAAAAAAAACAACATACAGTAATTAAACAAAATTTTTTGTGTGCAGGTCTGACCTTCCTCTGTATACAGGGGGGGTCAGATTTGACTTCTGTTGTAGTGGTGAATTATAAATTTATAAATATAAAGAGACACGTTCTTCATTTCATCTGTTAAAAAAGCAGATTCAGTGAGCTGCGTGAAAACAGTAACATTAACCATATACTATAATAATCATCTAAATAATATCTTTGATCTTTCATTTAAACAAATATCAATCATTTAAAATAAACATTTGAAAAGATTGTACACACAAAAGCAACAAACTCCTTTTTACTGGCAAGAGAAAATCCACCACAAGGTTCATCATGCAGAACCCAGTTGTCCATCAAACATATTTTATTTGACTGCAACTCTTTTACTCCTTTAAGGAACTTGTTTTATTTTGTTGATACTTTTAAAAAAGTTTTTGAACAAGAAAATCCAAATATGGTTTTAAAATTCTTAGAAAAAATAAATCGTAAACATCTTTTTAAATAACAAAAATGCTTCTCGCCATGAATAGTATGGCGTTAAAAAAGAAACAGTTTTAAAACGTAAGCGTGTGAATCGAGCCATTTTGCAAACCTGCTTTTGTCCAGCTACACATGTTATTAATCTGCTAGTATAGTATAATATATTTTCATAGCACTGTTGTACTGTGATTAAATCCCCCTAGTGGAGCGAGTGCTTGTACTGAGTCCAGCAGGAAAAGCTCTACATCTCATGTCCGTCCCACGTCTTGCACGATGACACGCCCGCCTTGCATCCGGGAAGATTAACAGTTTTAAAACGTAAGCGTGTGAATCGAGCCATTTTGCAAACCTGCTTACTGTACACTTAACTGAAGAGTGTAATTGTGCAGTAATGGATATAGGATTTATGGATAATATGCATTTTTATACTTGGTCGTTCTTCACACACTTTAAAAGTGTAAAGTTTTTTTTCTTTCATTTACATTCTTAAAGGATGTGACTTTGAGCTAGTAAGGACATTTTAAAGGCACTAGATGTGTCCCAGAAAAGCTGTTTTAATAGCGCTGGACGTGTTGGATTTCTCTTCCCGGGTTTGTTCTGCTCATGTCCTGACTACTTGTGTGACTGCTGTCCGACTTCAACTAACTTAAACTTTATAATAATAATAATAATAATAATCATCATCATGAGCGAACTTGCTAAAGCACTTCTGATGATGATGTTCCTGATTATAATCTGAATACGGCTAAACTGTTCCCTCGGTCTTGAACAAAAGCCAGGGAGGAAAACTTGACCCGATTAACCGTGCTTGTTTAAACTCCTCCTCTACAGTATGTGACAAACCACAAAATAACAGCTCAGATTCAGAACAGTGCTGAATCGTATTATTTTAAGATTTATGGATATCAATAATCAGGATGTCACTCATTTATTGAGGTCTTTTGGAAAAAATACGATTGAATCCCTGATTGGGGGAAAATGCGGTTATGAGGTAACTTTATTTAAGACATTATTTCTTTTCTCTGAAATAAGCTAAGTAAGTTTAAGATGTTGTGAGCAGCTGCCAAAACTAACAGTACAGTAATGCTTGTGTAGGAGCTTCAGCACAGGTCAGAGGGTGAGGCAGGGGTCAGTAGGGGTCAGTAGGGGTCAGGTAGGAACCTGGACAGCTGGGTATCTATATTACAGTCTATATTTAACGGTCTGTTGCCTGGAGAAAATATTCTGTACTCTTTTGAGATACCCAGGTGTGTTGTGTTGTGCAGGAATCCTACTATAATATGCAGAACTGTGGTCAAAAGTATTAAGATGGCATATTGTATGTGTGCCATGTCACTAATTTTGTTGTGATAAGTGGAATTAGCTGGTTTAGTTAATGGATAGAGCAAATACGTGGCAGGACAAGTTCACCTCAGCCCACCACAAAAATGGCTAAAACTAGGGGATTCTCAAGTGCCTTGTAAACGTCTGTGGCTTATTTCTGTACATTTAAAATCTTTAGGAAGCAATTAAGCAGACATGGAATGAGCAAGTGACACCAGAGTACTCTACGGTCAGATCCGTCAGGTTTTAGGGACTTCATGTTAAATATTGATTGTTGTAGGTCAAATTCATTACATAAAATATATTAACTAACTTAATATTGTTATCAGATTTGTCATTATTATGGGGTCAGGTGTAGCTCAGTGGTTAAGGCATTGAACTATGGTTTGGAAGATCCCAGGTTCAAACCCCACAACCATCAAGTTACCACTGTTGGGCCCTTGAGCAAGGCTCTTAACCCTCAACTGCTCAGATGTGTAATGAGATAAAAATGTAAGTCGCTCTGGATAAGGGTGTCTGCCAAATGCCTAAATGTAAATTATAAAAACAAAGAGAGAGAGAGAATATTATTAAATCACTGAATTTGACTTTTGTCTCAATACTTTTGGCCTGCTATACCTTGCTAGAACTAGATTGGTCCCCAAATAACCCAAAATAACTGACTTGGCTATCAAGCCCATGGCGATGCGTAGTGAAAGTTATTCGGCGTAATTCGATCCAGTACTGTACCGGGTTTCACTTGCGCACTGTGTATGTACTGTACATGCATAGTGTATGAGCTATGCGGAAAAAAAAGTCCAAGAATAATGGTTGCTGCATCCATGATGCGAAGCTCCCGATCCACCACATCCAAAAGGTCTGGTGACTGCGGAGGACCTTTGAGATGATTTTAGCCACAAAGGGAAGGACCTTCTCAGCAAAAAAAACTCCTGTGGTATTTATCTCATGCTCTGTTGGTACGAAGAGGCCGAAAGTGTGCCAAGAAGATTTCCTCCACACCATTACACCACCAGCAGCCTGAGCCGCTGATAAAAGGCAGGATGGATCCATGCTTTCATGTTGTTTTTACTCCAAATTCTGACCCTACCATCTGAATGTCACAGCAGACACCAGACCAGGCAACGTGTTTTTACAATCTTCTGTCGTCCAATTTACGTTGAACCCACGTGAACTCTGTATCCTCGGTTTCCTGTTCGTAGCTGACAGCACCGGCTCCCGGTCTGGTCTTCGGCTGCCGCAGCCCATCTGCTTCAAGGTCCGATGTGTTGTTCATTCGGAGATGGAATTTGGTAAACCTCGGTTATAATCAGATGTTCGTTTGTTTTTCTATCTGCTCAAACCTGGCCGTAGTCCTCTGACCTCTGGCACCAACGAAGCATTTCTGCCCAGAGTATGACGTCTCACTGGATATTTACCCTCTCTTTCATTCCATTCTCTTTTAAACCCCAAGAGCTATAGTGGTGCTGGAAGTGGTGCAGTTTTGGAAATCTGCATTAACGAGCAGTTGAACAGGCGTACCTAATGAAGTGGCCAGTGCATCTTAAAGTTGTATAGTTTTGTTGTTTCCGAAATTTAATTAAAGTTCTAGTATATTGCAGATTATAGATACCGGATTTCTGATCTTTATATAAGCCGTAAGCTGCGATCGTCAGCATTAAAACAAAAAAAGACTCGAGATATTTCACTTCACCTGTAATAAATCTAGAGTATATACAGTATGACAGTTCTAATCCATTTTGTGTGTGTGTGTGTGTGTGTGTGTGTCATCTTTTGATTTATTAAACTAAAGATAACTAAACTTTTAATACAAGCGTCGTCATGATTCAGACTCGTCACAGCATATGGCGAGATGATAAAGCTGTGTGTTAGACTGTAATGAAGTGAGACATGGCTGTGAGAGCAGTACACTGTGTTTTAGCTTCAGGGTTTGGCTCTGTGTGTGTGTGTGTGTGTGTGTGTGTGTTTGAGTCTTCGATATGTTCTTACAGTGAGTTCTCATCTGAACGAAAAACTGTAAACTGCTGCAGGCACGGATTATAGACTTAATCAAATCAAAAGTCTTCTGTTCTAACTCAGTTAATCAAAGCTACACACACACATACACACACCACTGTTTGTTCTTGATGTGAAGCCATAGCTCATATTTTCAACGCTGTCAGTGTCATAATCACGCCGGTTTTAATAGCGAACACTGGACTGCATCATTATGTCCCGTATGTGGTTCATCTGGGCTAGACGGTAGACACACACACAGAGTTCATGTTTTATTCCAGTTCTGGGACGGACACTGAGTGAAGAACGACAGCTGTGCAGTCCCTCCCTCCCCCCACGCCGAGGTCTCGTCATAGCCCCCAGACCAGTCATGCGTGTATGAGACGGGAGCAGCGTGTCGCCAAGCGACCCGTCCACTCTTCACCCTCACGTCGACGAGAACACGGACACGATATCGCTCGAACCAAAGATGTCCACATCCGTTCGTTATAGCCACTCGGTAACGGACTATGCGTCATGGCTGTAATCTCAGACTGAGGTCAGGCCTCGCTGTGCGTGCTCTCCGATTGGATTCTCTACATTCCGCTGCTTAAATGTGCAAGCTGTTGCTCTGGTAAAGAAATGGATGGCATGGTGGGTTTTAGTTGTGCAAAAGGCTGAAAATCATCATCGTCTCAGATTTATAGACGAGCACATGATCACGGTGTTGACACAGAAGTGACTTTCAGTTCATCTGAAGTTTGTCAGGCTCGCTTCCTGATCCTGTAACGGGCATGAAGAAAAGGAAGGAGCGAGCAGGAGCACCCAACCTGCGCTTACAGTAAGCCACAGCTGTGTACACACACACACACACTAACACACACACACCTTTAAATAGATGTCTATATGCAGAGTTAATCATATTTTCCATAGATACCAAACTAAAGCTGTTAAAGTGGAACTCTTGGTAGGTTTCTAGATATGTTCATAGCACTAATTTTATTCCATTGTATACAGTAGCTACATGTAGCGATAGTCATGCTACATGTAGCTATGTACAGAAAGTATGTAAAGTATTAGATTAGGTAGATCAATCACGTCTTCCCTTGCAGTGCTTCACTGTGCGTGAGAATCAGAACGATGGTTAAACTTGAACCTTTCCTCCTGGAACTCGGAGGATTCGATGTACTCGCATACAGTAGACCTGACCTCGAACACGGACTCTGTACAAACACTTGTAGCGGGATGAGGAGCTGTGAGGAGGAGCGAGATAACTACGGATAACTTTTCGTCAATCAGATGTGACAGGACATGAAGGCATATTTAATTCACGTCTATGAAATTCTTTTACATTATAATGATCTGTTACATATAGTTGTTGAAACGGTTTCTTTGTTGAGCGTGTCTCAGGGGTCAGGCATTACACACTTACCCAAAAGGGAAGAGATTTTGCTCTTAAGAGTCACTTGATGCGTCACCAGTGAGACAGATCCATCAGACGTCTGAACAGCCGGTATCTGATTACAAGCTGATTATATTTCTAAACTGAGCTCTGTGTGAGGATGGTTCATGCTGATGTTCGAGAGCTCTTTAGGTGGACTTACTACTTACACAGCATGAGCTTTTAAAGTAATATTAAAATGCTCGTTTTACATCATTAGAATATAATTATTAGGGCCGGGACTCGATTAAAAAATTATCTAATTAATTAGAGGCTTTGTAATTAGTTAATCGCATTTTAATCGCATATAAATATTTGACCTGAGAACAGTGAGAAGTAAGTTTTTTCATATGGATTTTTAGTATACCATACTAAAATACAATAATGACTGAACACATAAGCTTAAGCAACAAAATATTGTTTATTGTTATTTATACCAACAGACCCGTGCAATATTGCCATTAAGTGTAGCAATAGAATATTTAGAAATATAGTAGCCTACATTTCAGAAATTCAGGTACCCTATAGGTAGGTAGACCTTCTTTAAACTGTTTTTTTTTTTTAAAGTAAATAACAATACTTTCAAGTACATTTAGAACATTGGAAACCCTGACTATTACTGTAGACAACATCTCTGTTGCTTCAGAGGCCATAACAGACTTTGTTGATTTACCAACAGCTGGTTTAAAAAAAAAAAATTGGTGTGTTGGGTGTGGGTCCTTGTAGTCGGAGTCGGGCTAATGTCCACGCTAGCTGCTATATGTTTAGCATTGAGGTGATGCTTGAGGCTCGATGTGCTGATATGCGAATTCCTCGTTGCATAGCTTGCACACAACTATGCTCTTATCGACGCTTCCATCCAGTCGTTTTTTATAACAAAATTTCCCATCCACAGGGTCAACCAAAGCGTCTCACCAGCTTCTTTGTCCATGTTCACTGTGGTTTGTTTTTGTCTGAACGATAGTTGGTGCTCCAGTATAATCGGTCCGCCGAAACTCATCCAGTGAGAAACGTTCCGCGGTGCAAAAATAAGTGCGATTAATAAGTGTAATTAATTAATCCAAATTAACGCCTTAAAGTCCCGGCCCTAATAATTATGTATGCATTTTTTGATGCATTAAAGAAAGAAATGTAGTAATAATAATAATTATTATATTAAATCTTTCGATGCATGTTCTGCGAGTGCTCGCGTGTGTAGTTTAACATCTCACTCGGCTTCGAGTGTCTGAGCGAGCTGTGGATTCTCCTCAGTTTGGAGAGCTGCCCAGTCCAGGTTGGAGCGTCTGTTTTTAGCCGCATTTTCACATCACCTGGGATCCGTCTGTCTGTCCGTCTGTCTGTCTGTCTGTCTGCTCTGCACAGCAAGATCAGATCTCTTGCATCTGGTCTTCTCATCAGCTTGTACATGAGGTTTTATTCACTCTCTGAATCGGCAGCTTTTTATTTCCCACCACTGGCTTTAAGAGCGGATGCTATCGCAGGTCGGGTTTCAAACGTCCAGACTCGCATCTGTTCATGACCCACAGCAACTTTGGATAGTAGATATCAGGAGACACCAGAGTGCACACACCTGATTATACTGAAACACACTTCCAGTCAGCATGTGGCCAGTGAGAGAAAAAAAAAATGTTTTGTTGTCCTTCACTTTTTTTTTTTCCCTCTCTTCTCTTTACGGTGCCACACTCACTAGAATCTGGCCAACGGCTCAGTTCCGTTGCCACGGCAACAGCAGCCTCCTGCAGCACCTCCTCAGCCCTACATATTTCTCCTCCTCCTTTTCTTCCTCGCCTCTCCGCCTGTTACACGACGGAGGGCCAGACGAGACCGTCTGTGCCCCGGGCCCCGCCTCCGCCCCGGCTCTCGGCCCCGCCTCCCCCAACCCCTTCTTCAGGAGGTAAGGAGTGAACGCAACGCTGTGACCAATTAATCTCGTACTAACCCGAAAATATAAATCAACTTCCTTCACACCGTATAGATATTCAACTTGTGTCAGCTGTATAATCTGACCCGGTTTGTCGTTCTTGTCTTGTGCATGAGATACTAGTGTCAAACACTTAAAGACGAGCCTTACGTCTCTCTTCCAGCCAGAACAACAACAGGCTGCGTATCACTCTTTAAAGAGCAGTCTGCTCTTCTTACATCTACAGTACCACGTTCTCCACGCTAGCTTGGCTTGCTCATGTGCTATGATTTACATTTTCTTTGTGCAGTCGAACCGGGACTTTTGATGGTGCAGAAAAACAGATCACAGTCATGAAATAAAAACTCCCTTAATTTCTCTATATAATCCCCTGATACAGTAATACATACATACTCATCCCGGTGTTTCACTAGTGCTCGGACACCATCAGGGTAGAAAGTTTCCACAGAGCTGTGATTGGACTGCCTGCTTCAGCGCTGGATCGTCATTCATTCACGGACAAACGGGCTCATTTCATAACGTTTGCGCCGTTCAAATGTTTTACCGCGGCTAAGAATCTCATCAGCGCAACTGTCTTCTGTAAACGTCAGTCAGTTTCATGAGGAATGAGAAGTCTCGCTTTGTCTTGAACGCCTCTCGGATTTAAAACCGAATAACACTCGTGTGAGAAACGATCAAGGCATTTTTGTTAGTGTAACACATTTGAAGACGAGAGTTGACCAAATGTGCTTTCAATTAGAATACACGTACGCGCAAAACGGTCCTTTCATTAAATAGTTGCGTAAAAAATCTGCTTCATTGTGATTTATTTATGAAATTCTGTCAAATATCATAGTGACGTAAGCGCCTGCTGTCATTTATTTCATCATTTTTAAACAATCTCATGATCAGTAAGAAATGTATAATAATTTAACCGTTGACTATTTATTGCCTGTTTTTCTTCTATGTGTTTGAGAGTTAGTGAATCGCTCGCTTTTGTCAGTATTGATCTCTCCTTTGAAATGATTTTGATTCGCTTCCTCTATCCTATGAGTGTGATCTTTATGCGCTTGATGTGATTTCGACTGCGTCGAGTGCCTGCTGTGATCCGCCTCAAGGTGACACACTGCTCTCAACACGTGGCTGCTGCTACCTCTGCACACACACACACACGAACATACACACACACTCACACGAACATACACACACACTCACACGGTGTAACCATCTTCATCATGCCAGAAAAACCCCTCTTCAATCCTGACATGCCTTCGTTCCATCTCCTCATTACACTGGCTCTCGCCAAATCCAGCTTTATTCTCATCTTCTCAATTCAATTTTATTTGTATAGCGCTTTTGACAATTGACATTGTCGCAAAGCAGCTTTACACAATCAAAAGAACTATTTGTTTGTATGAAATGTGAATCAAAATGATGAGCAAGCCGAGGACGACGACGACAGTGGCAAAGAAAAACTCCCTGAGATGGTAATAGGAAGAAACCCTGAGAGGAACCGGACTCAACAGGGAACCCATCCTCATTTGGGTGATAACTGATAGCAGGGATTGAGTCCAGTTCCTTATTGGAGGCTCGGGTAGACTGTAGGAAACTCTAGTTCCGAACAATCGAGTGACTGAGGTCACAAGTCCTCAGAGAACAGTTGTCTGCATCAGCTGAGGACAGGACCGTCTTCGTGGAAAAGTGGAACCGTCCCCAGTCACCACACGTATCCCAGGCAGACCACACGGGCATCCATGCGACGAGATCTCCAACCAGAAGCAGGACACCAGGCCAAGTCAGACAGGTCCAGAGGGCAGAGGGGGTCTGGATCACTGGCAGCTCAGAGAGATGGGTAGAGGAGAAGAGAAGGCGAGATAACAACAACAGTATACATAAAAAATTTATAATGTAAATGTATATTTGCTCTAGTCATGTCCAGCATCTTACCTGCTAGATGATGATGATGATGATGATGATGAAGGCATGTATGTTACAAGAATAATCTCCTAGCTTTGATTAGCGTTATTGTATCACATTCTCTAATAATTAGTTATGTTTGTTTTAAATATGATCATTTGTTTATGCTGTAACGTGTTAAACACTCCAGCATTTTTTTTATTCGAATCTATTTCTAAATGCTTGTAAAGAAAATCTAAGCAGTTATTAAATTTCATTAATAATGTCTCAAATATATGACTGTATTAAGCAAATTTAAATGAAGGTGTCGTCAGCCAAATACACTCTGTTTGGAAATCTGAGATTGAATCACAGATGAGAAATTGAAAAGGTAGATTAAATAAAGATTAAGTGTAACTCTTTATTTCAGTAGTAAAAAGCTTAAGTAATGCCACCAAAAATATTACAAATAATTTTAGCACATAACACTGGGCTCTCAGTTCAGGTATTTTACATGACTTCTCTTCATGGTCGCTGTAACGACCCGTGTTTTATCTCATAAGTTTCGGCAGGACCTTTCCGCAGGAAGAATAAACGTACATGGATCCGTCCATACTGTACATTTTTGAATTTTCAGTTTTTGACTGCGTTTTTTTTTTTTTTTTATAGCGTTGATCGTCTCTGTTAAGTGATGCTTACAGCCACGCCCACCACGCATGAGATATGTGGCATAATATGGCACATACTGTACAGTAATTGCTCTTAAATTCTACTCACCATTTAGATTTTATTTATGGCGAAATACTTAACAACTGCCAACGTTTCATTAAATTCTGTAGTGCTGCGTGAAATGACAAAACATGGCTATATGCGAACGGACACATTTCTAGTTTCGTGTCCTCCAACTTATGGAACATGGAAATATCGTTGAAAGAGTGTGTTCTGGCCACTGAACCAAAAAAAACCAACATCTTTCTTTTATTTATATAGATGTACACGGGGTATTCGAGTCAAACTGGGACTTGTGATGAAAATTCTCGTGAAAGATCGACAGTTAAGACATAATACAGCGATGAGAGTTTTAGCCACCGTAATACTTTTGAATATAGCAAAGGTTTTAAAGGAGGCCGAACGTTCATGAATGATGATCTGAGGTGGCTCCGAACCCGTGAACATTCAGCGAGTGGAACGCCTAATCACATGAAGACTGACAGATATCTTGAGGAAGAGGGAACTGTACAGACAATCATTCACCAACACCACTTGCACATTACAGGAACAGGGACTTATTGCCACATCCCCCCTATGCAGTCCTGAGACATGTTTCTTAAGGAGTTCTTGGGAGGCCGGCAGCTCCGACAGTTTGATCATGACTCTGGCGTACTGAGTGACAGTAATGTTATAAGTGCAATAGTGTAGTATTTTCAACAGCTTGGTTATTGTTTTTAGTCGATAAAAAAAAACTACAGCTGCATTTGCTGCATTAGTAATAATTTAGTCATGATTTTATCGTTTTTCATCTTTCGAATTCCCCCCCGTGAGGGAAAATTTCCTTCATGCTGCAAACGCAGTCATCAATTCGTCCTCTTTGTAACTAGAACGGGTTAACAGATGCTTGTTTTCCATCACAGTCTTAATAAGAGCCTTTCTCTCCTCTCTCTCCTCCTACTGTACAGGCGTTCCGTCAGTCTCGAACACGCCACAGCTTCCTGATGATAACGCCCGAGAGTTTATTCACGTTTATGATATATAAGTTTTTAACACTGTATAACGCCTGAATGAATGTGAAATGATTTCCTCGACTTTATAGACTTTTCATTCGCAAACCAGGGAATTGAAAAAGTGAAGACTAAAATCTGGAATTTTCTTCAGGATCAATAAAAAAAAAAATCTGTCTCCAGGATGAAGAATTGAAATGAAGTAAAGCTGTTTTTTTATTCTTCTTCAGTTCTGTTCGCACCCTGAGAGAGAGAGAGAGAGAGTAATGTGTGTAAGAGGAGGAGAGAGAGAGAGAGAGAGAGAGAGGGAGGGAGGGAGCGAGCGAGTGCGAGGCAGACGAATGCAGCTCACACTACCTCTATCAGCGTCACAGGTTGAAGGCAATCGCACCAGCGTTTTGACAGCTGGAGACGCAAACTCGCACACGCACACAGACACACTCGTTTAGTATGGCTGTCGTTCATCCGCTCGTAGCTTCACAGCAGCAGGCGGGGTCGGGTACGGCGTGACAGCAGTGATAGCGAAGAGCCTGGATCATGTCTGACTCTTTCTGGACCGTGCTCTCGAATTTCTCTCTGCCTGAGAGGAGCATGCTGCGTCGATCCAAGAGGTACACCTCTCTATCTCTCTCTGTCACAGACACACACACACACACACACACACACACACACACACACACACACACACACACAGCTCCATTTTATCTATATCGGTCTCGTTCTGGCAGGTAATCTGATTTATTCTGTCACATGAGGAGTAATGGAAGCCATTTCTGTTGTTGTGTGTGTGAGACCTTTTTTTGTGCATTTTGAAGGTTATGCTTCTCTACCCTCTGTCATCTGCACACATATTCAATGTCCTGTTTTAACCTGCCCTGCAATGTTTGCAATGTTGAGACGAGGTAAACGTTATCTGGGTCTATCTCCTGGAGCAGGTCTCCAGCCCTCCTCCTGTCATCAGTTCCCGAATTCTCGCTGCAGATCCGAGAGACGTTGCTTCTCGCATAGCAACAGTGCTGAGAGTGGAGCACGACTCCTGCTGCCGCCTCTCTGTCTCTCAGTCTCTCTGTCCGCCGGCCTTCACCCTCCCCTCCGTCTCTCAGGGTTACGAAGCTACAGCGCAGGAAACACCTCGTACATTTAGTGTTTAGTTTCACCTTTAGTTTAATGGTGTTTCCTGTGTACAGATCGGACAAGCTCGTGTAATTTTGTAGTCAAGTTGTCCAGGTTGATGACACACACACACACACACACACACACACACACACACACACACAATCTTTTTTTTTTTTTTTTTTTTTAAGCTTAAGGTAGCAAAACACAACGTAACAATATTCTTGAGTCACAAACGATCTGTGGTGTTTTTGGGAAAAGACAAATACATAATTTTTCGACGTAATCTCATAAAAGCTTTTTAATACACTTTGTCCGCGCTTCCTCATTCTCTCATTAAATCAATGCACTTTTCACCTGAGTGGCAAGCCATGAATGCACCGCTGTCTTCAATCCTTCATCAGAAGTGAATTTTCGTCCTTGAAGGGACCTAACAGGGGAAAGTCCGATGGATCGACTTCATCTTCACCTCTTCAATAAGTGTCTCACTGTAACGAGCGCTGTCGATTGTTAAACCTTTTTTTTTTTCCTGATAATGTTCCAATATTGATCCTTGCGAATCCCCCCAAAAACTGTACACATAGATGAATGTTTCAGCTGATGGTTGACTTTTTTATTTTCATTTTTTATTTTTTTCCCGATGATGGATTGAGGATGTTCCTGTTCCATACTCTGGCGTTTACTTTTAGACTCATAATGATGAATCCGTGTCTCGCCAGTAATGATTCTCTTTGGAAAAACTTTCACCTACGAAGCCATGATCACACTGTCTGTCTGGTTCACGTCTGAAACGCTGGCCTCCCAGGAATTCCTTTAATCTCCCACACATGTGGAAACAGCAATGTGGCAGTAACTCCCTGCCGAGTTCCTGTAAATGTGCAAGTGGTGTTGGTGAATGATTCTGTAAATGTCAATCAGTTTTACGTACACCATAAATCACAACAAATTTAAATCACAAATCCCGGTTTTGACTTGAACGCCACTTTTATTTAATTTCCATCTCTCTCTCTTTCCAGTGATACTGATCATCTTATAGTCTGGCAAGCTGGCTCTTCAATCTTGAATATTTCTTTTGTTATGTATTTATTTATTGTTGTATTTTTCTCAGATTTTCTCCCCTATTTTAGTCGTGTCCAATTCCTCCCCGTCAATAGGAGGCTCCCACATTTAGGCTACTACCACTCAGTCGGGAGAACCGAAGACTATCGCGTGTTTCCTCCGAAGCACGTAAGGACCGCTTCTTATCAAACTGCTCGCACATGCATTGTTGTTGGGCGGAGTAACACACTCGGAGGACAGCGCTATCCGCTCCCTCCGCTTGCGTGAGCTCACAGATGCACCTGATTGGCTGTAGAGCCGTGATTAATGTGGGAGCACTAAATACCTCGCATCCCTCCCCTCTGAGAGAGCTCGGCCAAACAGTTCTCTCTAGACCTGTGAGAGGTTACAGCATCACCCGGGAATGATCGGGCGAGCACTTTACCACTGCGCCACTCGGAGGGACCCTTTGGTTTTGATTTTGAGTTAAGTGATTATCCGAGTGCCTGGACAGGTTCATTGCATCTAAACTGGTATTGGTCACTTTTAGCTGAATTGATTCTCAAGTTTAGAGTGGAGGGGGGGAAAATAAAATCTAATCTGTATGTGCATACATGTTCCCTAGCGCCTGTTTCTGACTTTATCAGGAGCACCTGTGTGCACCTGCAGGTTCATCTGTTATTTAACCAGTGGATGGAATATTTAACGCAGATACAGGTCAATAGATCCCGGGAATGACTACATCAAGCATCACAACAAATATAAAAATTTCAAACATAATTATTGGTGCGAAAAACAAAAAAAACATGGAGTAAGCGACTGTTCTCTGGGTGGAAACGTTTAGAAATGGCCATGTCGAGCATCTCAGCATGGACAAAACATCAAAGCTCGAGGCGGATGAGCTTCAGCAGTAGAAGACCACATGTCCGTACATATATACTATATACAGTATATAACTCCAGTACAAGGTTTCATAGTAGATATTCACTGCACACTATATCGGATCTGATCTCTTCCCGGACAAATCTCTGCATTCATTCATTCTATATGTTTCCCCGCTAGCTAACCAGCACTTGTGTGTGTGATCATAGTTTTTTGTATTATGTAAGGTACGTTCCCATTTTTAGGCTCAAACACCCCCCCCCCCCCCCCATACTGTAGGACCTTATGATTTGCGGTCACATTGTTTATTTTTATTATACAATAATAACAGTTGCTAAGTGTTAGATAAGTCACCGCTATAAACCAGAACAATATTCTTTGTCTAGTCCCCATCATTTCTAGCTTCACACTAATAAGAAGATGGAAGTGGATTAAAATTGAGCTGCTCTGTTTTTGTTATGAAGACCGAGTTTACTAAAATACTGGGCCCGTATTCGCAAAGCTTCTTAGCTTAAAAAGTCCTAGCTGGGAGTCCTAGGCTAAAAGTGATTTAGGAAACTTCTCAGAGCAACTCTGAGTAAGCAAAGTACAAAACCCTTTATCTTGGAGAGGAGGTGTGGTTGACCCCGTTGATATGGATTATAGCAATTCAAGGACTGTTGATTAAAAAAAATCTTAAATTGCGCTCTTTGTGAAAATAGAAAATTATTTTTCTTATTTTATATTAATATAAAAGACAGTGAAATCAGAATGTTTGTATATAAAGAGGTTGTATAATCATGAATGCAGGTGAATTCATGCAAAGTTTCTGTTATAAGCTAAATATCTTCAATTTAATTAAAACAGCCAAATGTTGAAAATGTGTCTACTTTTGAAAGAACTGATTTCCACACAGTAGTTACTACAGTAAGTTCTTACATTTATTTACCATACTGATTTTATTACTTGTAGTCCAAATGTTTTTAGGTCTAAGATGTCCCATGAATCATTTTTATCTTTACTAAGAATAAGAATTTTCTTAGAATTTTATCACTAGGAGCAACTTTTAGGCTTAAGAAGCTTTGTGAATATGGGACTAGGACTCACTGTTTACTAGACATAGAGGGAAATAAAATCGATACAATTATGCATCACAATTTCTTTTTTTTAATGTAAATACATTTTTTATTCATACAAGTTTTTGTCAGTACAATTTTCAGAGATGCAAGATGAGTAGTACAAAGTGCAAAACTACTGAATACATTTTAATGTGGTTTTCACATCTGTACAGTATGTAGGCTTGAGGTAACATTTGGGCTTTGTTTCATTGCACTCGGCCACGTGAAGATATGCTACTTTGAAATTTAAATGGAAAAACTCCCTTAAAGTGGAAACTTGGATTACGAGCATAATTCATTCCGGAAGCGGGCTCGTATTCCAAAACACTCCATAACATTTTCCATAACTGAAACTCTAATTATCCATTCTACAGCCACCCCCCCCCCAAAAAAAATAAAATAAATAAAAATAATTAATACAAAATATACCTTTTGAAAAGAATCGCGACACAGCAGTGTTTCTGTGTATAGCAGTGTATTTGTGTGTGTGTGTGTGTGTGTGTGTGTGTGTGTGTGTGTGTGTGTGTGTGTGTGTGTTAAGGCGAGAGTGTGTGTGTGTGAAGGGGCAAGGTGTCAAATTACGCACACGCGCACACGTAATGACAGGGTGATATAGATAGGGAGAGAGAAAATGGATCTTTAACCTCTCTAATGAGACTTTCTTTTGCGTTCCGCACGTGCGTGTGCATTATAAAAAACCGTACATGTGCTTACAAACACAATAAAATGTTTACAACACACACACACACGCGCACTAGGTCACAGTGTTATAGTAATCAGTACACACGTGCACGGATGTTGATTATACCAGTTAGAGACGAGCACTAAGACCCAGCTGGAGACGTTTACCCACAATTCTGCAGAGCAAGAGAGGGAAAAACCGTTGGCTCGGTTGTGATCACGTGACACTCGGCGTCTAAACAAGAAGCGCATGCATTATACTCGGTACTTGTAAACCAAGACTCGCGAGCCGTGTTACTCGCAATCCGAGGTTTCACTGTATATCATATAAAAAATCAACCTTAAAAAAATCTTAAGTTCCTCTCAAAATTCAACAATGGCGTTGTAAAAAATTTTTTTACGCACTTATGAGTGTGCATTTAAATGTTACACAAACTAAGTCACAGGCACATCTAGTATCCAATGATGGCTTTGACGTATTCGTTTCGTTTGTTTTTCGTCAATTTCATGAATCCCGTCATTGGGAACCGTGTCCACCTTTTGATGCTGAAGTCCCTCAATGAGTGCTCTGTTCCAGGGTGGTGAAGAACACCACGTCCAGCACGTACACACACACACACACCTTATTTACATGTGTCTCGGTTGAATGCGAGTAGAGTAGAGGCGCACACAAAGTAGTTAGAGTGATATTTATTAGTAAAATAAGTACATTTAAGGGGAAAAAAACGGGATGAGAGTTTTGTTTTTCATGTGACCTCTAGTTTTGGTGTTTTAGAGCCACATGTGGAGTGAGACGTGGGTTGAGGAGACGATAATGTTTTGCATGAATCCTGTTCTCAGAGAGAAAATAAACCATTTTCCTTTTGTTTCCATTTGACTGTGTTCCGTTTCCCTCCACTGATCTCCCTGATCCTCTAAGCACACACCGTTCTCTGCATTATTAATGAGCTGTGTGTGTGTGTGTGTGTGTGTGAGAGAGAGCACCTGTCTCACACACCACAGTATGATAAGTGAGTCCTGACCTTATACACACACCAGCAGTGTGAGATGCAGACACCCCCCCCCCCCCCCCCATGAGCAGTAGTGTCTGAGAGTGCAGTGCTGTAACTAACTCTCTCTCTCTCTCTCTCTCTCTCTCTCTCTTGTTGCCTGGTACATTGTGTCCATGAAGTGAGAGGGACTGATGTTTCAGATAAAATGGCACCCCATAATGTTGGTGTGTAACAGGTTCGGTGGGGTGAAAAAGTCTCGGTTAGAGACCCGAGTCCACTCAGGATCTTTAGGGAAGAAAAACAGAAACCTTGAGTAATCTCTTCTGGAGTGAGACCCTGTAGACCCTGTAGAGTGATGAACTCCTCCATTTTACACCATTACAGACTCTGCTGGAGGAGACACACACACTCGGTCTGTCTCTGTGTCTGTCAGATTTATTTATTTATTTTTTTACTCTCTTCCTTCCTTGTCCTCCATCATTTTGTCATTTCCTTTATTTCATTTTCTGTTCTCTCTCTTCCCATTTTTTTCATTCTTCCCTAATTTTTTCCTTCTTTTATTCATTAAATTCTTATTTCCTTTCCATCATTCCTTTCTTTGATCCAATCTTCCCCTTTTTTATTCTTCCGTCCTTCCTTGCTTCTTTCCCTCCTATTTTCCTTTACTTTTTTTTGTGCTTCCTTTCTTTTCCCTTCTTTCCTTCCTTCCTTTCTTTATATTTCACTCTTATTCCCTTCCCTCCGGGTGTCTTCTTTAAGAAATTTTTTCTCATTTCAATTTGCTTCACGTTTTTTCCCCTCCCTTCCTTGCTATTGGTCTCTCTCAATCCCTTCCTTTACTGTATTTGTCTTTTACCCTTTCATTTTATTTCTCATTTATGTTTCATTGTCTTCCTTTTTTCTTTCTTATTAATTTATCTTCCTTTTCTCGTTTCTGTTTAGTTTTCTTACTTCCTTCTGTCTTTCTTTTTTCTTTCCTATTAATTTTCCTTCCTTCCTACCTTCCTTTATATTTGTCCTCTTTCCTTTTTAATTTTTTTCTCATTTCCGTTTTGTTTTCTTCCCTTCCTTAGTTCTTTTCTTTCTTCCTATTTGTCTTACTTCCTTTTTTCATGTTTCATGTTCTCTCCTTCCTTCCTTCCTTCCTTCCTTCTTTTCTTCCTTTCATTCAGTCTGATGTTTTGATCTAGCTCCTTTCCTCTTCTCATAGCGATACGTTTCTCTCTGCCTCTATTTATTATTTATTTTCTCACTAGGACGCAGCCTGCCACCATTGAGGCACTTATCCTGTGAGAGGCTTGATATATGTACTGTAGCCCTCAATCTTCGGCTGCGTGTGTGTGTGTGTTTGAAGATCTGATTACCCCTCTGTCCCCCTGCCAATTGCCGCCATTTTTTCGAATGAAAACTCGCCTGAACATAGATGCTTGGTGGTGTTAAATTCTCATATAGAGATCAAATGCTACAGCACACAGACGTCTACGCTAACCTTATGCACCGCATTAGTACTCGTTGTGTGTCTCTCTGAAGCATCTCCACAGACACCGCGGCAAAGACGGGACAGGAAGAAAGCGTCTCGAGCTGTTTAGAAGTCGGCCACGAGGGTGAATCAGAAGAAAGCAGCCAGCAGGTGTTTGTGCATAATTGCAGCGTTCAGTGTTAACGAGCCCGTCTCATCTGTTGCGCCACAATTACGCCGTTCAGATCTTTGACATTTGGTGCGCGCGAGCCTCGGGCCACAAATTAATTCCGTTTGCTTAAAATCCGAGGACCGGACGACAAAACACAAACAGCAGTTAAGTGACTTTTCCAATCTGCTGTCAAGACTTGCCCACTATCATCCTTTCGTGTGTGTGTGTGTCTGACCATCTGCTAATACGCAATCCTATACGCTTTATACAGAGTTAATGGATTCCTCTGTTTATACACGACAGCAGTGAGCATATGGCTTTAAAAACGTCCTCAGCGTGTCACAGACGAGCTCTCTCGCATCCCACATCTCACATCTACATCTTCTCCTGCCATCAGTTATCCAGACACACAGCTGCTCAGATATTCTCTCGTGCTTTTTTTCTTCAGGGTGATAATATTTATAAATATTTTCCGAATAAAGAACAGTCGAGTCTGCTAGTATAAAGCCATGCAGCTAGTGCTCTAATAAAAAGGGGAAATAAAGCATTTAGAGAGAGAGAGAGAGAAAGGAGGGGACGAGGAGGGAGGATCTTGTTCTTCAGCACACAGAGCAGTGTAAAGACTTGTAAAGCTCGTCACCTGCTAATCCTACTTGTGTCGAAATGGCGGATCGAATCTGTCTGCATTAGCATCGCAGGTCTGTCGGTTAAACAGCTTTCTGAGAGTCTTTAGATTGCGAGCTCCTCACACTGAGGTTTAAATTCCCAGCAGTGCCACGTTTCGGCTCCCTGAGCAGGCAGCGTAACCCCTCACTTATGACTCGTGTCCTGTTCCAGTTTTAAACATTCAAATGAAGTAAAATTCAGTATTGACAAAATGCGTTATTGGCAATTATGGAGTTAATTGCGACCTTTCACTGTCTAAACTCCACAATAATACCAGCAGCAAGGATGATAGCGATAGTGACGGTGATGACGATTTACAGAATAGAGATTAACAGGCTAAACCGACGATTACAACAATGACCCCATCATATTAATAATGATGACCATACCCAGAAAAACGGTGATAACGATGACAGCAATTACAATATTATTAACAATGATGATAACAGCAGGAACAAACAGATACAGTGACAACGACGATGTTGCTGGCAGCAGTTACAGTGACGATATTATAACGACAGCTACAATAAGAACAGTAATAATGCTGACGGCAATAACAACAATGACAATTAATAATGATCACAGTGACGCCATAAACAACAACAGCAAGGACAATAACAAGGATGATGATAATTTATCAATAAATGATAAATGGAAGAACAATAAGGTTAATGATTATAATAGCAAGAACAATAAAAATGACATTAATAAGGATAAATAGAAATAGAAAAAGAAACGTAGCAAAGAAGAATTACTGGAAGAATAATAACATTAAATAATAATGATAATAACATTAATAACCAGAAAGCTATATTGCGATAGCGTACCAATTAGATAAATAATTAATAATAATTTAATGATTATATATAATAGCAATATAAATAATGACATAAATAAAAACAGTGATGAAAGCGAGAAAAACAATAATTAATAATCAGAGATATAGTGGGGAAAAATTAGTCAACAAAGATTACTGGAAGAACAATAACATTAATAATGTTAACTATAATAATGACATTAATAATGATAACAATAACAATAATGATGACATTAATAACCAGAGAGCTATAGCGAGAAAAATAACAATCCCTTGAATAATGATGATGATTACTGGAAAAACTAATTAATAATTATAATAGCGAGAACAATAACTATTATGATAACTATAATGACTATTATTACCTCTATTATGAAAAAATAACAATGACAATAATGATGGTGATTACAGGAAGCACAGTATCAACAATGCATTTAATAATAATAATAATAATAATAATAATAATAATAGTAATAATGATAGTAACAATGGGGAAAAAAATTGACATTAATAGTGATACCAATTACAGGAAGCACAGCAACAATAGTGTTTATTATAATAATAATAATAATAATAATAGTAATAGCAATAAAAACAGACAGTATTAATAATGGTAACATTGATAATAGCAAGAACAATAACTTTTAAATAATTATTACAGGATGAACAATAACAACAATTACATTAATAATAAAGATGACAGCAAGAATAATGATGATTAAATCTAATGATATAAATGCTGATGATAATAACAAGAACAAAACAATGGCATTAATAATGGACATAAGAGCAATGACACTAATCACAATGACAACAAGAACAGTAACTGTGGCATTAATGATTATAATTATAATAGTGAGAATTATTAGTTACATTACAAGAACAGTTACATTAATAATGAGGATGAGAACAAGGACAACAATGTCATTAATAGTGATGCAACAAGAACAATCACAACAACAATAACACAAAATATCACTATTTACTGTATAATAATGTTTAGAGCAAGAACAGCACTGATTATGATGATGACAATAAAATGATTACAATGACGGCAGTTACAGTAAAAATGCTATTTTGATATATATCTACTGTATAATAATAATGATAGATAAAAGCACCAACTAAGGCAATAAATAATAATTTTTTTTAACTGGTGTCTCTTACTTCATGAATTATATCCAGATTAAATAAACATCAGGGCGGGGGGGAAAAACAACAACCTTGAAGCTCCAGTAAGATGCAATAACACAGAAATAGCATCAGGTTTATTCCAGCCTTCGGATTCTAGAAAAGGTTCTCCGTGCTGAATTACGGTAATTAAACCCTAACTTTCATTTTATCCCCGTGAACTCACCACAGCTGCGCATTACTATGCTAATGCGCCGTGGCTTCAGGTTTGTTCCTTTTAATTTCGATGACGGCGTGTCGTTTCGGGGAGATCGGCCCTGTCTGTACTCCACTCGCTCACTGGTCGTGTATGTCATTAGCTTTCCGAAGCGGTTAATGCAAGCCTCTTAGCGCTCCCTCCTGCTGCGTTTGTTAAAAAGGGACTCGCGGGATGTGAAAACACAGCAGTTTCATGTGTGTACAAATACATAGTTTATCACCGAACTTGTTTACTAAGCTCACTCGAGCTCTCTGTATCACCCTGTGTAATTACTCCGGTGTACGTCATGAACGTCAGACGCTGGTTTACAGAGGGTAACGTTCAGAATGTTCTAACGAGATTTAATACTTATATATTAAGTAAAAATTTATATATTAATTAACTTAAGTTCAAAAGGTGACAAAGGAAAAGAAAGAACGGTTCAATTATTCATCACATGCACCTTACAGGACCGTGAAATTATATATTTTTTCAAACATACAGTACCACTGTAAGGAATCTGGGGTCTGAGCCCAGGGTCAGTCAGTGTACCGCACCCCTGGAGCTGAAAGTGTTAAGGATCTTGCTCAAGGGCGCAACAGTGGAAACATGGCGGTACCGGAGCTTGAAACCCAGAACTGTAACTGCACTGATAGGCGCTTGAGCAAGGCGCTTAATCCCTACCTGCTTAAATGTACAATATTATAAATACGAGTCACTCTGGATGCGTTTTACTGCCAAATGCCTTAAATTAAAAATGTGAAAATGGCAGGATAACTTTTTTTTTTTTTTTTTTGTATATTACGGTATTTACAAATTCAGGAGGAATTATTTACGGAATGAATCTTAAATGTTCCTCAGATAGGAATAAAATGCTTAGTAGTTAAGGCGTTGGATCTACAGATCAGAAGGTCCTGGGTTCAAACCCCAAAACCACCGACTTGCAATTAGTCGGTCTCAGTATGTTGAGGCTCTGAGGTACTGATCGGAAGGCCGGCGGTTCGTGCGCGGCCCTTAACCCCGTCCCCTCCAGCGGCGTCGTAGCATGGCTGACCCTGCTCTCTGACCCCAGATGAGGATATGCAAATCATATGCAATGAATTTCACTGTGCAGTAATGTATACGTGATGAATAAAGGCTGAACTGAACTATATCAAGGTGATGTGATGCAGCATGATGAAAATCAGAGTTATTTTGACCTTGTTGATTTATTTTCCATTAATAGCCTGATACAATAGTTTTTAATCCGTTGTAACTACGTTTAATGAAAACGCTATTCCCTGCCTTGTACACATGATGTGTGATGTTTTATGTGGGTGTGATCTATTTTATTCCCCCCCCCCCCCCAATTTGAGCTTCCTGTTTAATTCACAGCGCAATGGTGACACCCGGGCTTGAACCCAAACACCGTCTCATCAAAACGGTCTCGCTCTGGTTCTAGTCAAACAGTAGCCCGGTTCTACTGGAGTGAGATTCTAAATCGACCCCAATACAGAAATCGAACTGAAGGTGTTTTGGGAATGCCGGTGAAATTTTGTATGCAGACGTGTGCTGATAAAATGTGCAGAAACACCACACAGACTGGGCCCAAGGACAGAGCTGTGGAAATGTCTTATGTTCTGGGCAGATGTTGTGGCTACTGTAACTGAAAAGACTAAAAAAAAAAAATAAAACCTGGTGAATGTCCTACAGAAAATGTCTTTAAACTGGTCATGTCTGTAATAACGAGTGCGTGTAACGAGGCTTTGGAGATTTTTTTTTCTGATTTCTACACACACATGGAGAAAAAAATATGTATTGATTTAAAAAATATATATATTTTATTGTCGGATTTCGTGAGCGACGATTAAATTAGTTTGTCGTGTTTTTTTTTTCAGGACTGCATGCAGCTCTTGACTGTTTTTATTTCATTTAAAAGTGTTGCAGTGAGAAGGCAAACTATGACGATGAATTTTACACTGATGTGAACTAAAATGCTGAAATTCCACTTTGAACATTTTCATCTGTCTGCTCTGTTCTTCACATAAACTACTGCGCAAATTCCTTAATTCAGAATTTCGAGGTGGGTTTGTGGTATAAAGTCATAACAGCCGGCTAAATCCTAAAGCTGAAAATCCAAAATTTCACTTTTATGATATTTAGACTATTGAGTCTAAAAATTAAAAAGGACAAAAATTGTGGATACATGGTCTGTTTAAAAATAATACTGATAAACTCCGCAGCATCCGGTGGTCCAATTTGGTAAAAGACTTGAGACAATTCGGCTGTTTAACAGCCTAGAGCTTGCAGTTCATACTGTGAAGAAGAGCTGATTGGCACAGTTTTGGTTATTATTCCTCCGTCCCTGGGGAATGAACTGTCTTGCACAAACCTCTCTCTAATCCTTCATTACACCAAGCTGCTGATTGTGAAAAGATGAAAATGTGTTTGAGGTTTTTTAAAATATAAAATAATTATATGACCTTATTAAACTTGCTTTCCTACAGCAGCTGTGTGTGTGTGTGTGTGTGTGTATGTGTGTGTGTGTGTTGGAGATGGGAAAGAAGCCGCTGTCACTCTTGCACGGTCAGGACTCCGGCGTGTGCTCAGCAGACCGTGATGTGGTATTAGAGCGGCTGGAAGCAGCTCTCGAGTGAAACTGGTGTGAAGCCTTTTCTTCTCTGTCAGCTCTGATGAGGCTTTTAAACCAGTAGGAGAGAGAAATCTGGACTATTAGTGCTTTTCATCCTGCTAAAATGGGACACTCACAGGGTGGACACACACCGCATGACTAACTGCATGGACCTCTGTGATATTGGACGTTTATTGCTTCTTTTTTTTTTTTATTGGTTTGAACCTTAAAGAGGTTTTACAGTAGGTGAGGTTACGTCGTAGATCACGTGTTGCATGCCGTGCGCTTTCCTTATACACTTCATGTGAGGCTCAGTTCAAAGTGGATTTTCTAGATACAGTATATATTTGTGTGTTTGTGCATAATGATATAACATTGATTGATTTTTCTTTCTTTTTTTTATTTTTTTTTTATTTTTTATAATTTCAGCTGTCGGACGAGCAACAGGAAGAGCCTGATAGTGACCTCCAGCACCTCTCCTACTTTACCCAGACCTCACTCACCACTACATGGACATACTGGTAAAGACTCCATGCTCAGATTACACCACACTATGATGTCACACACAAAGTTCTCAACCACTTTTCAGCAGGGGTTTACGGCCCCGTCGCGGCTATGAGGATGAAGGTTGGTAGCACGTTCCTCCAAACAGGTCCAAAACGGTGTGGATGGCTGGCTTCACATGTCTCTGAGGGGAAACAGGTTGAGATTTCCTCAGGTGATGTAATGTCAGAGACCTACTGTAGCTCGACTCTAGTTTGAGAATTGGCTGGGAACTTGTTTAATTTCAATTGAAAATCAAAAAATTTGACGACCCTGTTCTGAATTTGTCACATTTTTTTATTTTCTTTTGGAAAAAATTTAACATTTATGGAACTTTTTGACCAAACTTCCACTGAATCTGCATTAGGAAGTGCAGATAGCTATTTAATTTTCCAACATCATCCATTTTCCCTGTAGCATGTAGCAATCTTAAAGGACAGACAACATCTTTCTTGCAAGATACATTTTTTCTTTATTAGACTTGTGGTCTCAGTTTGTTTTCTTAATTAATTTCCATTCATGAACAGAGGAATGATGATCAGGTACGGTACTGTAAGTACTGAATAAAACGCTGAGTCACTTTGTTCATCTTTATTCACTCTGATCAATAGCCGTGGATGTTTTAGCACACGATCTCACAGCAACTCATTGATTCTATAAATGAAAGAAATGGAGAATCAAGGTTGTGAAGCTACTGTACAAGTCATATATTTTTTTTAATGACTTAAATTTGTTCGTGTGGTTAGACAGAACTCAAGTGTTGAGAATTAAAGTGTTATATCGTTCATTAATGTTTGGAGAAATTAAACCGAGGCGAGTCAGGCACGGTCTCGATGAAAAGGCCTTCGCTGTGTGTAGAACATGTTTATTGATTTAGACCGATTCTTTCCCCACAAGTGATTATGAGCCGAAGATTATGAGCTGGCGTGACTGATTATTTAACCAGCTGCTATATACTGTACTGTAGTTTATCTCTGGTTTGCTTTTAACCTCACAAGGACACCCATAGAAAAAGTTTGTCACTAAATAGAAGTTATTTGCACTCAGGATTTCAGTACAAATATGCCGTGTGTCAGAAATTACAGTAGATCTGTTATTCACAAATGAAAAAAAAAAATTACCTATTCCTTAAAAAAACAAAAACAACTCTGAATTAGCTTTACTCTACGTTACAGCTTAATAAAGGAATAATAAATGATGTGAATAAAGATATTCGCATGAGACTGCTAGCTCCACCGCTCTGCCAACTAAGCATTAAAAACAAGTTTGTCGCTCATTAAACAGCCAACAACTGAAAGTATGATTTATGATGATGTCGTGATGAAGCTTATGGTCTTTTGGACAAAGATGCATTTGTTTGAACAAATTCCTGGGCTTCCGCGCTTCATTGTTGATCTGTTATTAGACCAGTGCAGTGAACATCGCTGTTTAATTTAACGGCAGAAAGAGGAGAAAATTAAGGGAATGACTGAAAGGGTAATACAGAGGGGAAATTAAAAAATAAATTAAAAATAAAATAAAAAAAAGATTAAGACCATATTAAGATTTGTTTTAGTGAAATAATCTACATTAACGGGTCATTTGTGAAATACTTTTAAAAACCAAAAAATAGGTGCAATAATGGAAACGTACTAATTAAGGGGCAGGAAAACAGGTGCAGCCGTGAAGCAAGTCGAATGAATTCGGCCGCACAGAGCTGAAGCCTGACTTTACACGGTTGTCAAAGCGAGTAGCGTCACCGCGGGGAGTGTGGACACCACACGGAGGATCTGGATTATACTGGTAGAATTTAAACGGTCTTCTCCATTTTCTGCTCGTGTGTTAGCGCACAGTGCCTCACTCCTCTCCAAGCCTCTCCAATCTGTCTCACACGCACGCACGCATGCACGCACGCACGCACGCACGCACACACACACACACACACACACACACACACGCGCACGCACACACACACACACACACAGGCAGCAGGCCGATTTCTCCCTCAGCATGGTTCCTCAACAGTTTTATCATTAGACAAAGCCGCTCAGATCTGTGAGCACTACAGACTGGCACCTTTTTGTACAATTACAGTATGTACAGCAGCAACATGCTTCTAATGACAGAAAAACCTAAACCAAAAACAGGAGGTTTTTGTGTGAGATCAGGACTAACCCTAGGAGGCGTCTTGTATCACCTTGACTACAACACTGTACAGAAGTCTTAGGAATGTGCAATAACTGCTGTAGAGTAAGGATGTCTTTAAAAATACGTTTCTACATTCAGAAAGATGCCAAAAGCAGTAAACGGTTATTAATGAAACATTCAGTAGTCAATAGTTGGCGTGACGACCCTTTGTGTAAAATGTAGCCTCGGGTACAATCAGTGAAGTTTCATAAGGTGAATTAACTGTTTAGTTTTACTGAACTTCCGGCAAAACTACACATAGTCCTTTTCCACAGAACTTTTATTTTTATCTGTACAAAACCCATCAGCTTTCTTTTTTTTTTTTTTTTGGGGTCTGTAAAGGCGTCTTGCACATAATATTCAGATTTTTCCTGTAAGATTAAAATTTTTGCTGGAATACTAATGTTTTTTAAAAAAAAATTGGTGATGCCTTAATAATAATAATAATAATAATAATAATAATAATAAATGTATAAGTCTTAAAATAAACATTTGTACAAAGAAAATGATATAGGGTAAGATGTCAGGGACTCTCTGACCGCATACAGTGTCGTGAAAAAGTATTTGCTTTTTTCCATGATTCAGACCATTTGTGCCACCCTTTCACGTCACTGTGGAGGAATTTTGGCC
Organism: Channallabes apus; assembly: GCA_030522415.1. NCBI lineage: Eukaryota > Metazoa > Chordata > Actinopteri > Siluriformes > Clariidae > Channallabes > Channallabes apus. The sequence goes on along the minus strand of CM060112.1, from coordinate 12,090,714 downwards.
CTCTCTTCTTTGCAGAATTATTTTATTTCGGCCACATTGGAGGTGTTTTCGAGCATAAACTGTCTGTTCAAGGATCACAACCGGATTTAAGTCCTCTCTTTCTTATTGTGCAATGATGAACACTGACCTTAACTGAGGCAAGTGAGGCCTCTACAGGTCTTTAGAAGTTATCTGGATTCTTTCATGAGTTCCTGGTAGGGCTGGGTGATGTGGCAAAAAAATTATCTTGATAATTTTTGGCCCATATTGAACGATAACGATATATATTTCGATATAAGCTGTTAATGCTGCCAGCTTTAAAAGAGAATCCCACCAATGACTGAAGCCATGAAAATTAAAGGGTTCATTAAATTACATTTTAAAGTATAGTTTATTAACAAAAACAGATGACAGATTTGGCCTTAAAAATTAAGATACTATAGGCACATGCTCAGAATCAAAGATTTTTATTTAAAAAAAAAATACTTGTTTGTGATGATAAAAAGTATCTTGTGATCATATATTTATTACAATGTTTTGAGATTTTTAAACAATAATGAGAAACAACATTTAGACCACACACACACTAGGGCTCTTTTTATCCCACAATTCAGAGTTAAATGAAGGCTATTTCACACGGCCCCAATAAACTGACATAATGGCTTAAGCATGCAATGACAACAAAAATGGAATGAATTATGCAGCTATCAATCTGGACCAGGACAATTTCACTTTACTATATAGTTGGGTACCTGCTAGGTGTTGTATAGTTCATATTTGCTTAGCCAGAATGGTTTAAGCCACCAAAAATAAAGTTTTATTGATAAACTGCGCAGCTTTGGCCAGCGTGAACACTCCCGTTAGTAACGAGGCGAATAAGGAGCTAACTTCATCCGCAGAATGAGACGCTGCGCAATAAGGAGCCAAACGAACCGGAAGCTGCGAATAAGGAGCTAAACTTCAGCCTCGTGTGCTTAGGGGCATCATATCTCTCGCTAGAAAGTTAGAAACAGCCCTGGTTATATCCTTGCTCCTTTTGGACACCTTTCATAAGGTGTAATGGCCACGAAAGATGACGCAATCGATATCTGCTTTGGTACAGCCCCACTGCTAGCGCTGCTAGTTGACGTAGTAGCATCGGCCCGCATTTTCATGCTCTGTGTGGTCGTGTGGGCGATGCGTTCATATAACGGAGTTCGTGCTACCTTTTTTGTCGACAATTTCAACATCTTTGGATAATAACTCGAGGTTAGATTCACTTTCGTCGCTGCTTCCAACCATTTTTTTTTTGTCGTCCTGGTGTCAAGTTTGCTTCACAAAGTTCGGTAGGAAATGAACTTGCAAGCTGCATGCTGATTGGTTGTTGTCGTATTGTTCTGCTGTGTGATTGGCTCTTAGATTAATCCATATAGAGCAAAAAATGTCAAGAGCTTTTCATCGTTTTTAAAATCAAACAAACGATATCTTATCGAATCGCGATTTATCAGCCCAGCCCTAGTTCTTGGATGATTCGTCGTCGTGCTCTTGGAGTCATTTTGCTAGGCCAGTTCTACTACTACATTTAATAAATTAAATGACCATTTAAAAACTGCACTTTGTATTTACTCAGGTAATATTTATGTAATATAAATTTCTTTTTGATAATTTCAAGTATTTGTTTGTGAAAAATATGGGAATACAAATTCAGAAACAAATCCTTTTTCATGGTCCTGTAACTCTGATATCGCCACAAATGAGTTCATCTCATAGAGTTTGTTATAGTCTGTATCTTTTTAAAATTTATTTCCTTAATTGTTGAATTCTGTAAAGCGGATTTGCGACAGTGGCCTATACTAGAAAGCTCTATACTAATAAACTTGAATTGATTTGGGACTTGAAAAAGAATTTGTTCATTGGATAAAACTGTAGCTCACCTGCTTTTAAGCAATACTAGGTGTGGGATAAGATTTATCTCGGTTGTCGTGCACTCTGATCGTTTATATTCTTATCAATATATAAAAATGTGAGGTAGAACTATTTTCAGGGTTTGTACAGACTGTAAAATTCTACAGTGACAATGTTTATCTCATGCAGCTGAGCTGGAAATGAGTTCGGTTCCCTTCCAACTAGAATAAAAAAAATTATAATAATAAAAATAATTCTTCAAATATTTATAAACATTTATTATTCTCACTGTTCTTTAATGGTAATCGGGTTCTTTGTGTAGCAGTCATTAATTTATTTCTTTATTCATCTGACTAATGCAAGTCAGCACTATTCAGTTTGAATACATTTTACAGGGATTTTAAAGACACGTACAGTATATAAACAATATCATTTCTAGGGGGAAGTATTTTGATAAAAGATTCAAGAGAAGTTCGAAACTAAAGAATAAAGGTGAATAGTTTTGATGGAAAAAGCTAAATCAGTGATGTTTAAGGGTGCCAATAATTTCACTGTTCCTCATAATTAAGGTAACGATCTTCGACCAAACCTATTAGTCTTAATGCTAGATTCATCTTCAGTGTCCTTGGTGTTAAACAGAGAGAGAGAGAGAGAGAGAGATGGTGTACTGTGATGAATGAGTTTGTCCCAGTATGTCCTAGTGTGTGTCCCAGTGTGGAATCCTCTCACCTTATCTAAGACCTGTCAGAGAAATGAAGTTACTACAGTATGAGGTCAGTAATCTGTCGCACGTTGCAGATGCAGGATCAGCTTACACAGCTATACATTTACATTTTATGTTTTTTAAACAAAATTGGACCACAAATGTGTCATGTTCTTTCTAATAACCTCGCTGTGACCTGATTTATTTTTTTTAACGCGATCTGTTCTACATGTTCTCTGTGTGCCGGCCCAGCTCACACTTCCTGACAAAGAAAGATGCGCTCATTAATATTAAAGCTCTCAGCATTGGCCGGTTGGCAAATACATTATTAACGCAGGTGGGTGTGACCTCAGCGTCGCCCGATCCTCGGTCAGGTGTCTGAGCACACACCACACACACACACACACACACACACACACACACACACACTGCTCGGATTGACCGGGTTGATTAATGATGCCTGAGGATTAAGACTTTTCCACAGGCTAATGTCTGGCTTTCGGTGTTTTCTTCATAAACCCCACGCTATAAAACCAGGCACGAGTTACGGAGGCCTGGAGATTTATAGCCAGTTTAGCACGTCTTTTGAAAAGCATTCTTCGATGCTTTTTGCCTGGGAGCACAGAGCACATCGATCGCCAGAGAAGCTTTCTTCTACAAATGATGAAAGCTTGTTTTTTTTCTCTCTCTCTCTTCATGTGAGGCCTGCATCAATCGAGAGATTAGTTGTTCCTTCCACTTTACCTTGTCGTTTATTTTCAACTGAATGTTCACGCAGGAAAGGAGGACTTCATGATGATGAGATGGGGGAAAAAGATTCTTTTGATCAGAGTCATAATTTGAAAATTTTCCTCCCTCCTTCAGGAACTCTGTAGTTTTAAAGGGTGTATCTGTGTAGAGGAGAGAGAGTGATAAAAGAGGTTGTACAGCTGGTTAAAGAAAAAAATAAGAGGAGAAGAACATAATAAAAAGGAACGAGTTGGTTTACTGTAAATGATTAGTGTGAAATATGTCAGGTTTTTTGAATTTCAGTGTGAGCTTGATTGAACTAAATAGCGAGAACAGAAAGAAGTAACACCGTCTTACATTTCTCTCTCTGTGTCTCGTTTATAGGGAGCAGCCCACTGGACAGCCCACGCAATTTCTCCCCCAACACCGCAGCCCACTTCTCCTTCGTACCTGCTCGCAGGTGAGTGTCTCTCAGCTCAGGATGCGTCACTTTTTATTGATTTATTTTTCAGAGAAATGACGCTCCTTCACCTCCTGCTGTTCAGAGTGAGACCGTTCTCCGTGTCTCATCATCCCGTCGTTTATCATCCGCTTGTAATTATCCTGTAACGTTTCTGCGTAGCTTTGAAAAATGACGAGGCGCGAGCTAATGAGTGAATCTGTTCTAAGCCGCAGACGAGATGATAACGAATTAACACTTGGACATAAAGGGCGACCTCGTGGAGAGGAAAAGGAAATGTTTAAATGAGTCTTCAGTAGATCAACAGTGCCATCTAATGGACAATGGTGGTACTTACCTGGAAATTAAACTGCAGTCAGTGTGGCAAATGTTGTGTGAAGGAAATACGAAGAATTACTTTCGTATGCACACACACACACACACACACACACACACACACTTGCACTCTTGTTAATGCTGTCCTCTTTCCCCACACAGCCACGGACACAGGGCTGACAGGTACTCTTTCTCATCACTCTGTGTGTGTGTGTGTGTGTGTTTCGAGCATCATTGTCTGTGCCATTGCACTTCATTTCATCCAGTCAACCCCATCCTAATTCCACACCCAGTCAAGCTGCAACTCTTTTACTTTGTGACACGTCAGAACTTAGTCATTATTTTTGATTGTTCAAAGTTTCCTAGAAATTCCAGTACGACCTTCTGTCTGGATTCTTCTGCTTTCACATCTTAAGAATATATTCCTCCTGTTTGATTGTGTAGCTCATGGATCAACTACTTACATTGTCGATCCATCATAACAATTATCGTTGCGTTTAGGAACAAGAGCCAGTGTTGGGGGACGTTACTTTTTAAAGTAGCTACTGTAATTACATTACGAAATTATTGTCATTAAAAAGTAATCAGTTACACTATAGTGTTACCTTCTGATAAAAGTAACTAGTTCGAGTACTTTTCCATTGCAGAAAATGAAAACTCCTTTGTGATTCCTTATGCTTGTTGTTTTAGTCAAGACCTTTATAATTATTCTACCATCATCACTCAGCATATTTTGGCCCATAATCTGTTAACTACTAATACCCCTATCTCACCTACTAATACCTCTATCTCACCTACTAATACCCCTATCTCACCTACTAATACCTCTATCTCACCTACTAATACCCCTATCTCACCTACTAATACCCCTATCTCACCTACTAATACCCCTCTCTCTCCTACTAATACCCCTATCTCACCTACTAATACCCCTATCTCACCTACTAATACCCCTATCTCACCTACTAATACCCCTATCTCACCTACTAATACCCCTATCTCACCTACTAATACCCCTATCTCACCTACTAATACCCCTATCTCACCTACTAATACCCCTATCTCACCTACTAATACCCCTATCTCACCTACTAATACCCCTATCTCACCTACTAATACCCCTATCTCACCTACTAATACCCCTATCTCACCTACTAATACCCCTCTCTCTCCTACTAATACCCCTATCTCACCTACTAATACCCCTATCTCACCTACTAATACCCCTATCTCACCTACTAATACCTCTATCTCACCTACTAATACCTCTATCTCACCTACTAATACCCCTATCTCACCTACTAATACCTCTATCTCACCTACTAATACCCCTATCTCACCTACTAATACCCCTATCTCACCTACTAATACCCCTATCTCATCTACGTGGTTTCGCACGATGGCCATAAGTGCGGCTCATCATGATTCACTGTGATTAGGTTTATATCTTTTCGTGCGTCGGTCCTCGCATAGTCAAACCGCATAGGTGAGATAGGGGTATAACAGCAGGGGGGTGGGTTATCGGGGGCGGGGCTTGTAGGAAGACTTTCACACACACGGTAACGGATTGGGAATGAGTGCTGTCTGGCTCACGGATTAAATAAATTGTCTGAATAACGGATTAAATATTTTTTTAAATAACTAAACTGAGTACTGTAAATGGCGCACTGAACACGCTAGATTACTCGTTACATCAAAAAAGTAAACCAAGTACTCGAATGCGTTGTATTTTGTAACACGTTACACCCAACACTGATAAGAGCGATGACATAACGTAAAAAAACTGATGAGACCTATTAATATAGTTTTCTGCTGCTGTGTGCACTTACTTTAGCTTAGACCAATTATAGTTTGTATAACATATGCAAATCACAACAAGCTACTATACTGTAACTCACGTTATAAGAGAAATCTCTCAAATTCAAACTCTATTCGTCACATACACAGTCGTACACAGTACGATATGCAGAGAAATGCTCAGACAAACTCCCATGACCTTAAAAAATATCATAATATCTTAAAATATAGAAAAACTTTAGCTATAGAAGATACAGTAAGAACAAAATATAACTTAAAAAACTTGGCTGTTCAAATGTAGAAAATGTAGAAAACTTAAGTTGTGGAAATTTAAATAGATTTTAAATAGAATTGTCTCGGGAGTGTTTGAATATAAACATCAAATTGGATTTAAGGCTTAATATACAATATACAGTACAGGCCAAAAGTTTGGACACACCTTCACTCATTCAATGTGTTTTCTTTATTTTCATGACCATTTACATGGTAGATTCTCACTGAAGGCATCAACACTATGAATGAACACATGTGGAGTTATGTACTTAACAAAAACAGGTGAAATAACTGAAAACATGTTTTATATTCTAGTTTCTTCAAAATAGCCCCCCTTTGCTCTGATTACTGCTTTGCACACTCTTGGCATTCTCTCGATGAGCTTCAAGAGGTCGTCACCTGAAATGGTTTCCTACAGTCTTGAAGGAGTTCCCAGAGGTGTTTAGCACTTGTTGGCCCCTTTGCCTTCACTCTGCGGTCCAGCTCACCTAGAACCATCTCGATCGGGTTCAGGTCCGGTGACTGTGGAGATCTTTTTTTGTTAAGTACATAACTCCACATGTGTTCATTCATAGTTTTGATGCCTTCAGTGAGAATCTACCGATGTACAGTAAATGGTCATGAAAATAAAGAAAACATATTGACAGATCAATGGCAAATACATGCCATTGATCTGTCAATGTGTTTTCACGTATGTTCAATAGAGAATCATCAAGAATACCCCAAAAAAAAAAAAAAAAAGATGATGGCCTCTTGCAAAATTAACGATTTAGCAGATTGCACATATACATACTGTATATAAGGGTTTGTGTAATTAATTGCCCGTGACACTGCGTAATATTTGGAGGAAAAAAGAAATGGACGCTTTATTCCTACTCAAAAAAAATTATTGAGCGTTCTGTGGGAAACCGTCTCTACCTCACGGCTTCCTGTTGTATTTGGGTTTAAAGCTGAATTTGGGCCAAACTTTAAGTGTGTGTGTGTGTGTGTGTGTGTGTACAGGTTATCCCAAAAAGTTTGACATAAAAAAAATATTTATGTATCATAACGCATTTAGATTTTCACAAAGCTTCATACAGTACATGTTCAACATGCGCATCACCTGTGACACGACACACGTCAAGTCGGGAGTCCAGCTTCAACACACACTCACTTTCGGCGAGTCCCTCATGTGCTCAACTGTAGCACTGGGATTTTCTTACCCCTCAAATGCAAATGTGGCCTCATCACTGCAAACAAGGAGCTTTTCTGTTTCAAAGAATTAAATCTAAAACTTTAAACTTAGTTTGTTTTTACACCTCATTAAAAGTACTGTATAAGATCGTTTGAGTGAGAATTGGCGATGATGTTAGAATACGAAATGATGTCAAATTTTTTAGGATATTTTGTGTGTGTGTGTGTTCATGCATTTGGTTACTGCTTTTCAACAACCTTTCTGTTTACTAAGGGTTACATTTGATCAGCATGGGACATCTGACTATCTGCATAACTGTCATTTTAATCAGATAATAAACTACTCATGTGTGTTTGTCAGTGTTTGCACAGATCATTAGAATAAATTATTAATTTATTTTTGATGAAATGCTTTTGCCTTGCCTGCGCTAAGATCATGGAAGCATAAAATCGAACGCATTTTGCTTTCATGTCTGCTTCAGACGTCTGATGTCTAGTCGGCTGCCTGATTTGTTATTGAATTCCCTTAAGTTTTAAATCATCTCGTATAGTTATTTACTGTTTGTACAGTAGATTACTCTCACATGACCGAGTTGCTGTGTGTGACTGTGTTACCGTAGGACGGATGGCCGGCGCTGGTCTCTTGCCTCGTTGCCCTCTTCCGGGTACGGAACCAACACTCCCAGCTCAACAGTCTCTGTAAGTACCGATCCGCGTTTGTGCTTTTGAAAGCGAGTGTGCCGCACGGGCTGTAAATAGCCCTTAGACAAATGTGTCAGTTTCATTCGATTTCCAGTCGTTTCCCCTCGGTGGGCGTATCTCATTGATTAGGAGAGGGAATAACCTGCAGCTTTGAAGGAGCTTTTTTTTCTTTTAAGCCTGATGAAGCACCGCTGACTCGTATCGATGCAACTTGTTTAAAGGCGCTCTGATTGTTGGACTGCTCAATCCTCAAACCTCATCAATCTCCCTCGGCCTGCTATCTATCTGTCCTTGAATTCCTTTCTTTATTTCTTTTTCTGCCTGCACTTTGCCGGGTATAAAAAACCTCCTGATGTCTGCCTGTTAAAATTAATGAATTGCTTACACTGATTAAATTTCTCAGTCGTTTCACTTGTCGTTGGCAGTTGATGAGTTTAATGGCTTTGGATGGACAGAGTGGCATTTTTCTCCCCCTTGTCACTCCCAGTCAGTCTGATGGCTTCAGTTAACTTGTGTAAAAAAAAAAAAAAAAAAGGGCAGGTTTTTTTAGCTTTTCTTTTCCCCCTCTCCATCAAGCGCACTAAGCTGACCTTTGTCACATCATGAGAAACAGTTCAAAAAGAAGCAGTGGCTGACTTCTTATCTTAGTTTTTTAACTGATGGTTGTTGTGCAGAGGTTGGCGGAGACCTAGCTTGTAGGTTTAAAAAAAATTCGCCATCCTCCATATCATATTGCTCATCTAAATTGGCAAAAATCCCATCAGGTTTCCTACACTGAGCTTGCTGTCCAGCTTTAAGCCGGATGTATACTTCAAAATACGTTTGAGAAACCAGCGGAGTTAGGACTGGACTGTCTGTATAGTGCAGCATGCGCTTGCTTCTAACACAAACTCCTTAACAGTGTTTGTTTTTTTTCCTGTAATGTCCATGTCCTGTGATACTATGCTGTGGTTGCATGTGTTTTTGCATAAAAAGACAGTAATGGTTATTTTTTTGCTTCGAAAGACAAATGACAGCATGGGAAGCACCTTTTGTGGTACAGAGGGGCGAAGAAGCTCTTTCCACGGATGCTGCGTTCAACTAATGCTTATAACTCAGACGTTTGATTTTGAAAAAAAAAAAAGCACAAAAAGCACTCTTTTTCACTTAGAAATTCCTGTATTATTACTAGATTATTTGCTGAATTTCTCCAGTAAATAAATAAAACAATAGGTTGCGTTCCAATCGGCTTAATGTTCCCTACGAAGTATACTGCACGGTTTAAAGTGTTCAGCCATGTTATGTGTATGTAATATATAATATATATATGTAATATATGTATTCCAAACCACGAGAAGCAAAACTGCTCTTTGCTAAGGGAACTGTGAAGTGTGTAGGGAACAAGTGAAGAACAGGTCTTCACTTCGCTGGAAGTAGACATGAAATATTTGCCCTTTCGGACACTAAGTTTGAAAAAAGGATACTTAAAAATGTATTTATGTATATTTTTTTATTGTAATTATTTAGGACAACATAAAATTAAATACAAAATTATTGTAATATTAATATTATCAATAAATCCTTTAGACAATACATTCTTCTATTCTATAGAATTAGTAATTAGTAAAAAAAAAAAACAGCAAAAAAGTCTTTCTTGTACATCTAAATTTATAGAATAATTTATTAACAAGTTTTACGTATTTTAAGTGTGTTTTACAATCAGTGTACTATCAGTCTTTGTATAAAAAAAATAATATTAATATCAGTAATAAAAATAGTTATAAGTAATTATTAAATAATAATATTTAATAATATTATTTAATAATATTTAAATTCCGTAGTGTGAAGTTTCAATAGTGGCAGCAGGTTGGTGACGTCTGCAGCGTCTCCCGAACGGTGGAATTTTGGAAGTTCCCTTTGATCTGGCTTTAGAGCATACTTTGGAACGGAACGCAGTCGTAGCGTCAGTTACAGAAAATATATTCTGCTGAAATCTGAGATGGCGACTTTAACTTTTAGCTTCTCTCACTCTCTCTCTCTCTCTTATACGACTGAGTTAATCGGTCGAACGCAGCATTTCTGTAGCATGTTAAGGGTTTGTTCTGTCCTTTTAAAGAACCCGGTCAAATCTACCAGGTACTCATTTGACCGTTGCCGCAGCTTGCGCCGTGCCTTCTGCCTTTGTAATCCCCTCCCTCTCTGCTTCTCACAGTCATCATGTTCATCCCAGGAGAAGCTGCACCAGCTGCCCTTCCAGCCCACCGCAGACGAGCTGCACTTCCTCACCAAGCACTTCAGCTCTGAGAGCATCACTGATGAAGAGGGCAGGAGATCGCCGGCCATGCGGCCACGCTCCCGCAGCCTCAGGTGCACACACACACACACACACACACACACTCTCTCTCTCTTTCACTCTGATGATTTATTCGGGAAAAACCGTGGCCGTCCCCGCTGCTCTGTCCCGGTGGGGGTTCTGTAGATCAAGATTATTAGATCCGTAAATATTACATGAGCGAGCTAGACTGGCTATTAGCGCCTTTTTACCCATTACATCTTTCCAGAACTCTCCGTCATCAGAGAAATCTCTCCTGCTTAATTAGAGGCGAGGAAATGAAGCAATCATATGCTAATTTTATGACCTTCTATAAGCTGAGATACTTCCCTCACGGACACACACTCTCTCTCTCTCTCTCACACACACACACACACACACACATGCCCTTATGTTAATAAGCTCGACATGGATGTCACCATCCATCCTGGATGTCATGTCTGTTTTTTCTGAGTAGTTTGTCCTGGAGAAATGTTGCTGGAATACAGAAACTGGTGAAAAGATAAGATACTGTAGCTGTCAAATTCACACTTCCTTTCCAGCTTGTGGATGAATAAAAAAATTATGGGATTTTTTTTTCATTCCACGCAATAAGGATGGAAATAACCGGTAAATACAATTCTAAACAAACTTTGCAATGAGTTCACTCCTACCGTGCAGGATGCTGCGATGCCTTACCAATCTGTGAGATATTCAGATATTGTGATTTACTTTTTACAACCAAAATAAAAACGTAAAATTAATGAATAATTTTTTTCAAAATTGATTTTGGAGACAGTCTGTCGATACGATCATTGCCACACAAGAGTCATGACACATCACTGAATCCCCCCCCCCCCCTCTCTCTCTCTCTCTCTTTCTCTCAGTAGATATGATCATTTTTTTTTTTTTTTTTTCTGGTACAGAATGACCATGAAGAAGAAAGATCCCATTTCGATGTGCACACAGTCTAATTATAACTTGCATGAGAGTGTTTTTCAAATTAGTGTGGATTCTTTTTACAATTACTAGCAATAGGTTGTTTTTCTGCTTTGATTAAAAAATAAAAACCATTACAGCACCTCATTATTATCTGTCCAAATGTGTGACGTCGTTCCAGCACAACAGCCTCACATTGATCCAGCTGACACTCAACAAAGGCAAAAATCACTCAGAGACATGTTTTAGTTCATTTAGCCTCTTAGACATTCTCGCACACACACACACACACACACACACACACACACACACACACACACACACACACACACGGTCTGCCAGGAACAGAAATCCGCTCGCTGTGATTGGTACTGCGGCATCCTTGAGCGATCAATCACTCTGTCAGAGCTAACCTTTTCTTCTTCCTGCAGCCTCAGTTCTCTTATTGAGATATTTTTCACGGAGACGTTCCTGGCGTCCGGACGCACCTGTTGACGGTTATTACACCAGCGCGGAGAGAGAAAACCGCACCCTTGAGGTTGACCTAATGTGCCAGTTTGAGTGTGTTCTCATTCAATTAGGTTTTCTAATAGACCAGGCAAGCTGTCGATGGATGACTAAAAGCATGACCTCATCCACACAGTCACATGACCGATTTCTCTCCCTCTCACCAGTGTGACTCACACAACCCCCCCCCCCCCCCCTCCCCTACGCACACCATACTCCAACATACATAAACATGTAATGCACACACACATAAACACACACATGCACATACACACTCTAAACCTCTAAAGCATAGAAATGTTTAATTTACAAACAAACTGATTTTATATAACCATGTTTTTCTTTTCTTTTTTTTTTTTTTGTAGCCCTGGGCGCTCTCCCATATCCTTCGACCATGAGATCGTCATGATGAACCATGTTTACAAAGAGCGTTTCCCGAAGGTGAGACATATTTGGAGAAAATGTATTAATATTAAGGTCTACAGTACAACTAAATATAAATGTCACTGCAGCCTAATTAAATTGGAATAACACACACACACACACACACACACACTCCTATGTCTCCAAAATTTATCATGATTTATCTTCCCTTTGTCAACTCGCCAAAAATAAAAAATACAATTGTATGAACTTTATAGAGAAAAACATGCAATAGCAATAATTAATTAAAAAAAATAATAATGTTATGAGTGTGCAAGGTGCAACTCTGTCTATTTTTTTTTTCTTTTTAAACGAGGTGCGTTCAGGTCAAACCAGGACTTGTGGAGAAATTTCTCATGAATATAACCAATGATATTTACAGTACGGCTGGGACTCGATTAAAAAAAAAAAATCTAATCAATTAGAGGCTTTGTAATTAATTAATCTAAATTAATCGCATTTTAATCGCATATAAATATTTGACCTGAGAACAGTGAGAAGTAAGTTTTTTCATATGGATTTTTAGTATACCATTGAATAATGACTTAAAGCTTAAGCAACAAAATATTTATTTTTGTTCAACCAAGTCCAACAGACCAGTGCAATATTGCCATTAAGTGTAGCAATAGAATATTTAGAAATATAGTAGCCTACATTTCAGAAATTCAGGTACCCTATAGGTAGGTAGACCTTCTGTAAACTGTTTAAGTAAAAAACAATACTTTCAAGTATTCAAGTATTTTCCATCCACAGGGCCAACCAAAGCGTCTCATCAGCTTCTTTGTCCATGTTCACTGTGGTTTGTTTTTGTCTGAACGCTAGTTGGTGCTCCAGTATAATCGGTCCGCCAAAACTCATCCAGTGAGAAACGTTCCGCGGTGCAAAAATAAGTGCGATTAAAATGCCTTAAAAAAAATTTAATGTGTAATTAATTAATCTAAATTAACGCGTTAAAGTCCCGGCCCTAATTTACAGACAATATTAACAAGTGCAATACAGTAAAACATTTGAATTATGCAAACATTAGAAGGAAGATCGTATGTCTGTGAATGGCTGGAGAACAGTCAGTGTGAGTTGAACTCTGTCAGTGTGAGCTGTACACATGATCATTCTCCAGCACCACTTGCACATGACAGGAATGTGGCGATAACTCAGCCGAGTTTCTGACACAGCACAGTCCTGACCTCACTTTCAAGCCATTTCCACATGTTTGGGGCATTAAAGGAGTTCCTGGCAGGTTTCGGACATGAAGCAGGTGCTCTGATCATGGCTCTGGTGTCCTGAGAAATCCTTCTACTGTACCTTTGATGTGTCCAAGCATTAGTGAAACACTGGGATAAGTGCGTCTGTGTAGCAGGGGATTATTTAGAGAAATAAAGGCAGTTTTCACTCTTATAATTGTATAAATGTTCCAGTTTGATTTGAACCTCCAGAAAACAAGATTTTGCCTTACTGATTTTTGTGACCGACGTGCACAGGTTAGAGGCTGTGATGTCACTAACTGCACTATCGTGTAAACTGTTAAGGAAATTATATACAGGCAGTAAGACATACGCCATTTAACTTGATGGATAACTAACAAGCAGTAATTAACAGTAGGATATACTGAACTTTGAGGTGGTACTAAACACAATACATTGTAAAATGATTGCTTTTTAGCGTTTGTTAAATAACCCGGACATTCCTGCACTGTAAACAGGCCACGGCACAGATGGAGGTGCGTCTGGCCGAGTTCCTGTCCTCCTCAGCTCCGGAGAAGGTCATGCACCTGGCTGACGGCGTCCTGAGCTTCATCCACCACCAGGTGATCGAGCTGTCCCGAGACTGCCTGGAGAAATCCCGCGAGGGCCTCATCACCTCGCGCTACTTCTATGAGTTGCAGGAGAACCTGGAGAAACTTCTACAGGATGTGAGTATCGATGAGATACAGTGTTGATGTTTTTTTTATTTTTATTTTTTTCTTGTGTTGTTTTTGTTTTTTATGTACTCACAGTGATGTCATCACGAACATGCCTGCACAGGTGGTCACCTGTCATATGTCGATCATGTGACACACTGCTGACGTCTTGATTATCTCAGAGATGGAATCATAGCGGATTTAACAAGCTTTGTGTGTGTGCGTAATTGTGTGTCACTATGTGTATGTGTAGGGCGAGTATGGTTGGGAAGCACCTCCCTGATTTTAATTTCACACTCCAGTAACCACCGCTGGTGACGGATGACTCTCCTAAACAAGTGGAAGGAGGGGGATAAGGGACGTAAAAACAGAAAGATGCTGATTGAGGAGGAGGAGGAGGAGAGATCCGGTCAGACTATCCGCTCTTTCGGTTGGCCATTTCTGACCAGCGAATCAGGGGTCTCTGTGCTGCGCTGATCTCGAGGCATACACACACACACACACACACACACGCACACCCACCCACCCACCCACCTAGGTGCTCTGTTGTGGGGTTCAGGCGAGCGAGGATGACATCACCCAGCCCAGGCTAATTAGCTTGTTTGGATTTTGGGGGGTGAACTAGAGTGACAGGTGCGATTGGTTGCTGTGCAAATCGTTTTTAGTTTTTTCGGGGGGCAGGTGGTGCGCACAGGAACGTGCACTCGAGCTCGCTCTCAGCACGAGGATGGCGCGCGTTTCGTGGCAGAGGAGACTCGAGGAAGAGGAGCACCTTCAGAGCATTTTGGAGCAACGGGAATGGAGGATACTTCAATACAGAAAGGAGCTTACAGTTGAGTCCTCTCTCTGAATGAATTTGTGGAATTGTGTGGATTTCGCGCCGGATTTCTCAGGGTTATCCGGGGACTCTGGCGGCTCCGTCGTCCTGACGATTGACCTGGTTTTGTTTCTGGTTTGGTTTACGCATATTATCGTTTGATTTGGTTGGAATAATAAATTTCTTTTTTTTTTTGTTTTGTTTTTGGTCAGACATTTCTGTTGAAGGTCTCGTTCACGTGACGTGAATTGACGTGTGTCCCCCTCCCCATTGTCTTGTCTTTCATTCAGGTCGTAGTGAGGATGACCCCGACTGCTATCTCTTTCCAAATGACCAATCGCTTCCACTTGCTATAGCTCAGTCTCCGACAGCTTCATCATTAGAAACCCCAGGAACCAATCTTGTCGTTCCACTGATCCGTCACCATGACGCCTGGCCTCTGACGATTCCTGAAGAATGCGCCCCTGACCCTCATACATGACACCCATCACCCTCTCCCAGGGCAGAATTGCAGCTTTTTCTTTTTTCCTTCTTTTAAAAAATCTCTTTCTCTTGTTCCCTGGTGTCCTCTGTGGTCCTGAGCTCCGTCTAGAGTATCTATCGGTTAAACCGCGTGTGTGCGTTTCGATGCAGGTTTCATTACCTGTATAAATTATTCAGGGGATGATTAGAAATCCCCTCCGGAGGGAAGAGTGTTGTCTGCCGTAGACAGCTCTATTAGCCCGAGTCCAGCCAGTGTTTATTAACCACCCAGACTCTATTACACATCTCCCTGTGCCGTTTCATCAACTCGATATTCGCCCTTATCCATTACTCCTTATTCATTTCAGAATGCACACTTATTTGTGGTTATTTAAAAATTCATCATTTATAAAGAGCTTATTAAATCCGGAGAGTTTTTTGTTTTGTTTTGTTTTTTTCTTCATGTGTTGAGAAATGTGGACTACTGTACTTCTTCAAAATGCAGTTATTTCTTATAATCTCCTCAAGGGAAGTAACAAGAAATTATAAAGTGATTTTCCTGTTCATTCATTCATTTATTCATTTATTTATTTATTTATTATATTTAATCACACACAGGCTCATGAGCGTTCGGAGAGTGTGGAGGTGACCTTCGTCACCCAGCTCATTAAGAGGCTGATGATCATCATCGCTCGGCCTGCGAGGCTGCTGGAGTGTCTGGTAAACATCTACGTTCTGTCTTTCTGATGCATTGTTAAACCTCGCTGTTATTCTTAGTCCGTATGCTAAGAGTTGAGTGTTTTCAAGAGTTAATGAAGCGAAGGAATCCGCTGCAGCGAGGAAAACTGCAACAGTGAACCTATCAGTCTTGAAAAACTCATTTTTGAGAATTGGCTGTCTGCAGGAATGGATTGAGCACATAGACAAAACAACTCAAGTTATAAACCATAAAAGCTTCATTGCTAAACATAACCGATATGCAAATGTACTGTAGTACTAGTGCAAGAATCACGACACATACCGTACTGTATAGCGTAGGTTCTGTGGTCATGCTTGTGTACAGTAGTACTAGCATGCAAATTGCAGATTTTTTTTGTTTGTTTGTTTATTGTAATAGCTGTTTAATTTAATAGTGGTTTAATATTTAACATGGTCATTACTGTATCTTTTGCTTTAATTTTTTTTACTACAGCGTGTTAAGTACTTCAGCTATTTACTTATTCAGCATAGAACGATTTAGACTTGAAACCCACAATGCTATTAACATGCTTCGAGCTTTGTTAAAGACGCGCTCACGTCTTATTCTGCCGTTTTCTCCGTGCGATAGGAATTCGATCCCGAGGAGTTCTATCACCTGCTGGAAGCTGCCGAAGGCCATGCAAAAGAAGGCCAGGGGATCAAAACGGACATCCCTCGTTACATCATCAGTCAGCTGGGCCTCACTAGAGACCCGCTGGAAGGTGAAGCTCGGTCTTGGTTTTGAAAACGCATTGTTGTAGTGCTTTACTGTGTGTATGTTTAAGGGTCGTAGTGTTTGTCCTATTTGTTAACAGAGATGCAGGATTCTCTAACTGTATCCTACATAATGAAATCCTTAGGACTTGACCACAGGACTAGGTGTATATTTTCCAAAAGTCTAAACTCCATATTTGTAGATGGTTAAGAGGCTTCAATTTAATTTTCGATGCAATGTTAATAAAAGTTTAAACTGTTATTCAGGAAATGTAATGCTGTAGACGTATATACTGTAGAAACAGAAGTTTTTAAACTATTGTGACATTCATTGGTATTGAACTTTTTTTTTTTCTTTCTTTTTTAATTTTGTCAATAGCCTAAATGCTAATGTTTGATAAACCCCTTTGTTGTTGTTACAAAGTGAAAGCAAGCAGCTTAACCACTGCACGCTTACGTCCGATAGCTTCCCATTGTACAAAAAATACAAATATTTACTTATTAGACTCTGGGTAACTATTGCATAAGGAAAAAACGTTCATTGTTTTGCATTAAAAACTTTATTTGGTTTAATTTCATGTCCGAGGTATATAGCAGAATGACGAGACTTTGTCTAGGACTTTAGCTCAACACAATCACTCTTGTCCTCTGATTAGAAATGGCCCAGCTGACCGGTTATGACGGTGGAAACTCAGAAACATTAGAGACTGATTGTAGCGCCGTCTCCTCGGAGGTAAGCCGAGCATTAGGTTTACGAAGAACGTGAATTAAAGGATGTCGTTTTATGTGTCAGATGCTCATAATCGTGTCTCTTCAGAGTCGCGGTGCTGCAGTACAGCCACCTCAGCCGCAGCCCAAAACCAAAACACCAAGAGAAGAGGACTTTGAGACCATCAAACTTATCAGTAACGGAGCCTACGGGTAAGAAATCATATGAAAACCTGCCTTCATTCAAAAACTAAATGTTTTACTGTACAGAGCACTAGAGTTACTTAATAACGATATGTTTTTCTCTCAGCGCTGTGTTCTTGGTAAGGCATAAGGAGACACGTCAGCGTTTTGCCATGAAGAAGATCAACAAGCAGAACCTGATTCTGAGGAACCAGATCCAGCAGGCGTTCGTGGAGAGGGACATCCTCACGTTTGCAGAGAACCCGTTCGTCGTCAGCTTTTTCTGCTCCTTCGAAACGCGCAGACATCTCTGTATGGTCATGGAGTATGTGGAGGGTAAGATTTGTGAGAAATACAGCAAGTGCTATGTTGTGTGTTCACACACTGGTACCACCAACATATAGAGAAATAAAGAAATAATATTCTTTATTTAAAGGAAAAGTTTAAAAAAAATCTTTCCGCTTCACATCTGAAAGGCCGGCCTCCCAGGAACTCCTTTAATGACCCGAACGTGTGGAAATGGCTTGGAAGCGAAGTCATAACTGTACAGAGGATGTTCAATAACTCCCAACTGATTTCCTGTACAAGTGGTGTCAGTGAATGAGTGTGTGTAGGGGTCCCACAGACAGATGCGTCTCAATGTGATTTTTTTTCGGGAATGCTTGCAGTGGGCTTCGAGCCATCTTGGCTCAGACTGTCATTTACCTGCATAAAATAATAAATAAATTTGCACCATTCAAATGGTTTTACTGTGACTAAGAGCCTCATCACTGCACTGTGCTTGAAGACTTTAAATAAAAGTCAGTTTTATTCCTGCGTTCATGAGAAATTCCCGGTTTGATTTGTGTTTGCAATGTTGCAGTATTTAAAGTGTTGGGTACAAAACAGTTACTACTATAAGTACTTTTCTGTTCTCCTAATATCTAGTCCTGAAAATGTCTTTATTTTGTTAAAAAGAAATGTGTTTATACACTACCGCTCAAAAGTTTAATAACACTTTTTAACTCCATGGTCGTTCCTGATTTTTATTTCTTTCTACATTGTAAAGCAACGCAGAAGCCGTGTACAATAATCTACAATAATCTCCTTTGAACAGTCGATAATGAGATACGTGCGTTACATCTGATCTGTAAAGCCTTTATGACGGCTCTAATCTGAGGTGCCGTTAACTGGCCATTTTTAAGCGGTAGTGGCCATAATAAAATAGAAATAAATATTTAAAATATATTTAATATAATTTTAGATTTCAACCCACAAGTCCTAATCTGAAGAAACCTTTAAAAAAATAACATAATTATTATTATAATGTGTAAAAAATCAGTTTGATATAGTCATATGCTAAGTAACATAGCATCAGGTTAAACTGACCCATAAATGTAGTACTTTTAAGTTCAAGCGTCTTAAATATGATTCATGTATTTTTTTTATTTTTACGTGATTGTGTTCAGGGGGAGACTGTGCCACTCTGCTGAAGAACATCGGTGCTCTGCCAGTGGATATGGCACGCATGTACTTTGCTGAAACTGTACTCGCACTGGAGTACCTGCACAACTATGGCATTGTACACCGTGACCTTAAACCTGACAAGTGAGAGCTCGACACACACACACACACACACACACACACACACACACACACACACACACACACACACACACACACACACACTGAGAGACACCAGATCAATCAAGAGACACATACAAAGAAATATAGACTGACAGACGCACACACGAGTTGAGTGTGACAGAAGACACAAAGAGTGACACACAAAAACACATGTGGACTGTCCCATGTACTGTACACACAGACACTCATTGATAAAAAGACTGCAACACACATACCGAAACTCATGGAGAAACAAAACTTGAAACACACAGATGTACAGGCTAAGCATCATAATTTCCGTCCAGTTTGTTATAAGAATTTTTTCTTTCTTTCTTTTTTTTTTTTTCCTTTCTATTTCAGTCTTCTTATCACATCAATGGGACACATCAAACTAACAGACTTTGGTCTGTCAAAGATTGGCCTTATGAGTCTCACCACTAATCTGTATGAGGGCCACATTGAGAAAGACACACGCGAGTTCCTAGACAAACAGGTGAGGACGTTTTATAACTCCGTGAGAGTCTCCGGTTCTTTTTTTCCCCTTTTTTCCCCCCTTTGTCTGTGTGTTACAGTTTTGTGCTAAACTGCTTTGTCTCCTGTTTACCTGCTAGGTGTGTGGTACACCGGAATACATCGCCCCGGAGGTGATCCTCAGACAGGGTTATGGGAAGCCAGTGGACTGGTGGGCCATGGGAGTCATCCTGTATGAGTTTTTGGTGGGCTGTGCGCCTTTCTTCGGAGACACCCCCGAGGAGCTGTTTGGACAAGTCATTAGTGGTGAGTTGCGCAGTTACTCTTATAATGATGGATGGGGAAAAGGTTGCACTCTTTTAACTGCATGTAGTCCCCGACTTACGAACATTCAGATTACGATTTTCCCCGGGATATGAACAGACCATGGTTCGATCACATAAGTAGCTCACGTGTATTGTACAAAAAATAAACTCTGCAATGCACCAGATAACAGTATTTACAATTATATACAATATCTTTAGTGTGGGTGGCACGATAGTGTAGTGGTTAGCACTGTCGCCTTGCACCTCCAGGGTCAGGGTTCGATTCCCGGTCAAGCTCGATTCCCGTCTCTGTGTGCATGGAGTTTTGCTTGGTGGGTTTCCTCCGGGTACTATGCAGGTTAGGCTAATTAACGTTCACAAATTGCCCATAGTGTACAGTGGTGTGAAAAAGTATTTGCCCCCTTCCTGATTTCTTATTCTTTTGAAAGTTTGTCTAATGTTAACTATTAGTCAAAGATAACATAATTGAACACAAAATGCAGTTTTTAAATGAAGGTTTACGTTATTAAGGGAGAATGAAAACTCCAAATCTACATGGCCCTGTGTGAAAAAGTGATTGCCCCCCTTGTTAAAAAATAACTGTGGTTTATCACACCTAATATTTCTGTAGTCACCCCCAGGCCTGATTACTGCCACACCTGTTTCAATCAAGAAATCACTTAAATAGGAGCTACCTGACACAGAGAAGTAGACCAAAAGCACCTCAAAAGCTAGACATCATGCCAAGATCCAAAGAAATTCAGGAACAAATGAGAACAAAAGTAATTGAGATCTATCAGTCTGGTAAAGGTTATAAAGCCATTTCTAAAGCTTTGGGACTCCAGCGAACCACAGTGAGAGCCATTATCCACAAATGGCAAAAACATGGAACAGTGGTGAACCTTCCCAGGAGTGGCCGGCCGACCAAAATTACCCCAAGAGCGCAGAGACAACTCATCCGAGAGGCCACAAAAGACCCCAGGACAACATCTAAAGAACTGCAGGCCTCACTTGCCTCAATTAAGGTCAGTGTTCACGACTCCACCATAAGAAAGAGACTGGGCAAAAACGGCCTGCATGGCAGATTTCCAAGGCGCAAACCACTTTTAAGCAAAAAGAACATTAAGGCTCGTCTCAATTTTGCTAAAAAACATCTCAATGATTGCCAAGACTTTTGGGAAAATGCCTTGTGGACCGACGAGACAAAAGTTGAACTTTTTGGAAGGTGCGTGTCCTGTTACATCTGGCGTAAAAGTAACACAGCATTTCAGAAAAAGAACATCATACCAACAGTAAAATATGGTGGTGGTAGTGTGATGGTCTGGGGTTGTTTTGCTGCTTCAGGACCTGGAAGGCTTGCTGTGATAGATGGAACCATGAATTCTACTGTCTACCAAAAAATCCTGAAGGAGAATGTCCGGCCATCTGTTCGTCAACTCAAGCTGAAGCGATCTTGGGTGCTGCAGCAGGACAATGACCCAAAAACACACCAGCAAATCCACCTCTGAATGGCTGAAGAAAAACAAAATGAAGACTTTGGAGTGGCCTAGTCAAAGTCCTGACCTGAATCCTATTGAGATGTTGTGGCATGACCTTAAAAAGGCGGTTCATGCTAGAAAACCCTCAAATAAAGCTGAATTACAACAATTCTGCAAAGATGAGTGGGCCAAAATTCCTCCAGAGTGCTGTAAAAGACTCGTTGCAAGTTATCGCAAACGCTTGATTGCAGTTATTGCTGCTAAGGGTTGCCCAACCAGTTATTAGGTTCAGGGGGCAATTACTTTTTCACACAGGGCTATGTAGGTTTGGATTTTTGTTCTCCCTAAATAATAAAACCCCTCATTTAAAAACTGCATTTTGTGTTTACTTGTGTTATCTTTGACTAATAGTTAAATGTGTTTGATGATCAGAAACATTTTGTGTGACAAACAAGCAAAAGAATAAGAAATCAGGAGGGGGGCAAATAGTTTTTCACACCACTGTATATATGTGTGTGTGTGTGTGTGTGTGTGTGTGTGTGTGCGTGCGCTCTGCGATGGATTGGCACCCTGTCCAGGGTCACAGTACGCTATAGTGAATAATTCTTCTTCTTCTTCTTTGTCTTTCGGCTGTTCCCTTTCAGGGGTCGCCACAGCGAATCATCTGCCTCCATCTAACCCTATCCTCTGCATCCTCTTCTCTCACACCAACTAACTTCATGTCCTCTCTCATTGCATCCATAAATCTCCTCTTTGGTCTTCCTCTAGACCTCCTGCCTGGCAGTTCCAACCTCAGCATCCTTCTACCGATATATTCACAATCTCTCCTCTGAACATGTCCAAACCACCTCAATCTGGCCTCTCTGACTTTATCTCCAAAACATCTAACATGGGTTGTCCCTCTGATGAACTCATTCTTGATCCTATCCATCCTTGTCACTCCCAAAGTGAACCTCAACATCTTCAGCTCTGCTACCTCCAACTCTGCCTCCTGTCTTTCCTTCAAATTCTTCAAGGAACACTGTTACATTTCCTTAGGCGTGATTACAGTTTTGGCCACATGATGGCAGTGTAGGGCACAGAGATTTAGTCAAGTGGATGTTTTACATTGTATATTTGTGTGAAAGACGTATACTACTTACTTTGACGGACTTAAGAACAAATATGACTTACGAACGGGCTCCTGCAACGGAAAAATTGTTTGTAAGTCAGGGACTACCTGTATTTTTAGGAGAGATATTCACTATTTGTGTTGTGTACTGTCAGTGTCTATGTACATTTGGAAGAAATAATGAACTTAAGCTACATCCTTATCTGTTCTGGAAAATTCGTATGAACATAGGGAGAGTGGGGTGTGCGTGTGTTTGAGTGTGAAAGCGACATGGGGATTGAGATGAGATGAGAATGGGTTGGATACGCTAACAAAGACTTTTTCCTCTGTGGACCCCATGAGGGCACTGAAAATGGGGAAAAGGGAGGATGATTGGGGACAAAAACAGATTATTGTTCCCATAATTGTTTTTACTCCACACTAATCAAACAAGTGTCTTTTTGTTTGTTTGTTTTGGTTTGTTTGCTGCAGATGAGATAGTGTGGCCCGAGGGTGATGATGCTCTACCTCCAGACGCTGAAGACCTCATCTCTAAACTTCTCCGACAAAACCCACTGGAGCGATTGGGAACAGGTCTGCACTCACACATAACGCATAACACAAAGACCAGAGAGCGTGTGTGTGTGTGTGTGTGTGTGTGTGTGTGTGTGTGTGTGTGTGTGTGTGTGTGTGTGTGTGTGTGTGTGTGTGTGCGTTTTTTGTTTGTTTTCTTTGTTTGTTTGTTTTTAAACTGGAATCTAACTTGTGTACTTGTCTCCTGAATTTTGTATTTTGATGTTATGTTATTTTGAGTATTTTAGATTTTTTTTCCTTCACTATTTGTTTGCAGGAAGTGCGTTTGAGGTGAAGCAGCACAGGTTCTTCATTGATTTAGACTGGAACAGTCTCCTGAGGCAGAAAGCTGAGTTCATCCCTCAGCTCGAGTCTGAGGAGGATACCAGCTACTTTGACAGTAAGTCTTTTTTTTGTGTCTCTCTCACTAGGTATGGAGTCAAAAAAAAAGAAAGACGTGTGCACTACCTTTATCTGTCAGTCTCACACATGGTGCATAGCCCGAGTCAGTTTTTACTGCATTTCTTTTTTTTCTTTTTTTCCCCCCTTAGCTCGCTCAGACAGGTATCACCATGTGGACTCCGAGGAAGAGGAGGACACAAATGATGATGAGCATGTGGAGATTCGTCAGTTCTCCTCCTGCTCCCCACGATTTAATAAGGTAAAGAATGCACTTCCACACCTAATCACATAAACCACTAGGATCCAAACAAGCCCCTCCATCCTATACACGTTCATGGAGGACCTGATGTACCGTGACCGTGTTGTTTTCCTGATCAGGTGTACAGCAGTATGGAGCGTCTGTCCCTACACGAAGAGAAGCGCACTCCTCCACCCACCAAGCGCAGCCTCAGTGAGGAGGGCGCAGAGCGACTCGACAGTCTGAGCAGCCTCAAGTCTCGGGACCGAAGCTGGATGGTGGGCTCACCTGAAATGTATGTGATCCGCTTTATCTTGTGGCCGTTTCAGTAGTTACTGTGATTAGTCGACTTGTACAGTATGTATGTTGTATATCTGGGGGAAAAAAGAATGTAAATAAATACATAAATAAATAAATGAGGGCGTTTTAAATTAGACTACCTGGCCAAAGGAAAAAAAAAAAAAAGAAGGATCAGAATAACTGGGCTGCATCAAGCAATTAAATTACTGCAAGAGCATTTTCATACACACAATGTGATGAGAACTCTCAGGATTAGGACTAAACCGTTGTGTGTCCATAAGAAAACCAGTTGTTAATCTGAAAATAAAGGCTTTAATTTGTGAAGAAGTCTTAAGATTGGAATATGGAGCAGTGGGAAAAGGTCATGTGGTCTGACGAGTCCAGATTGATCCTGTTCCAGAGCGATGTGGGCATCAGGGTAGGAAGGGAAGCTTCTCATGAAGTGTCCACTCTACAATCCTCTGGAAGCAGTATTAAGATCTGAGGTTGCTTCAGTTGCTCAGGTCAGGTCTAGACGCAGTAACGTTAATAAATAGTTTATGTGCTGGTTAGAAAAAAAAAAAAAAAAAGGCAAGCAACATGGTGGTTACCAAAGGAGTGCTGGGAATTGTGTAAATTAGGGAGAAAATCTGAGAAAAATCCCAAAATGTCAACTCATAACTTCCCAATTCACAGTCCAGTGTCTTAACCACTTCCACTCACAGATTCCCTTATGTTATGTAGAACCTAATATACTTAGTATTCTGATGTACTGCTTATATTAATCGTGTTTCCGTATTATATTTTAAGATCATTAGATTCAGTTTTCTCATTAATTTTTCTAATCATATCATTTCATTCTCCGGCTCATTTCGGATTGTATAGTAACCTACACGTGCCTTTGTATTTAGATTGCGTAAACGCCTGTCGGTATCCGAGTCCTCACACACCGAGAGCGACTCCAGCCCCCCTCTAACGGTGCGCCGGCGCTGCTGCTCCGCTATCATCGAAATGCCTCGGTTCGCCATCTCCACCGAGGAGGAGAGCGCCAGGAAGACTCCACTCAGGGCTCAACGCAGTGAAGAGCTCCCTTCTGCCATCCCGGAACTCCCAGTGGAGAGGGAGCTCCGACTAGACGAGTCTCCCATCACACCAGGATCCACTTCCAGCCAAGCCACCCGAGGCACACTCACACGTCAGTCCTCTACACTTACCGTATAGTACAGTTATATACGCGCAGGTCAAACTTCTCATTGTGAATGACTAACATCTGTCGTCTGTAATGTGCCCCGTGTGCAGCTGGCAGTTGTGGTGGCAGCAGTAACGATGGAGCGGATAATTCCACACCCAAAGCCATCAGCGACCTGGCAGTCCGACGAGCTCGCCATAGACTGCTGTCAGGAGACACCGAGAAACACACGTCACGGCCGCTCAGCAAGGTCATCAAATCGGCTTCGGCCACCGCGCTGTCGCTCATGATTCCTACAGGTGAGTCAGTGACCAGAGGAATGAAAACATTTTCAGCATTTCTTCACACTGACTTAGTAGAGTGGACGTGTATTTTTATTTTAAAGCGACGTCTTTACTTCACTGTCTTAATTACTTAAATCAGACTAGCCTTTAATTGAAATCTTTCGGAAAAAATTATGATGTCATCGTATTGTTCAAAGTGTGAAAATGTCAACTGTATAAATCAAATCAAATTCAAATTTTATTAGTCACATACACAGTCATACACAGTATAATATGCAGTGAAATGCTTATACGACCGCCAGTGACCTTAAAAAAAAAAATTTAAAAAAAAAAGCTTGTACGTAAAATAAATAATCAATAAAAAGGAAATACTAAGAAATAATTTTAACTAGTAAAATTAACTGTACAATAAGGGCATAATAAAATATTGCAAAAATATAGAAATATAGGGTAGATAGAGTATATATGTATATAGAATTAAAGTGTCAGTGGTTGTGCAAATGCATGAAAGGTGACATGTGCAATTGTCCAGATGTATGAGTATTTAGTGCAAGTGTGTATGAATGTGTCCATGATTGTCCAGTCAGTGTTGTGAGCTTAAAAGATGTTGTTAGTCCTGTGTGGAGGTGTGATTGAGAGACCTTATCACCTGCGGGAAGAAGCTCCTCCTCAGCCTCTCTGTGTTGGCCTTTAGGGAGCAGAATCTCTTCCCAGACCGCAACAAAGAGAACAGTCCATTACTGGGGTGACTGAGGTCCTTCATGATCTTCCTGGCCTTAGTCCAGCACCGCTTGCTGTAGATCGAGTGCAGGTCAGGGAGCTCAGTGCGGATGATGCGCTCGGCTGGTCGCACCACCCTCTGTAGAGCTCGTCTGTCCTGCATGGTGCTGTTCCCGAACCAGGTCGTGATGTTTCCCGTCAGGATGCTCTCTATGGTGCAGGAGTAGAAGTTCCTGAGCACCTTGGAGGGCAGTCTAAAGTCTCTCAAGCGTCTGAGGTGGTAGAGATGCTGCCGGGCTTTTTTCACCACGGTGTTGATGTGACAGGACCATGACAGGTCCTGCGTGATGTGAACACCGAGGTATCTGAAGCTGTCCACTCTCTCCACTGGGCTCCTGTTGATGATGGGGGTCTGGTAGTTCCTCTCCTGCTTTGTACTAAATTCCACTATCAGCTCCTTTGTCTTACTGACGTTCAGGAGGAGATTGTTCCTCTGGCACCAGTTCTCCAGATTTCCAATCTCCTCTAGGTAGTCCGACTCATCATTGTTGGTGATCAGTCCGACCACGACGGTGTCGTCAGCAAACTTGATGATGGAGGTGGAGTTGGTAGTGGCCACGAAGTAGTGGGTGTACAAAGAGTACAGCAGGGGGCTCAGAACACAACCCTGGGGGGCTCCAGTGCTGAGAGTGCTGAGAGTATATAGTTTTGTTTGATTTTTTTGAAGAAACAGATAATCCTCAACGTAAGATAATTCTGAACGTAACACGTAAATTTTATAAAGTAATGTAAAATCTCCAGGCCGATTTATGCTCCTGCGTCAGACCTATACAGGGTTAACCCGTAGCCTACGCAGCTGGCCTGCAGCCCTGTGAGCGTTTATATTGTACATTTGCACTGGTGTGTTTGTCTTGCTGCAATCACAACCCCGAAGTGCTAGTTGGCGCTGTTGTTTCTATTCATCTATAGTAAGTCTCTTTGTCGTTCTCTGGTGAGTTTTTTTGCTAACTCTAACTGTCTGCTACAGACAGTGGCTAATGGTAATGAGCGGATCATGCTGGAGGTAATAAATGTTGAACAAGTTTCACTACCGTCCAAAAGTTTGGGATCGCATTTATTTAAAAAAAGTTTTTTTTAAATGTTTAACATTCTTAAACAATACTGGGTATTTCAAAACTATGAAAACATATGGAATTACGTAATTATTATTAACAACAACAGTCAGTTATTATTTTAATACATGAAGGATAGATGTTGTGGAATAGTTCTTGCATTACTGTTAAGTGAATTTGCAAAACCCATCAAGAACCATGATGAAACTGTCTCTAATGAAGATCATCCAGGAAAGCAAAACCAAAACTGACCTGCAGAGGAGAAGCTCATTTAGAGTCACCAGCCTCAAAAATCACCAATTAACAACCAGCACCTCAGATTAGAGCCGTTATGAAGGATTAACATATCATAAGTAGCAGAAATATCTCAAAACCAACTGTTCAAAAGAGATTATTGCATAATTTAGACGCCTGGAATAAAAATCAGGAACGACCATCGAGTTAGAAAGTGATCCCTTCTCTTCTTCGCTTAGTCTCTTCTCAATCTGGTTTATGTCGTTCGGATTTCAACTCGATTCAGAAATAAAAGCAGTAGAGGAAGAAACCATAAATCCGTAGAAGTCGTCGTCGTCGAGATGGTGTTGGATCAATCTCGGTTATTGCTGTCTACGATGTGTAGTTACTGTACGTTTCTGAGGATGTGCACTTCAGGTTACGCGGTAGGGTATATCGGGAGTAAGATGCACAAGACGCAGAAGCATCAATCAGCATGAAGACCCGATTGTGTTCGGACCTGCTAATGAACAGTTGTTATTGTTGTTTTTTTTTGTTTGTTTATTTTTTTATATGGATTTTTTCAGGATGGGCAAAATTTTTCATTGCATTAATCCCAATTTCTTTCGCCTCCAGATCACCACGGAGCCTCCCCACTGGCCAGCCCCATGTCTCCTCACTCCCTGTCGTCAAATCCATCGTCTCGGGACTCGTCTCCCAGCAGGGACCTATCACCGGCTGTTTGCAGTCTGAAACCAGCCATCGTTATTCACCGGGCAGGCAAGAAGTACGGCTTCACACTGCGCGCCATCCGTGTCTACATGGGCGACACTGATATCTACACCGTACACCATATGGTCTGGGTGAGTTAGCTAGACCTCTAATAGAGATCATTTGGAATTTTTGGATCCTGTTATAACCGTATAATTAAAGCTGATTTATTTATTTATTTACTTTTTCCCCCAGCATGTGGAGGAGGGAGGACCAGCTCACGACGCAGGTCTGAGAGAGGGAGACCTCATCACGCACGTCAACGGAGAACCGGTCCACGGCCTCGTTCACACGGAGGTTGTGGAGCTCATTCTCAAGGTAGAGGTGGAGACACAAACGCCATGCACTAGCATCGTTACAAATTGAGCGTGTGTAACCTAAAGCTAGCTTTCATTTCATGCAGAGTGGGAACAAGGTGTCTATATCAGCCACTCCATTCGAGAACACCTCCATTAAGGTCGGTCCAGCTCGTAAAAGCAGCTACAAGTCTAAGATGGCTCGGCGGAACAAAAAGACCAAAACACGAGAGGGACAGGACAGGTGATGTGGCGTATTACATCTTTTTCATAACCATATATATTTATTATTTAATATGTTCTTTGTATTTGATTGCAGTGGTGTGTTTTTTTTTTTTGTTTGTTTTGTTTTTTCCTATCTCGCAGTAAGAAGAGGACTTCCCTATTTCGGAAGATCACTAAACAGGCGTCTCTCTTGCACACCAGTCGTAGTTTGTCATCCCTGAATCGTTCGGTCTCGTCTGGGGAGAGTGTACCTGGATCTCCCACACACATGTCCCCTCGCTCTCCAACACAGGGCTACCGCTCCACACCGGACTCGGCCCACTCTGGTAAAGTGTGCTTTCGTTAAAGCTGTGTAATAAAAAGTTGTTAATGATTTTCTCTCCATTCTGTCTGTCTGCATTTAGCCCCTTTGTTGTGGTACAGTAATTACTATAGCGCTTCTGGCTATAAAGTTAAACGATTCGGCATCAAATGGGACGCAGATTCTTTTTTGTTTTAATGCTTTTACCTTGACTTAACACCTGGGTAGTAACGCTCATGTACTGCATAAAGAACTTTCCGTCTCATAGATAATTTATTCTTCACTACTGTTTCACAGTTTATATAATTTGATGATGATAAATTTTCAATGTATATTCGAATCATTTGTCGAACATTTTTTCTCCCCTGTTACTGCAGTTGGAGGAAACTCGTCTCAGAGCAGTTCTCCCAGCTCCAGCGTGCCGAACTCTCCTGCTAGCTCTGGTCAGATCCGGCCCAGTTCCCTGCACGGCCTGGCGCCGAAGCTGCAGCGCCAGTACCGCTCCCCCCGGCGCAAGTCTGCCGGTAACATTCCCCTGTCGCCGCTGGCCCGTACTCCCTCACCCACGCCCCAGAGCACCTCCCCTCAGCGCTCCCCTTCTCCACTGACCAGCCATGCGCTCCTGAGCTCCTCCATCGGTCAGTCCTTTCCCGTAAAGCTGCACTCCTCTCCTCCGCTGGTGCGCCAGATCGCTCGACCGAAGAGCGCCGACCCGCCTCGCTCCCCGCTCCTGAAACGCGTACAGTCAGCCGAGAAACTGGCATCCTCGCTCTCGTCGTCGTCATCGTCTCCCTCTCCCTCGTCCGCCTCCGATAAGAAGCTGCCGGTGGGCGCGGGCCGCAAGCACAGTCTGGAAATCTCACACGTGGAATTTAAAAAGGAGATGCTCCAGCGGGAGCCGAGCTTGCAGAGCCTGCAGGAGTGCGCCAGCGAGACTCTTCTGGGAGGGAGGGTCTCTCCAGCAGAAAAGGGCACCCTGCAGAAGCCTTTAGCCCGTAAGCTGGGTCGGCAGGAAGGCCCCGATTCCGCCACAGGATCACTGGGACTGGCTCCGGGTAAGAGCAAGCTGAAGGACAAGCTGTCAGCTATTCGTCAGGACCGCGCCGAGCGCAGAGAGTCCCTGCAGAAGCAGGACGCCATCCACGAAGTGGATTCCTCCGAGGACGAGACGGACGAGGGTTCAGAGGACAGTCAGGATGGGCGCAGGACCACTTACGTCCCTCCCAGCCATGTGCTTCGTCCCACAAGTGTGATAGGATCCCCACATATCAGGTCGGGACCTGGTGCTTTAACTACACCGTCTCCCTGCACGGTGGCTCAGCCCTGCTCCCCTCAGCCCAGCCAGGGTCTACAAGGTGCACAAGCCCAACCCCCGTCATTAGCAGCCAACACCTCTGAGCAAAAACCCTCCCAGAGCCCGAAATCTACCCCCTCTGCCGCCTCTACCTCAGCACTACCAGAAAAATCCAGCGAGAGACAGGGAAAGGTTCAGGATATTGTGTCCAGCAGTAAATCACCTGGTCCTCAGCCCAGCTCTCTGACCAGCACTTTTTCTACACCTGGTAGTGCATTTACTACTGTCAGCAAGGACCCTTTTATCAAACCCTCGGCGTCTTCTCCAGACCGTAGGACAGCCAAAGTGAGCAGCAAGCAAGAGACCAGCACAGTCATAACCCGGGAGCCACAAACCCCGACTCCTCCAGCTGGAGTCATCACGAAGGAAATGAAGGAGGCAGACAACCGGAGACAAGCAGCTGCTGCCGCCGCCGCATCCTCTTCCTCCTCCTCTTCCTGTAGTTCCACAGGATCTGAGAGTGGAGTGGTTTCCCAGTGCAAGAGTGTGCTAGGGCCGGTCAAGCTCAACATCCCAGGGACCAAAGAAGCAACTGAGCGGAGCAAAGACGCCAAACCACAGGCACAAACGGTGCAGCCAAAAAGCAAAGATTCCCATTTGAACAGTTCTCGTACTCCTGAAAAGACTTTTCCAAAATCAGTTGCTCCCGTCTCCCAAACACCGCGACAGTCCGAATCGTCTACGCGACAGTCCCCGGCAATATCAGTGTCACCTTCAACCTCACAGAGATTCCAGGAGAATGCAAGAGCATCATCAAAAAGGCCTTCCACCCCTAAAGACAGCACGTCAGGCCCGGGAGTGTCCCAGGAGAGGACGGGGACTCCACAGATGACCGCCCCACATAGGCCCAGCCATGAAGTACATTCCCAGAGTCAGGCCAAACCTACGTCCTCCACACAGCAAGACAAATCCAGCAAGAAGACATAGCAGCCTTGCACAGAAAAAAAAGTGACCACTTAAATAGCTTGTTTTTTTTTTTTTTTTTTTTTTTTAATCCTTTTTTTTAATGTTAGAGGAAAGACGTGAAAGAAGAAAATGCAAGCAATTGAGCTCAGCAGTTTCATTGTAGATTGTTCTGTGTTGAGGACTCGGGATTGCTTTTATTTTCCCCTTTCCTGCTTTTCTCGGCATTGTTGTTTTATATTCAGTTCAGGACACACACACACAAAAAAAAAGAAAGTATGGGGCTAGAAATAAACCGATTGAAAGACAAAAATTGTGTTCACTTTAATATTACTGTCGATTCACACTTCGCTGTTTTTAGATCTAGTGGTGCCTTAATAAAAAAATAAACTTCAGTCCTCACTTGTAGGTCACTTCGCCATTCATTGATGGGGGTAAGACGTATCTCAGCAATAAAATCAGCGTATGCTTAGCAATTTCTATTAATGTAGTAGATAGAATCCTGCATTGGGTTGGCCGAAAGACCGCTATGGTTTTTTCCATCAGTTGCCATTATTTTGTGTCAGAATTTTGAAGACCGTACAAACTGCATGCTTGATTTTTCTGAATTATTACACACATCTCACTAGTGTTCAGGTTAATTATGCTTTATTGTGGTGTTTTTTTTTTCCTCCACAAAATAGCTTAAATTTAAATTCAAACAGGTTTAACAGGTAAGAGGAAAAGCTGAACATAAATGTGTGATTAAACAAGGGAAAAAAATGACGTCATATCTTTCATATTTACATCTTGTGTTTCTTTCCGGGTGCTCAGCTGTAACTCCTGATACGGATCTTTAGAAACGTACTTCGTCTGCCAGATTATTAGAGATGGATAAGGACATCTCTGTCCACGTGTTCTGTACATTGTTGATGTGTAGATGATTGTATATGATGGACTGAAATTAACGGCATCATCTGATTTTAATGTCTGGAAAAAAAGAGCGCTCTGAATCAGAAATGTTTTATTGTTTTTATTTCTAGCCCCTACTCTCTCTTTTTTTTTTATCATCGTTAATAAACGACTAATAACGTTTTTATTTTTAGGATCTGGACCAACTTGCTGTGTTCTTTCTGTATATCTGCCACTAATCTTTTAAAGTCGGACACCATGTACAGGCTTGTTAATGAGTGTGTGTGTGTGCGCGTGTGTGTGCGCGTGTGTGTGTGTGTGTGTGTGTGTGTGTGTGTGTGTGCTTATATAAATGAATATTTAAAGTTCTGTGTCGGTTTTATATACGAGTGTATCTTAGATTTAGATTTTGTCTTTGCCATTTCAGCTGTGTCTGATTTAGACATTTATTACTAGCAGACAAGGATGTATTTGCACAATTCCCTTTTTACTTTGTGTCATGAAAATGAAAACTAATAAAAATACAGTCCGCTTAGATCCCAGAGATTGGTGGGGTCTTCGGGGGTTTGACCAATCATTTAACCCCTTTGTTTAACTCCATTTTATGTGTTTACACCAACTCCATCTGAGTGAATCAGATGCCTGTGGAAGTTTAAGTGCACTCTTGCGTTCCTCCTCCTGTGTGTGTGTGTGCTCTGAATATCAAAAACTTTTATTTAGTGCTGTTATATTTTAGTTAATAAAAACCTAAAACTGATTTAGATTCTGTAGTGCGTCACAGCGTTTCATAGCAAAATCGGATTATGTAGGACGGATCAGTCCTGGAATTCTCACAGTTTAAAAAACAAAAAAAACAACCCTACTGTAGTTTGCAGCTAACTTTGATTTCTTTATCTTCTTAATAAGGAGAATTAAGTAGTCACATGATCTGTGGTCTGTACAGTAATTCAGAAATCCTCCTTCCGTCTATCCGTATGAAATGAAAAGCTCTTGACGGCTGTTTAAGCCAGAAGCTTCATTTCAAGCTCCCCCCCCCCCCTCTCTCTCTGTCTCTCTCTGAGTATTTTACATGTTTTTTCTTAGTGTTTTTGCATCTAAGTGCTGAATTCACAGGACCAAACTGCAGCAATCTATTCCTTCCAGAAGATAAACCCGAGATAAACCTTTAACCTGATTATTACAGTAGGACTGAGTCTAGGATGGAGGCTAGACTTGTGGAGGTGGGTAGAGATGACTTGAAGTGTGTTAGTGGCTTAGGTTTTAACCATCAACTGTGGACTGTAATGTTATTAAAAGTTATGGATTAGCGATTAACCATCTAATAGGCTTTAAACCAGTTGTCTTTATAATCCGAACTGGAGGTTGTTAAATCAGACATCTACAATTTCAATGTTTTTTTTTCTCTCTCTCTCTCAAATGAACTGACATACAATCTTCATGATTGCACCAAACCAGCAATGTAGGTGTTTTTAAGGAGGAGAGAGATCTCTCAGTGTTTGTCTCAGTGTCCATTACAGTCCACAGCTCATGGTTAAACGTAATAATTCTACACTGTAACTGTAATGTTAATATAAAATAATATTCAAGTTAATGTTCAATCTGGAAACAATTAGAAAGAAACAGTGACTCATTGTCTGTTCGTTATGCTATACAGTATGTATTTAGATTTTGGTTCAAGTGCCAGAATCCTGTGGAGCTGTTCACTAATAAGTCTTGCAGCCATATGGCATCACACTAGCACACTGTGGGCGTGTGAGATTACAGCCAGCCCTTCTGTCTATAAAGTGAAACCACTGAAGCACCAGTAAATAAAATAAACCACCATCACGGTCATAATAATAATAATAATAATAATAATGAGTATGTGAAATAACAACTGGACAGAACACAATAGGTGCCTACATCACTTTTCCTGCGGGATCCCGCGGCTACATGGAGATTGTACTATATGTCTTGTGTTCTTTTTTTTTTTTTTTTTCTTCTTCTTCTTTTGCACAAGGCAGGTTGTACAGTAACGAACGGCCAGAGATGGGACTTGAAGAAGAAAAAAAGAGAGAGAAAAGAACTGCTAGTTAAACCAGTGCAATATCTTTTTCATTTCTGTTGTGGTAAAGACGCATGTTTGTTGTAACTCCTTCCTCAAAAACAATAAAGGTCTCTTTTTTTTTTTTAAAGAAAGTGAATATGTGCCTGATTTTAATTGTGCAGACTTTAAGCCATGTAGATGATGAAGCTCTTTTAGACCAGTGCTCTCATGTTAATCTAAAATAGTGTTTTTCAACCTTTTTTTTTTTTTTTTTTACCTTTTTTGAAAAAAAAAATCACAAGGCACACCAACGATCGAAACTGTAAAAAAAAATTTTTTTTTAAAGATCTGTAGCCTATATTAACAATATACAGCCATTCTTATTGAAGTGTCGTGATCAGGAATCAAATAAACACAAAGAAATAGTATTTTATGATCTTTCATATTTATTCTTCTTTCAAATAAAAAGAAAAATGTTTTAGACCAATTAGGTGAAACTGAATAACCTGAATTGACCTGAAGATCACTCACGGCACACTAATGTACCGCGGCACAGTGGTTGAAAAACACTTATCAAAAATATACTCCAAGATATAACTTTAATATTTAATTTAAATAAATATTAAGAGAGTATTCTCTGGATCAACAGACAAAATCATAAATTAAAGCAATTTTGTATAAGCTAGATAGAAGAACCTTTCTCAACATATCCAAACTGGTGATGTTTCATTCGGATCCGATTTTCTTTCTTCTGAAGTGGTGGTGGGTCTGGTTCAGTTCAATCTTTTATCGTTGATTTCAAAGCCATATTGGGACTAAAAGGGAAAAAAAAAGAGATGCATCATTGAGTCTATATTCTCTTTCACAATGCGGGGGGGAATTTGTACTATGTGACAAAAGAAATTGGCCTGTTTACAGAGATTTTGATGTTTATCTTCCAACTTCCGCCAATATTAATTAAATTTTAATATTAATTTTAAAAGTGTA
Organism: Channallabes apus; assembly: GCA_030522415.1. Classification (NCBI taxonomy): domain Eukaryota; kingdom Metazoa; phylum Chordata; class Actinopteri; order Siluriformes; family Clariidae; genus Channallabes; species Channallabes apus. The sequence continues at coordinate 12,055,308 of CM060112.1, read as the reverse complement.
TAGAATTTTTATAAACAAACATAAAAAAACTAACTTGTATAACTGGTTTAGTTGCTTTACTGCTACTTTATAATAATCATGATGGGTGTTCAAGTCAAACTGGGAGAATAACAGCAACACTATTACACTACACCAGTGGTTCTCAAAGTGTGGGGCGCCCCACTAGTGGGGAATACAGACATGACAGGTGGGGTGTAATGAACGGGAGGAAATTAGTGGAAAATAACAGGAAAGTACCTATTCTAATTCATGCTGTTCTTTATTGATAATGAAGAGCGTACGCTCAAAACTAAACAATCACACACAAATAAATGGATCATTAATACAAGTAAATTGAATTTGAAACCTGCGCGACCCACTGGGCAGCGCTGCGCGACTCTGACAGAAATAGACCGCGCAACCATCAAAGTACATTTTACCCCGCTGGGATGCGCACGTACAAACCAGCCATGGCAAGGCGGAAACAATATTAAACAGTCCTGACATTTTAAATTGTTTTTAAATAAAACACAGTGGGTCGCGCAGGTTTGTGATTCGAGCGGCGCTGATCCACCGGGCTGCGCAAATAAACCAGATCATCACTGCGCTATCCAGATAGTCGCGCTGCGCTGTATTTGCGCAGATATTTGGTTCAATCGGGTGCCGCGGTTTCGTCCCACTTTTGATGTGTTTGGCTTCAAATACACTTCGACAATGGAAGAAGACGGTGCAGCAGCAGTGAGTTTACTTACATGTGACGAAACCAACAACGAGGAGATTGTAAAGAAAAAAGTTGCCTCGTCTGTGGTGTGGAATTGGTTTGGGTATAAGAAAAGTGATACGAATGAGATGAACGTGATTTGGAAGGTACACAAGTGCACTGTTTTAACAAGTGGTGGAAACACGTCAAACCTTTTCTATCATCTGAAATCCAAGCATCCAAACGAATATGGCCAAAGTAAAACAAATGCGGCAAACCTCAGCAATTCACAGTTTAAATAAAATTACATTATGTAAAACAGTTTCTTTGTGTTTGAATTTTTATTTATGTATTTTCAGATACAAATTGCTATATTGTGATATATATCGTTATCGAGGTAGAAATTTGCTTCTACCGTGATAGAAGATTTTGGTTATATCACCACCCCTAATGAAGTCTATCTTGAGCTTGGATTCATGGTGGGGGCTGAAGAGAGGCTCGTGTGTGTTTTGTGTCTTAAACTGCTGGCAGCAGACCGCATGAGACCCAACAAATTAGGAAGACACTTAGAGACAAACACACTCCAGTCACGTTAATAAACCACTGGACGTCTTTGAAAGAAAACTGGCAGAATACAGACAGCAGGAGAATCGCATGGTAACATCTGAATCAGTGGACAGCAAAGCACAAATGGCTTCATTCAAAGTTGCATACAGAATTGGCCAGTGCAAAAAACTACAAACGATTGCTGAGCAGCTAATAAACATGGGGTCAATTATGCAAAGATAAGTGATAACGTAAGCCTTGTAACAATATAACAATTGCACGTGTATTTTATCTATTTTGAACTTGGTGGTGTTTGCTCTTATTGGTTTAGAAATTTATATTTCAATAAACAGTAAACTTGGCCGATTTCGTTATTATTTTGGGGGGGGGGGGGGGGGGTGGCGATGACTCCCAGCCGAGTTCCTGTAATGTGTAAAGTGGTGGTGAATAATTCTGTGTACAGCTCACAGAGACAGATGCATCTATTCTACAAATTTCTTGTATCTGTTGATTTTAAAGGATCAGGTGCTCCATTTGCTGAATGTTTACAGGAATGACTGAAGTGGGCTCTGAACACACCCCTGCTTTGATCGGCATTTACAGATTTACGTTTTTTTTTTTTTTTCTTTTGTTAAATGTTTGCATCAAGTATTGTGCTTACTCTGTTTGAAGTTCTCTGTATGTCAACTGTTTTTGTGCATTTATTCACCAAAGGTTTCATCACAATTCCTGGTTTGACTTGAACACCCTTTGTCGTAAAAACACATAATAATAAAATAGTAGTAGAAGTAGAATTCCCTTTGTTTGGGTTTGGATTAACTTTGTCAGAATGTTTAGATATTTCTGGTGCTTTCCATTAAAAATGTAATAATCGAATTATGTCTGACTTTTTTATTTTATAGGTTTTTAGCCGCAATAAAGTATTTATCTGCTTAGCAATAGCGCTGTACATTATATTAAGCTGTGTTTTGGTTTTGACATTTATCTGTAATTTCTCACTTTTTACATCATAAGTTAAAGTATTTTATTGTATGTTGATTGCTTTTTATTCAATTTGACAATTAAATTTCCGAAGGCGGCGCGGTGGTGTAGTGGTTAGCACTGTCGCCTTGCACCTCCAGGGTCTGGGTTCGATTCCCCGGCCAAGCTCGATTCCCGTCTCTGTGTGCATGGAGTTTGCATGTTCTCCCCGTGCTTGGTGGGTTTCCTCCGGGTACTCCGGTTTCCTCCCACAGTCCAAAGATATGCAGGTTAGGCTAATTGGCGTTCCTAAATTGCCCGTAGTGTGTGATTGAGTGTGTGTATGTGTGTGTGCCCTGCGATGGATTGGCACCCTGTCCAGGGTGTACCCCGCCTAGTGCCCGAAAGCCTCCTGGGATAGGCTCCAGGTCCCCCGCGACCCTGAACACAGGATTAAGCGGTAAAGAAAATGAATGAATGAATTAAATTTCCTTCACGATCTGTAATTCTGTGGTGAAGCCCCTGGAGGTTAGGGCAGCCCTAAAACAAAAGAGTGGGTGAGCGAGGCATAAGATAAACCGTGAGGTTAATTGACATGGCACGCTGAGAATCAGCTGTGACAAGGCCACCAATAATGGAGCCTCATTAGATTAGTGTATGTATGTGCTGGCTCTGGCGTGGACCGTGTGACTGTCGGCGTTCCATCCAGTCTGTGGAATGAAGACGGAGGGGTCACAGGTTATCCCGTCTGCTTAAAAGTCGCCTGCAGTGGAGGATAATTGGTCTCTGCTCTGGCTTCACTCAGCTGGATTTTCTGTCTGTACGTGTGGGCAAGTTTGTCTTTAAGTGTTGAGATGTGAGATTGTGAGAAAGAAGCCTCCACCTCTCCAAAAAAAATCTGTCATGTGCTGTAGGGGGATGGGGGGACTTTGACAAGCTGTATGTCGTAATCCGTACACCCCCAAGCCTTCTTCCGTCTGTGACAGGCGGCTGCTGTCGGTGATGAATTGCTGCTCGAGCCTGTATCTGACACCTGCCCTACATGACTGGTGCGGATCTACATGAGCTTCCCATCCCAGGCTACGCGGCCTGACGGGGCCGTGAGCTGAAAGAGGGCCATGGGGTTCGACGATGTCTCTCATGTTTCTGAATTTACTGTATTTGTCCCCTTTCTGCTCTCACTCCAGCTTATTAGAGGAGAGAGGGTTCCGACTGAACTATAACATGATCTCTTCATGACTCATCCTGCAAGTGGACGTCTTTCTGGAGTGTGCAGACCATCTGTTCCTGCTAACTGAGGTTAGCGCTGTGAAGTGCATCACTATAATACAGATAAGTCAATGCAATTTTATTTGTATAGCGCTTTTAACAATTGTCGTTGTCGCAAAGCAGCTTTACACAATCAAAAGAATTATTTAAGTTTGGATGGAATGTGAATGCATATAAATCAAAACTATATATGTATATTAAATGATTAATGCTTTAATTTCCCAGCCTCGTTGATTATTAGCGATGAGCTCCACCTGGCTAAAGCATGACCGAGAGCAACGCTGTGCTGTGGGCTAATTGTTCTCCATGGCAGCCGGTGCCAGATATCTAATGAGCCTTATTCATTATGATATATGTGTACTGTATACATGCACACATGCACCACATGTTAAGCAACGTGGCCTGATGAGTGCCAGGCTAATAGCGTGTGAAAGTGTGATTCCGTGGTAGAACGAATGCCATAAATTAATCCAGGGGGGCTGAGTGAAAGGTGCAGGGTCTGGCTCTCCCTGATGTCCTGCTGATAAAAAGAATAAACGATGGACAAAACGGGGAACGTGTTGGCTGGAAATTAGGAGATTAAATAAATTTAAGCCATTTACCATTTCCTTTATTCTTCACAATTACTGTATGTCCCAATTTTATTGTTGGTTCATTCCATAAGGTCCCAATAAAATACATGTACATTTGTGGTTGTAACAAAATGTGGAAATGTGTGTGTGTGTGTATATATATATATATATATATATATATATATATATATATATATATATATATATACACTACCGTTCAAAAGTTTTAGATCACTTGCAAATTTCTTTGTTTTTGTTTAGTTATTTATTTTCTACATTCTACAACAATACTGGGGATTTCAAAACTATAAAATAACACATATGGAATGAGGTAATTACGTAACAACAACAAAAACAGCAGTTAGTTGTTATTTTAAGACACAGAGGTCGGCCTTTCTGTAATAGTTCCTGCAGGAACAGTATTGTCAAGTCCATTTGCTAAATCCGTCAAGCACCATAATGAAACTGTCTCTCATGAAGGCCGTCCCAGGAGGACGAGACCAAAACCTACCTCTGCTGCAGACGAGAAGTTCATTTAGAGTTATCAGCCTGAAAAATCACCAATTAACAGCAGCTCAGATTAGAGGCGTTATTCAATTCAATTCAATTCAGTTTTATTTGTATAGCGCTTTTAACAATTGACATTGTCTCAAAACAGCTTTACACAATCAAAAGAATTATTTAAGTTTGTATGGAATGTGAATGTGTATGAATCAAAATGTTCAGATAGTCCCTGGTGAGCAAGCCCGAGGGCGACAGTGGCAAGGAAAAACTCCCTGAGATGGTAATAGGAAGAAACCTTGAGAGGAACCAGACTCGACAGGGAACCCATCCTCATCTGGGTGAAACAGATTGCAGGAAATGATCTGCATTTATACAGTGTTAAGTGTTAGGGTCAGCTATAATAGTTGATGTTAATTGATGTTATAATAGTTGATGTAAAATGGAGTCCAGTAATTATTCGAGACTCAGATAGACTTGTAGAAAGTTCCAGTCCTGAACTATCGAATTGTCAAGTCCTCAGAGAAACAGCTGACCACACCAGTCGAGGCCAGAACCATCTTCTAAGTAGATAGAATCATCCCCAGACACCAGACGCATCCTAAAGAGACACACGGGGCATCCATGCGATGAGACCTCCAACCAGAAACCGGGCACCAGGATGGATCAGACAGGTCCGGAGGGCAGAGGGAGTCTGGATCACTGGCAGCTCAGGAACCACATGTGTAGCTCGACAGAGAGAGAGAGAGAGAAAGAGTGAAAGGGGGAGACAGGGGGAGAGAGGAAAGAGAAAGAGGGGGAGGAAGAGAAGTCTTTACGAAGTTATGAAGTTATGAAGTCTTTACAGAGCAGAAGTAGCAGAAACATCTCAATATCAACTGTTCAAAGGAGATTAGTGCATTTTTTGGACGCCTTCAGCATTCCGTTACAATGTAGAAAGAAATAAAAATCAGGAACCATCATGGAGTTAGAAAGTGTTCTAAAACTTTTGAACGGTAATGTGTGTGTATGTGTGTATATATATATATATATATATATATATATATATATATATATATATATACACACAGTGGGGGAAATAAGAATGGTTTATAATTTTTATCATAGGTTTATGGTTAAGGATTGAGACAGAATATCAACCAAAAAATTTATACAAATGTTATACAGTGGTGTTCAAATTAATAGCAGTGTGTTGAAAAAAGTGAGTAAAGCTCCATATCCATATAATAACTTTTAATTTAAATCACATAAATGCATTGGACACCCTGTACATTCTATTCTGAATCACACCAAGAAGAAAAATGTGCTAAATCTATTATTAGTTTAATGTAAGTGAAGAAAAACTAATATTAGCCTGTTCAAAAAAATCGCTGTGTGGAGTTCAGTTAGAGATGTAAATTATTCTGTGTTAAACAAGTGTCAAACAAGTTCCCTTTATTTAAGGATAAATAAAAGGTTGTCCTGTGTGTTTCTCTCTGAAAATCTGAGTAAAATGGGTCGTCCAGACATTGTTCAGAAGAACAGCGTACTTTGATTCAAAAGTTGATTAGAGATGGGAAAACATACAAAAAAGTGCAGAAAATGATCGGCTGCTCTGCTAAAATGATACCAAATAATTTTTAAGTTATAAAATGGAGACCAAAATTATAAACCCTTCATTTCTTTGTAAGCGGACAAACAAAGTGATCAAATACTTATTTCCCTCCTATGTGTGTACTGTACTGTACTGTATATGTATACAGACAAACACACACACTAGCTATGTCCGCAACTTTGTTCTTTACAGTGCGTTTTAAAAAATGTATTGTGGCATCTGTTACATTTTGGAATAAACACATTTTTTTCCAAGGTCAGTTTTATTTTTTCATGATATAAGTGTGTTTTCCAAATTTATTAAAATTTAGCATATCTTCCACTCCTCTGGGCCAATTATGATGAAACAAAGCCTATATGTTACCTCAAGCTTGGTCAAATACACCTGTGAAAAGCACATTAAAATGTGTTCAGTAGTTTTTACGTGATGCGTGCACAAACAAACAGACAGAAGTTCCAAAACCCATGTTGATGTGTCCTGTTACTCATCTTACTTTCCCCCAAAAAACTATCTTCAGTGTACAGACATGCCAACTTTTTTATTTTTTACATTTTACAAATATACACTACGGTAAATACTTTTATTTTTTATTTTTACTGATTCGTCCAACATTGTTACTGATCTAAACCCCTGACTGTTGCTTTGGTAGGTTGTACAAACACACACACACACGAGCTGCATATTTTAATTAAGAATCTTTTCAGTGAGTGTAACTGAATCCTTGAGCGCTCCTGCCCTCCTCCTCCTCTTCTTCCTCCTCCTCCTCCTCCTCCTCTTCTTCCTCCTCCTCACGGCGCCAATGTGCTGTTTTGATAGACTCTCTGTAGAGTAGCGTTTCCTTAAGCATGTTTTTATTCCACCAGTAACCCATCAGCTCATTTAGTCAGTTAGCGAGCTCGACCTGAATCATTTATGAGTACCTGTGCTAATTGTACACATTTCATATTGTTAGAGAAATACAGTACATCGCGTTAATAAACATCCCTCCGGACGTGCGATGGTGGAGGTCCGGCCGGCCGGAGTCTGGACGTAGAGTTTAATGATCAAAGACATTTGATTCAGCTCACCGGTTAATTATAAGGGTTGGTTCTGTACGTGTGCTCTTGCAGGAAAATCACCAAACTGTGCCTGGCTCCGGCCCTCCAGGATGCCGGTTGTTCACCTCTGCCTGTGGATTTGATTTAATTTACAACTACGAGAATCTCATTAGGACAGATTGCTGAAACTAATTGGCGCCTCATATTCATCATTTAGATTTTTTCACTGCTATCAAAATCCACTCCACTTTCCAGGAATTTTAGTTTTAGGAATTTTGGGGTGTTTTAAAGTTGATGGCAGTTTTCATTTTCCTGTTTTTTTTTATTATATTTTTTATCCACATTCCAGTCACTCCACCAGCATTGGTGTCCAATCAGCGAGTGTGAACGCATCGCACTCTAAGAGTGAAATATTAAATATTTCTGCATGGCCTATTAATGATTTTCTCTAACAAAGAAAGATCAAACTTTGACCGTTAAACATTTTTCTATCCTTGACCAGAACACCAGCATAAATTGATGATTGGGAACCGGACATGTGTCATCTCATAAACTATTCATTAAATGTAATTAAGGCATTTGATCTTGTCTTGATGTCAGACTGTACGAGACCTGTGTGTGTTTGTTTGTTTTAGTGCTCAGTAATGGTGTTAGTGCTCAGTAATGGCACATGGTGGAGGGGCAATAGGTGGGCAGAAGGAGTCTAGCCACTGGGGGTCTCCATCACCGTCACCCTGATTGATTGGAACGTCGGCTGAGATAAAATATCCCATCCTGCATTCGGCAGAATCCAGCACCCTTGGGGGAGGTAAAAGGCCAGCTCCTCACACACACACACACACACACACACCTGCGTAAACATATGCTCCTGTACACACTCGCTTATGCACCTGCATGCAAGCCGATCTCCACTACTTTCCTTCACACACACACACAGAGTGCTAGTCTAGTCAATACTGTTGACTCCCTGGAGATTCCGCTTGACCTCTGAGATCCTGCCTCCACTTATTCGTTAGTCTTTCTCTCACTCTGCTGTATTTCTTTTTATCTCCAGATCTTGTTTTTTTTTTCTTTTCCTCCAAAAAGGTGAAAAAGAGGAGGTTGTGCTTTGATCTCAGTCACACACAGCTCAATCAGAGCAGCGCCTCAGCATGAGCCTTGAGCTCATTCCACAACTTGTTTTATTTTTTTAATATGAGGATCCACTTCTCGTGGAGGGACGGCTCTCATCTCCTTAAGCCACACTCTAACCATCAAATGTTGATGCCCAACCTTGCATCATTTGTGCATTTGTTTGTGCATGAGAACAGGCAGGACTTTTGAGTGAGTGTGTGTGTGTGTGTGTGTGTAGTGTGCAGGCTCATCAATAATTCTGCACGGCTCTGCGCTTCTGAAAATCCCACTCGTGCCTCTGGCTGTCGGCTGCATACCCTGTAATGAAGGCATAACTTTTGTGTGCGAGAAAAAGTTTGGTCTCTTATGTCTCTCACTTTTCTTCAGAAATACTTTTTTATTACCATTTTTTTTTTTTTATAATCATTCCCAGTACGTGATATTTGTATGAGCTGAGGTGAGTATATGTTATTTCCTACGTGTAATCTGATGATGTGAGATCTATCATTAACATCTCTCAGTTAATTGTTAATGATAATTCCTAAATTAAGCCATAGGAGGGCAGCATTCGATTTGAAATTATGTATCCGAAGATGCTGATATTTTTTATTCATATCATATCAGTGTCTGGATATTTATCTGTTTTTATAAAGCATGGCTTTACATAATTATTAGCCTTCAAAGGGGAAAAAACACAAGCAGTTAAAATGTGCATTGATTTAAAAACCCTAATGCTTATTAAAGTGAACCCACAATAGTTTTATAATTATCTACATTCTGTGTACGACTGTAAGAACAACTCGGCTTGTGCAGTATATCTATACTTAATTACATTTAATACGTTTAATTGCATTTTAAGGAAATGGGTTAGTGCTATAAGCTTAATTTAATAAGAGTAGCAAATTAAATCTGGAGAGGAATCGACTGAGCTGAAAGTAATAAATTATTCACACATGTTCACACGTGAAGAAAACACTAATAAGTATTCAGAGAGAGAGAGAGAGAGACCATTCTGTATAATGCTCAGTAAAAACACTGATGTATTGTGTTTTGTGATGGTTCTTCCACTGCCACCTTGTGGTGAGATGCAGGAAGGACGAAAAAGAGAACAAAGAAGCAAGAAAAGGACAGGCTTTCATTTATTTCCTAGGGGGCATTTATTTATTTATCTTTTGTTTTTGGTGTCACTGCAAATCAAAGCGAAGCTCTTCCCCACTCATCAACTTTTTCCTATAGTGAAATGTTTCTATAATCGTGGGGCGTGGTTTCTTCTATTTTGACCTCGCCCACATTCACAGGGCACTCAAGTCTGCACTTAAGGGTTTGATGAGAGTGAGAATCGTGTACATGGTATTGTTTGCAACTGTTGAGACGACAGCGCTTGGACCACCATCTTACTGAGACAGTTTAATGTCTTTCATATGCTTCACACTCCACCTTGGCACTGCTGGGAGGTGATGCTGATTACAGTATGGAGTGACTTACATTTTTATCTGATTTTACATCTCAGTCGAGGGTTAAGGGCCTTGCTCAAGGGCACAACAGGTTTGAACCTGGGACCTTCTAAACCGTAGTCTTATTATACTGTACATTAACCACTGAGCTAACCCCCATGCAAGTCTTCTTTTAAACTGTTATACTGAGCTGTTGTACCATAGAGGAACTCATTCCCAGAGCCAAAGTACCAAGTACGCTCTCGTACGATTTCTCGCCTTAAGAATTAAAATTTTATAAGAAATTTGCTTGGCATTCAAATCATTTTAGGCATGCGAACAAACGACCCGAACCGAACCAAATGCCGGATAACTGGCACGAACTGTACTGTACGTCCAGGAGCTTGTCCAAACTTCAGTGGAAAGCCAAGTGAAGCGAGTTTACGATTTCTTTTCAGTCAGCGAAAGCAATAGCACCGTTGCCTTCGGCATGCATTCAAAAGCTGCATGATTTAAAAAAAAAAAAAAAATTTTTAAACAGATTATCTGCATTTACATTATTTCTTATGGAAAAATGCTTCACTTATCTGTACTTCCCTTGAGTAGTTTTATTATTGAATACTTTTTTCTTTCTGTACTTTTACTCCACTTTATACTACATCAAATATCTGTACTTTCTACTCCACTACATTTCTGCATGCTGTTGTATTACAAAACTGGCGAGATGCATGGTATTATTATATTATGCATAATTTGCTTTCCATATTTATGTAACAGGTGTTAGAAATCAGAAACACCTCACTATCTGCCGACATGTGAGGTATAGAACTTTTTTCTATGACTTTAAGGCTACGTCATGCTCAGTACCTTTGATGCATAGCGACGTTGAAGGCAAGTGCTTTTGTACTTGCGTTTGTACACTTGTAAATGCAGGACTTCTACTTTTCCTCAAGTAATATTTTACCTGTGGTATTTCTACTTGTACTCTAGAACAGAATTTGTGTACTTTGCCCACAACTGCTCATTCCTTCCATTCTGAAAACAACACAATATATTACCTTTGCTGAAGTTTCACCCATAATCACGACACTATGCTGTTTATTGCCTCCATTGTACAGGGTGTCATAGAAGCCTCCATACATAGGGCAAATTAGCATAATTAAGCAATTACATGCATAACGCCAGATGTGTTAGCACAAGCTCATTGTGAGTGGGAGAGACGACTCGGTGCGTGTGTTTACAAAGAAATGTCAATCATGTAAAATATTTATTTATATTGCATTTTACTAATAGGTATTCATTTCCCCCTATGGATGGAGATGCTGATTTGGGAAACGCTGTACTGTACTGTATACATACTGCACATGAGCTGCACCTCATCTTTATTTATGTATTTATTTTTTAGCCTCTTCTAAAGAGATTGAAGGAACAATCCTGCATTTTTCTCACCTGCCTTTTGTTTCCTGCGTCTGTAAGGATGTATGTGATCACTACATAATGTTTCGACACCTGTTCGCTCACTAAAAACGAAGGTCTAAGGTCACCTCCTGGGCGCCAACAAACATTCAAGCCGAACAAGCGTTTCTCTGGAGCGTGTTTGTAAATTCTTCAGTCGAAGGTGCAGATAAACACAGCTGTTCAGTAAATCCTTTCAGAGACAGGACTTCATTTCCAGGTTGAAGATTTTGTGGGAACGTGGTCTGTTTCTGAGCCGAAGTCGGTGAAGAACCTGGACTAACTGGAGAGTTGAATAAAACTCAATAACGGCTTCTCCTCGTGTCCGTCCCAGTCTAAACCTTCACCATTCGAGTGTAATGGCTGTAGTTTTGTGTTGTGTAGCGGTCTATTTTAAGTGCTGAGCGTTTATTGATTGAGTTCAACTGTTGCCTCTCCATTAGAAGTCAGTAAGAAACAGGTTTTGTTCTTTTATCGATACAGAAGTGTGTTGCAGTGATTGTTCATGACCATCACTACGGCTGTGCTGAGATTAGGTTTAAAAAAAAATAAAATCAGTTTTCCTTTAATGCACACACACACACACACACACACACACACACTACTGTATATACAAACAATATATATATATATATATATATATACTCAGCAAAAAAAGAAACGCCCCTTTTTCAGGACTGTGTATTTCAACAATAATGTTGTAAAAATCCAAATAACTTTACAGATCTTCATTGTAAAGGGTTTAAACAATGTTCTCCATGCATGTTCAATTAACCATAATCAATTAATTAACATGCACCTGTGGAATGGTCATTAAGACCGTAACAGCTTACAGAAAGTAGGCATTTAAGGTCACAGTTCTAAAAACGCAGGACACTAAAGAGACTTGTCTACCGACTGTGAAAAACACCCAAAGAAAGATGCCCAGGGTCGCTGCTCATCTGTGTGAACGTGCATTAGGCATGCTGCAGGGAGGCATGAGGACTGCTGATGTGGCTATAGGGCAATAAATCGCCATGTCCGCACTGTGAGACGCCTAAGACAGCGCTACAGGGAGACAGGAAGGGCAACTGATCATCCTCGCAGTGGAAGACCACGTGTAACAACACCTGCACAGGATGGGTACATCCGAATATCACACCTGCGTGACAGGTACAGGATGGCCACAACAACTGCCCGAGTCACACCAGGAACACACAATCCCTCCATCTCACAGCAAGAACTGACAAATCTGGTCCAGTCCATGAGGAGGAGATGCACTGCAGTACTTCAAGCAGCCGGTGGCCACCAGATACTGACTGGTACTGACTGATTTTGAGCCTCCCTTCATTCAGGGACACATTGTGAAACATTTTTACTTTATGTCTTATAACCACAAGTTTTTAAGTTTACTGAAAGTAAAAACAGTTGAAAGTCAGAGGACGTTTCTTTTTTTGCTGAGTATATATATATATATATATACAATATAATATAATATAACAATATAATACACACAGCATTTACACACAGCACAGACTGTATACACAGCACACACACGCTACATAGTGTACACACAAACAGCACACGTTGTACACACAACGCCTACATAGCCATATACACAATACATACAACACACACAAGATACACACAACACATGAAACAAATACACTTGTCTTTTTTCTCTGCATCTTTCAATCTTTTTCTTTGTTCCTCTCTTTCATCTTCTTTTCTTTTGTCTCCTCTCTTGCTCTCTTGCTTTTCCTCCTTTGCTCAGGTTCAGATTTGGATCTCGGTGTAACGTGAGTTTAAGAACAAGCCTTTTGTTTGCTTTGTATTTAGGGCGATAAGAGAGAACTGAATAAATGGATCGTGTTTAATAAGGGATGAAGTGATGTGCTTTTTTCCCCTCTCTCTTCAGTAGTTAGAGATGGAATATCAGTGACCGGTTTAGAGAGAAAGTGAAGTTTGGCTCAATTCTGGCAGATTACAGAGAATATTTGATATACAGCTCATCTTGTGCTCATGAGACTAAAACTCCAAAAACTCAAAAAATTCATCCATCAAAGTGAAGTGCGGAATGAAAAACGGGGTGAGCTTTGATCAGGACTTTCTCAGAGAGATGCCACAGATTTCCATCACTTCCTCTCCTCTGCTTCACACACCCTGGTGCTCCTTCATGTGTGTGTGTGTATGTACTGTACACTATGTACTTTCCATGTTTGCCTTAAACATCAGTCTTTTGCCTTATTCTATCTATCTTTGTCTCTTCTTCACTTCCCTCCTCACATCCGCTCATGCTTTGTAATTCAGTGCTGTCTATATGTTGTGTCCCCCCCCTCCCCCTCCCCCTCCTCCTCTACCTGCCCTCGTTTCTCCAGCCTCGCTCTGTTGTCTCTTTTGTCTCTTTCCCACCACTACACCGTCACCGCTAAGGACCTTATCTCACACTAATAGCGCTCATCTGGCGAATCTACAAAATGATCCTCTGTTGTTCTTTCCAGCAAATGAATGGCTTATAGCTTCATCCAATTACCTTAACGCACAACAGCTGGCTGAACAAAAGAAATGCGTACAGTAGGAAGCTCATAATGGCTGCCTCATTTCCTGTACTGCATCATTAGTACCTGAAAAGCTCCAGTGTTAATCAGCTGTTAGAAGGACAAAACTGTATCCTCCATCCATTAGAAGAGCACTTTACCTATGCGTTACAATTATACGCTCTCGGTGCTTGTGTACAGTACACAATAAATAATAACCTTTCATTTGCTCGAATCCAATTGGTCGGAAGTTCAGTTTCTGGAACAGCAACACTGGCTGTTGTTCTAGCTCTAATCTACGCCCCCTGCCTACTGTTCTCACTAATTTGCTTACTTGCCATATCCCAGCCATTAACCAGCTCTGCACTGTGACACAATGTCTATGAACGATGAAGGTTATCATTTACTTCCTTTGAGACACATGATGTCTGTTTTAGATATTTGGGTTAATCCCAAACCCGCCCCCCCCCCCCCCCCACACACACACACACAAAAAAAAAACAACCTTCCCAACAGTTTCCAATGACGGAAACTTCAGAGCACTTTTGTAAGTCACTCTGGATAAAAGCGTCTGCCAAACGCCTAAATGTGATGTCAAGCTTGAGATCACGGACACTCGTGCTTGGATAATGAAACAAAAAAAAAAAATTATTGCTTTCTAAAGGGCACGGCCAATTATGCTGTCTTGGAAAGAAGTGTTTTCTTCTTTCATTTCTTTCATTATATTAGCACTAAATTGTTTCGTTTCATGGACATGGTGGCGGCTCAGTGTGTTAGAGCTCTGAGTTGCTGGTCAGATGGTCATTGGTTCAAGCCCCATCTCCACCAGGTTGTCGCTATTGGGCCCTTGAGCAACGCCATTAACCCTGTCTGCTCCAGTCTGCACTACTGATCGGAAGGTCCTGTGTTCAAACCAGAGCATCACCAAGTTACCACTGTTGGGCCCTTAAGCAAGGCCCTTAACCCCTTGATTGTTCAGATGTGTAAAATATACAGTAAGGCCGTCTGACAAATGCATGTAAAAAGGCTGACGCCAGCCTACTAACAACGCTTGGATATGTGAAGAATAAAGAATTTCACTGTGCAGTAATGTATATGTGGCGAATAAAGGCTGAACTTAAGCATTACTATAAATTGATAAAAACATGATGTTCAAAGCAAACAAACAGTAATCACTGACTCGGGTATATTAGAATAAAAGTTTCCCTGCTTTGCCTCGGCATTGCACAACCTGCTCACTGATTACTTTCCTTTAACAGCCTACTCCTCTTTTGTGTTTTATTCCTTACACACTTACACTTTCTAAAACTTTCCATTCCATTCTCCACTTTTCATCTTATGTGACTCTGCTGCAGCTGTGGATCCTAACAGTTGCTGCAGTGTCTACAGGATAAACCTGGACCGCAGCCCAGCTCTCTATGACTTGCGAATGCATCCGGCCCATAAAAACGTTTCATGCACGTAGCTCTTGGTGAGTCCTATGTCACACTTTCCTCTTTGCTTGCAGCGTGAAGATCTCCAGATACCCCATTTATCACTGTTCTGTCCTGGCACAATGCGCCCCTCTCTGGTAGTTATATGGAAACAGTTAATGACTCTTTACAATGACTGTTTACGCTGGCAGAGGCTCAACAGCTCGACTACATGTAAACTAATTTAATAAGCACCGTAAGAGCGCAGAGACAACAAAATGACTTAAGCGGCAGCCGCTGCACCACATAATTGGTCACAGTGAGACTCTGTAGGCCTGCCGCAGGACTAAGACTGAGTGTTAGCCACTAAATAAGTTAACTCTACTGTAGGAATCACTTTTATTACAGAATTTACATCTGTTGCATCAACAAAGGTTACTCCCGGATGTCCAGGTCTCAGCGTGTGTGTGTTTGTGTCATGTTGAAATGACGTTAATTATGAGTGTTTGTTTTCTCGTCCACACCGCGCTACCACTTAAAATCTTTTGTTCTTTAACGACAGCTTGTTTCCCTGGAAAACCTGAAAAAAAGTCTATTTAAGAAACTAAGAATAGCACATTTATTATAAAGAGAAATAATTTCCCTGATTCAGAACACCACATAAACACCGTTATGATATAACCGCTGAATTTTCTTTTAAATCTTGAGCACATGTTTCTTACCCAGCTCTAACCTTCAGTCTGTGTGTGATTAGCCTTGTGATTGTTTTTTCCTGTGGTCTTGCCCCTGTTACAGATTATGACAAAATCTAATTTGGTCATAATTAGAAGCAATCACATCCAAATTCATCTCCAACTTTGAAGTTTCTGCATCTTGTGTGTCTGTGCTTGTGCAGATGCTTAAGCAGGTGGAGAATTATACGGTGTCAAAGACGCCTAGAACTAATGAATCTGTTTAGCTGCATTTCTCACTATTGAGGCGAATAAAAGTTAAGTAAGGAATAAAACACAATGTGGTGCTGGGAAAATAATTAAAGACAAGGTGGAGTGAAGCAACCCTGACACTAAGCTGAGTTAGTGTTCCCAGCTGAAGTGAATTATTTTCCAATAACAGCACATCCTGAACTCTTTAATATATATATTGTAGAACAGAACTGTTTCCAGTCATTATAATATTTTGTACCATGAGGGACATTCAAGTCAAACCTGGATTTGTGATGAAATTTCTAATGAATGAAGGTGTGAAACCGATTGATGTGTACAAAAGACTTTAAGCGCTGGGTGGTAATGAGGCTCTTAGTTGCAGTAAAACATGGTGCAAATGTTTTAAAGAAGACCATACGTCCATGAATGATGATCCGGGACAAGGTGGTTACTGTGAACATTCAGGGGGTTGAACATCTTATCCTTGGAAACCACTGGATAACTCTCACCACAACTTGCGGAAAAGAGGCATCTTTTTTGCTTTTAAATTTTTTTTTTTCCCACACAAGCCGCATTTGTGAAAAATTTGTTATATTTTTGTTATTTTTGTTAGATTTTTGCTCACAATGACCACTCTTTGTCAGAAATTCCAACAACTGCTTCAGAGTTGTTGTAGGCCTCTTTCCTCAGTAGTCTCTCTGACTAATGGCGCTTTTCCACTGCATAGTACGGCACGACACGGTTCAGTTCAGCTCACATTTGGGGGGTTTTCCACTGGGAACAGTACCTGGTACCTGGTCCTTTTTTTAGTACCACCTCAGCCGAGGTTCCAATCGCGCCGAACCGTTACCAAAAACGTGGCGTGTCAACTCCGCTGGTCACTGATTTGCCGGAGAAAATCGTCATTACTGCGTCACCGAACTTGCGACACGAGACACGACAGAACCGCTATATTTAGAACAGCCAGAGAAGGATCGGACGCACCTTTTTGTATTAACCAAAAATTTTCTTTGGCTGCCATTAGCCAATTTTGAAACAAACTCCTTCGTCTCGCTGTTAAAAACATCCACATGCCGAGAATGAAGAACACCATGCTGTCGATATGCTCCATTGTTGTGTGTTTGTTTGTGGCGCGTTTACGATGACGTCACGGCAGTAGCGGCGCCGCAACTAAACGACACGTGAGTAATCCCGCCCACTCTAAAGCGTTACTACACTGCAGTGGAAGCGCAAACCGAGCCGAACTGAGCCGAACCGAAGTGAGTTGAACTGAACCGTGCTGTGCCGTACTATGCAGTGGAAAAGAGGCACAAATTTCCTCCTGGATCTTTCATCAAATTTGGTTAAACTTCCTCACCCAGGGAGGTTGGATAAAACAAAACTGTCTGTCTTTATTTCAGGCTGCAAAGCAACGAAATTTTATTATTTTAAATGAGGCTATTCTTTTCTATACGCACTGTACGTGCATTAGCGTAGCAAGAGATTATATAGAGAAATAAAAGAAAGTAAAAAACTATTTCTAGCCATTACATTTTATTTGGATAGCTGTTTTAACAAACCGAGGACGACAATGACAGTGGCAAGGAAAAACTCCCTGAGATGGTAATCGGGAGGAACCTTGAGAAGAACCAGACTCAACAGGGAACCCATCCTCATCTGGGTGATCACGGAGATCAGGGATTGATCTGCATCATACTGTGCGAGAGGAAGTTCAGTATAACAGGAGATGTGTTTAAGTTAATATGGAGTCCAGTTCGTTATTGAAGGCAGAATAACAGTTATTATATAGCAGATATTAACAGTAGTTCATTCAGACGTCTCTTTTTTTCTCTTTTTTAAAGGTAATAAGACAAAACTAATACTCACACTGGAGAAAAAATACTAAACAACATATCCTCTTTAAGATATCATCAGTCACATGCATTTTCCAGTGCATGTACTGTATATGGAACGTTTGTCCATAACTTGTTCTATGGAAACAATAACACATTTGAACAAGTGCATTAGTATAAATCTGTGATTTGACTTAAAGCCAGTACTACAGCCAGAATTAAGCAACACCTTCTGACTAATCAAAATCATGAATCCATCCGTTAATCCATCCAAGCTGTCATCGCTGAGTGATGGTTGGCCACATCGACCTATGACTTCATGCCAGGTGTAGGGGAAGTTACCTCGCTGAGGACCTCAAACTCTGGCAACCCACATACAGACACAAACACTAAGACATTCATTCATTCAATTATACACTATGGGCAATTTGGAAAGACAAACAGGACAGTGCTTGAACTGTGGGAGGAAACCTGTGGACCCGGAGGAAACCCACCAAGCTTGGAGAGAACGTTCAAACTCCATGCGCACAGACCAGAGGAGAGATTCGAATGCCCAAATCTATAGGTACAGTATGTGGTTATTAGGCATGGTTATAACATTTGACCTGAGCGTTTACATCTCACTTGTTCTTTGGAGAAAAAAAAAATGAATCACCTCTGTCAAATGCAAAAAGCACACACAATTGTGGTTTCTTTCTTTCTTTCTTTTTTAATCAGCACAGTAGGAAATTCTTGCAGTTAATCTGATAACATTGTTCTAACCTACAGCCCTGCCTCTAGTGCCTCTGCCTCTAATTACCTCCATGCTACTTTATGCAGCTTCTCGTATCTCTATCTACACCTCTACCTGTCACTGTGTTTCCTGCTAAGGGCTGTGTAAGAGACGACGCTCCCTATAGGGCTGTTATATAAATGAGACACATACACTCAAAGTGCGCTGAGGGTAGAGAGGAGTCCTTAGAGAATGCATCTCATATCATTGAATAATTACACCTGAGCAGCACTTGCCATATTGTCACACCCTCCTCCTTATGTTCCACTGATGATCAGAAATAATCTCTTTATCTGCTTAGTCCTTCAATTCCCCGAGGGATGAAACTGCTATTTACGATATCCTATTAACATGTCGACTTTTTTCTAGGGGGTTATTTTTGAGCAGAGCTTCCGAGATGAGCCCTGATGTAATTTCCACATGTACAGGTGTTTTTGTGGGATTGTTTGCATGTGTAGATTATGTAGTGTATTCCTGGACGTCATGTGATGGGTCACAATACTGTAACATCTGAATGATGTTGGAGAAGTCATGTATTGTATGCATGCTAGACATGTGATTCATTTGTGATTTCATTTGATGGCTTAGTGGTTAACACTGTCACCTTTCTCCTCCAGGGTCCGGGTTCGATTCCTGGCTCTGTGTGCATAGTGTGTGCATGTTCTCCCCGCGCTTGGTGGGTTTCAACCAGGTACTCCGGTTTCCTCCCACAGTCCACAAACATGCAGATTAGACTAATTGGTGTTTCCCAAATTTCCCATAATTGGCACCACGTCCAGGGTCTACCTCACTTCATGCCCCAAGTCTCCATTGGCTCCAGGCCACTCGCGACCCTGTACACAGGACAAACTGTTATAGACGATGACTGAGTAAGTGAGTTCCATTTGTTTGGTGTGTGACAGATGTACTGAGACACTGGATTGTCAAGTCAAGTAAGCTTTTATTGTCATTTCAACCATATAGAGTTCAGTACACAGTGAAACGAGACGGCGTTTCTGCAGGACCGAGGTTATGATTGACGTAAAACTGGTTGACATTTACACAAGACTTCAAGCACAGTATGGTGATGAGACTCCAGTAAAACATTTCAATAGTGCAAAACGTCTTAAAGAAGGTCGTTCCTCCATGAATGACGATAATGGTCGAGGTGGCTCGGAGCCCACTGCAATCGTTCCATTGGACGTTCAGCAAGTGGTTGAAAAAGCCTGATGGTTGAAAAATAACTTGTCGGCAACTTGCAGAAGAGATACATCTGTCTGTGGGAAGTGTATCGCTGTACGTGGCTCTCGCATACTGAGAAGCTTCTACTGTACCGTGATGGTATCCAGTGTCCAAGCATGCAGTGTTGTGTGCATTAGTGTAGAAATAAACGTAGATTTTAATTCTCATAACACATTATTCTAAGTCCTGGTTTGACTTAAACACCCCTTGTAGAACCTACTAACAGCTGCATGAACTCCAACTAAGGTGAAACAGTCAGTTAATAGAAATGGATAAAACTTCCAGTGGTTTCTTGTTTCAGCATGGGTCGCTCTTGTATTGGGTGGCAGTGTTGTAATGCATTGCTGCTCACGAGTTACCAATTACTTAGCTAAGTAACTCGCCATGCATGCCACATAATCATGGTAATGATGGATTCATTTCAAACACAGACATTATGAAAGATTCCTTCACTTCAAGCTAACATTAGATTACCCATTAAAGAAAATGACCTCTAGCACAAACACGGGCTCAGTGTGTTTGCTCGGATTTAACAGAGAGGCAGGAGGCAGAGAAAGCATTTGAAAGGAACGGATCTTTGTTCTGTTAAAATAAAAAAAAACACTCATTCGAATAAATCCATACTGTAGGTGTTGAAGTGAAGGCATTTTTTCTGGCCTTATTTGTAATAGTAATGTTCTGGATTTGGTCAAGAATCGAAAATCAAAATAAACCATGCTCTGTTTCCTGATTGATGTGCTTTCTGTGTTTCAATCTGTTTTTCAACCCACAACAAAGACGAAACAACGAATATCGCTTAATATATTGTACAGTACCATGTCTGGCACCTCCCCTCATTTCTCCATAATAAATAGAATAAAAAAAAATGTAGATTAAATTTAAGAAAATGTGAACACATGTTTTACTGTGACAGGCTGGAATTTTGAAATTGCTTGTTTATGTAACAGCCTCAGCAGCGACCTCATTTCCCCTCTCGTCTGTTCCAACCACTCAGCATTCAGCATCAGCAGTACACTAATCACCTGATCATCCTTTGGTATGATTTTTGTTTGAATGATTCATAGGTCACCATGTGGTTTAACAAACTAAACATGACAGACAAAAGGCTTTTAGGAGGCATGTAGAACTATTTTTTTTTAAATCTGTCTCTTTGTAGGCAAAATATGAAGAAATGGGGTACAGTACTGTAGTGGAGTAGAAATTCATAAGAAAACTATTGTAAGTTAAACTTCTTCCAAAATATTAATACTTAATAACATACGGTATATTTACAGATATTAAAAAATAATGTGCTGCACTACAGCAACTAATTACATTTATTTCGTTACTGTACATACAGTTTACAAAAGCTCAACCGATGTGTGAATGATTCAGAATCGCTCATGCATCGATTCATCCGCGACAAATGACTTGTTACATGAATCATTAATAAATCATTAACTCTTGCATTGGCAGAAGCACCTCAGTGACCTGCGCTAAATTCAAATCATATAAATATCCGCTGAAGGAATGCTCGATCAGTCTGCCTGTGGCATCAAGTAGGACCTGGTTGCCATGACTACAACGTGCAAGGGAGGTTTAATTATGAAAGTTGTTATGAGAATGAGGATTTACACAGAGAGCTTGTTTATGAGCTGCATGACCTTGGTGCCTAGGAGCTGGGATACAGCGCCTGCAGGGAAAGCCAACATGGTAGGGATTGTGAGGACTTAATAAATTCCTCAAGTTTTGTGCTCGTTTGTGTCTTGGTGTTGAATCCGGTGCCGGATTTTTTAAAAAATGTATAAAGGTGGAGAGCTTTGACGTTGTGCCGTGAGCTATATAACTCTGTGTGCAGCGCACGACACACAGGTCTGCGATATGTCAGTGTGAGATTGATTGTGCTGGTCCAATCTGCTGTCTGACCGTGTGTGTGTGTGTGTGTGTGTGTGTGTGTGCGTGCACATACACACTGCCTGTCAATGACCTCCAGGAGGATGTTTATAGAGCCTGAGAATATACAGACACACTTCTTCAATCAGTGCAGGACGAGAAGTAGGTGAGGAATGGGGAGAGAGACGAGATCTCCTCGCTCCTTCTTTCACAACACCGTCTCTCTCTCTCTCTCTCTCTCTCGCATTTATATCTCTGTTTGTCTGTCTCTCTTTGTCTTACTCAATATTTCTCACTCTCTCACAAGTCATAATCTGTCTGTCTCTCATTCACCTGGCACTGTCTCACTTCGCACTCATCTGTGTCTCTCTCATCGCTCAGCTGTGTCTCATTCTGTCCTCACAATAATCTGATGGTCGGTCTGTCTGTCTCTCTCATTCATCTCTCTTACTCCTATTGTCTCACTCTCAATGTGTCTGTCTGTCTCTATCTCTCTCTCTCACACACACGCACACACACACACACACACACACACACACACTATCATGATGCAAATGTGTATATGAGGAATATAATGATGTCATGGTTAATATTTCTGCAACTCAACTATGTTCTTTCTTTGTTCGTCTCGTTCCTCTTCTCTTTGGTCCTCTATACACGCTCGTGTATTCCTACCGTCTTGCGCTTTTAATTAATCGTCCCCAGAGCTACTAACCAGGCACATTTACAATATCTGCATCACAGTGTTTTTATTATGGTGCGGACCTGGCCTTATTATTTTCCCCGGTTTTAATTAATATGCAGATCTGCACTGACACTATAATGGATCTTAATTAAAATGACCACGCTTCTGCAGAAATCCCCTCGCTGTGCTTTCTGCAGTGGAGGAAGAAGAAGGGAAAAAAAAAAAAAGTGATACACGAGTGTCCTCCAGAGATATCTTCAATGTGGAGTGTGTGTTACGATCGTGTGTGTGTGTGTGTGTGTGTCCTACTGAATCTGTCATGAGCACTGTGATGTTGCCCACACACCTCCACGCTGGGGGTAAGGGGAGGGGAGCGATTTTAGGCCCAATCTCGTTTATCCTCAGCTGGAGAGAGTCATGGGAGTAGGGTGACGAATGAGGCAGGTTCGGAGAGGAATATTAGATAAACGAGAACAGCGCTCCGCTCATTAGCAAACGCTTGCTAAGCCACATTTTCCTAATCAGTGCTCCGATGCTCATTCAGATATCTGGACGTTCTCGTTGAAGCACCTTGGAGAGAGGTTTTAGCTCATGCGAACACACATACAAACGCGCACCACTACAGTACTGTACATACATGAAACTGGCTGGATTTTGTATTTCATTCCAGATCAATAGATCACCTGAAGATGTGTTTGAATTGATTAGTGTCTGACTGATGTTATTATCAAGTCCACTATTTATTAAGGAGCTGACCGGCTTTGACGATTACGTACGTCCTTAATGCACAGTCCTTGCCTTTAGACATCCATCATCATCGATTCTTTATGCTCTCAGATACTTAATGACTGTTGTTTTATTGAATGGAATCAATCAATTCTTTCTCACTTACTGAAATAAGAACAGCATCTCACAAAGGGCATCCTATCACACCTGGAAAGCGATTGGTCTATAAGTTTGAGAGTGTAATAAGTTTGAGTGGCTTCTGAGTGATTAAACATACAGACATAACCATACTGTCAAACATATTACACTAATATTATTAACAGTAACAACAAAAATATGACCCAAGTATTGCACTGTAATCTAGTATATGGATGTAATATTGTATTATTATATGTAATCTTGTATTCCATTTTATTGGGAAGTAGTATTGCAGTTATCATATTATTAATACGTAAGTATTACTAAGTATTAATGTCCTGTTTTGTTACAGTCAGTGAATATCTACATACATGTGTGTAGGAGTTACAGAGAAGAGTTGTAAACTTTTATGGCACTCGCCACAACGGTGGCTATATTTGTAACCTTAAAACTTTTTAAAGGCAAATCATGACCAAAATAGCCAAACAAATCTTTTCTTTATGTCATAAAACTGCTGTGAATTAAATAAAGGCGTTCTATAGTTTTTAGAAAAATGTTGAAGCAATTTAAAGAATGTTTACAGTCGTTTAGTGCCAGTGCATTTTCCCCAGCAGTCATGGACTTCTGTAATACAGCACTGTTGTCGACTACTGAGGTGAAACTAAAACTGCTACAGTAGATTCGGAGGCTGATGAGATTGAAGTATTTCTATTTTTTTTTTATTAAATGTTGCTCATGATCTTCAATAATATTAAAAGATTTTGAATGCAAAATAACTGTCCAGCTTTTTTCCTCATTCCAATTTCATTATGTGTACAAACACAATTTGTTTAAAAACTGTGGGAGGTGGATTTGTAGCGTTTTGCAAAATTACACAAAATTCACACTGAGTTTCAATGTGACCACCCTGTTACTCAAATAAACTACAGCATGCACAAAATATTATGTATCATTTAATATTGTTTATTTCTCAACTTGTTTATTTTTGTGCCATTCCCCAGAATCGAATGTAATGTGATGTTTTACATTTGAAATTTTACTACATTATACCATTCCAAGTCACACAAGCAACACATTTGTTGGGGGCCGGTGGTGGCGCAGTGTGTTAAGGCTCTGACTTACTGATGGGAGGGTCGGCGGTTTGAGCCCCATCTCTAACAGGTTGCTACTGTTGGGCCCTCGAACAAGGCCTTTAATCCTGGGCGCCGTATAATGACTGACCCTGCACTCTGACCCCAGCGTACTAGCAAAAAAAGCTGGTATATGCGAAGAATAAGGAATTTCACTATGTAATGTATATGTGACGAATAAAGGCTAAAACTTAAAACTAAAACTTAGTAACTTAACATTCTCATTTTCTTGAATTTCTGCCCTAAAATAAAGCACAAATCAATCCTTATTTTAATCTCGATTACTTTTAACAATAAATGTTATAAACGTAACAAACTAATCTGGTTATTTATCCAATATTAACTGTTACAAAAACAGCATGTGAAAGCAACCCCACTTCACCTTAAAACTGCTGAATCCAGTAAGTGCGTAAAATAATAATAATAATAATAATTCATTTACATTAGAGGTCCACTAGTGATTCCACAGGTGGTGTTTATTGCATTTTGCCAGAAATTAACACCCTATAAATCTCTAGTTATTCACATTTATTCATAATCATATTATAGATAAAAATCCTACGGCTGATGTGGAGTTGAATTTAATTACCGTTCATCTAATACATTTTGTTTTTAAAATATCATGAAAAAAACCTAATCAGAATCTAATTGCAGAGCTGATGAGGAGTCTTGCAGAACTATATGTAATAATCAATAATTTAAGGTAGAATATAGAATGAACCAACTTCTGAGACACAAAGTCCACCGCGGCTCAACCTTTTCGGTATATTATGTAAACCCTGAAGTGGTTGAAGGATCTACCAAGTTTCATAGGAATGAACTAACAAAACTTTTTTTTTTTTTTTAATTTTAGCTAAATTACACAGTTACAGTATGAAAGATCAATAGTTTTGCGCCTTGGACTTGCTCGTTTCTCTTTTGATCTGAAAATCATCTTTTGTGTTATGTACTGTAATTAGAGCTTTGGATATCCAGTCCATTTTGTCATGCTTGAAATATTTCAAAGAATCAAACCAAATCCTAACCTCAGCACCTCATATTTATTTATTAATTTTTTGTTTTGTTTTATTTCCTTCTTTATTTATTTTAAATCATAGCTCTTCATGTTTCATCTTTCAAATCAGACGAATAAAGTCTGTCTGGAGCGCTCATATTGCAAACTTACAACATAATCGATTTAAAGACTTTGAGATGAACTCAGATAAGAACTTGACAGCAGCAGGAAAAAGAAAAAAAAAAAAAAACTTCATCACTTGAGCACATAAAAAATCCCCCCCCTTTCCCTCTTTCTCCTCTAACATCAAGTTATGAAGTTGAAAAGCTGGTTAAAATTCACCCAAATGTTCCAACCTGCTATTGATCTCAGATGATGCATGAGAGAGCGGTGACCGGAGTTTGACTCCTGAGCTGTCTGCCTGCGCGTAACATTGATTTGAGCAGGAGACGTTCGGCTAAGAAGAAGCTCTAGCTTGGTGGAAGTGATGATGGAGGGAAAGGCTGGGTGAGAAGGGGAGGAGGGAGGGGGACATAAGCAGTATTCACAGACCTCGGAGGGATTGTTGACGAGCTTGTGACAAACTGCTGTGGTCTCATAGGGGATAATTAAAATCACGAAGTAAGAGTGAAGCCGTCACCATCACAGAGACGCCACTCGCCAGACAATAGGCCTCTTCTGATGAAAGACAAAGACTTGTGCAGCACTTTGATAACGACTCGGTTTAGAGGCAGCTGACCCAGAAAAGAGCTAGCTCTCACACACACACACACACACAAACCCACACACACACACACACACACACACACACACTCCTCTGCTGTATGAGACGGGGGAAGGGGGACTTCTTTCTCCCTTTCTTTCCATCTCCAGCACACACACACACACACACACTCACACAACTGGCTTTAATAGCATTGCTAATAAGCGAGGCATCTGTCTGCTCCTATCATCCCAGTACACGACTCCCAAATCAACTCCACACAAGCAAATACACTTGGGATAGTGAAAGCCTGAATATTATTCAAATAATATGTCCCGTCTCCCCACTCCATTTATGGCAGATACCCCATGATGAGGGTTACTTAGAGGTCCAACCAGTCTCCAGGCAATTCCTCTACTACTAGAACTACTCAGATTGTCATATATTGACCAGAAACCACCTAAATTAGGCCCCTGGACGTCACTCAGGTCTGCCCTAGAATGATGAATGGATTGGCACAGCTTGGAAATAATCACTTTCCAGTCAACCACTTCATTTTTCCAAGTCAAAAATTAGTGCTTTTACCCTGGGACTTTATGAAACCTTTCAGAACTTTGAGCGAGTGAAAATATGTGTGTTGATAATGAAATGTATTGAATTGTCAAATTAAGACAAGACATTCTTAAACCGGGCGGCGCAGTGGTGTAGTGGTTAGCACTGTCGCCTTGCACCTCCAGGGTCTGGGTTCGATTCCCCGGCCAGGCTCGATTCCCGTCTCTGTGTGCGTGGAGTTTGCATGTTCTCCCCGTGCTTGGTGGGTTTCCTCCGGGTACTCCGGTTTCCTCCCACAGTCCAAAGATATGCAGATTAGGCTAATTGGCGTTCCAAAATTGCCCGTAGTGTGTGATTGGGTGTGTGAGTGTGTGTATGTGTGTGTGCCCTGTGATGGATTGGCACGCTGTCCAGGGTGTACCCCGCCTAGTGCCCGAAGTCTCCTGGGATAGGCTCCAGGTCCCCCGCGACCCTGAACACAGGATTAAGCGGTATAGAAAATGAATGAATGAATGAATTCTTAAACCGAAATGTCTTGTTACATTGCCAGAAAAATTTCATAAATCATATGATCTGCCTATAAAATAGAATCATTTTCTGCCTTGAAATGTGTAAAATGTCTTGGATGCAAGTTAATTAACACTATTGGTTTTTACTACTGTACAATCTCATCATATAAAGAGTAGGAAACCTGCTGGGAGAACACTTGGGAACCCAAAGGAAACCCATGATAGTGACAGAGTGAACAAGTGAAGCTCCATACAGACATGCTGGATATAGAAATCCAGTATATTTATATATAGAACTTGCCTGTCTCAACATTTTATTCACAGAGGCCTTAGCGCTAGTTTCCATGATGTGTTTGTTCTAACTCAGACTGTGGTGTGAGCCTGTTCTAATAATAATAATGTACTGTAAAGCAAACCACTATAGCAGATATTTTTAGGATGTTGCAGGAACTTCTCCGAACCAGACAGACATTTTCCTGAAGACTCTGATCTGATTCTCTAATGTGTGGGTTCAATGCGGTCCATGGACGAACACATGCTACAGTAGGAAGAAGCTGAAAAAGTCCCGGATTGCTTCTGCGTGTTCTGAGAAATATGAATTGCAAGTGCAAATAGTTGAATTTTGATGCAAAGCCACACACAGGTTCACACAATCCCGTCTTTATCTGTTCATTTTATTTTCCCTCTAGAGATAATGAAAGACGGCCAATTCCTTTCTTTGTGCAGTGTTTCCCCTGTGGCCAGTGATAACAGTGGAACATTGCCATCACTAATCCCCTTCTACTTCAACATTTTGGCCGCCTTTGTATCTGATGGAGAAATAATTACCTTCCAAATAATTTCCCGTTATGGATTTCTTTGGCTTTGGTGACCTCGGGTTTTGCGTTCAGGCTTACGCATCATGGAATATTCTGTGAGAGAAGCTTGGCTCAATCATTTCTAATTTGAATACGTGTTGCCATATCTCAAGTTGTTTTGGAACATTAATCATTTATTCATTCATCTTCAATATGTGCCTTATCTCTCACAGGAATATAAGGCAGGAGGGAGACTCTGCGGAATACCGTGCGAAGGTCAACCACACCATGGGGAATAGGTGCAGTAGGCATAGATACGTACATCGTAGGGTTCCTGTAAAACCACACTAGTATACATACTATATCTGCTTAATTTGACTCAACATTTACTCCAAAGTCCAATGCTGAGCATCAAAATAAGAGGCACAAAAATGATGAAAACTACCAAGAAAACCAGAGAAAGGGACCAGAAAAGGTTGTTTTAATTTTTACTTAAATCCCATTTAAGTATGTTTAATGTCACATCCATAACCCTGATGAAACAATTGTATCTACACTGTATATATGTTCAGGATGTAAATTATTATATGAATTAAGAAGATTTGTTAGTTTTTAGCTGAAGATGTTACATTAGCAGGTATGCAAATTAGTTAACAGATACTAACCTTTTCCAAGCTTTTTGTTTACCGATACAAGTCCAAATGTCACATCCTGAACCCTGGAATCATCCTCCCTTATCCTCCTTCAAACACACATCAGTCCAGTCCATCACAAAATACTAAGACATCTCATTAAGAAACTGAAGGCCCAAGAATGTCAGCATGATGACCCATGGTTTAAATCGCCAAACCTCCAACTACAGCAGATTTATTCTTATAAATATGATATGACCAAAAAAATTATGTGCTTGATTGATACGTATTAGCAAATAGGTTCCACTCCTTGGATTGCGAGCATGATTTGCTCCGCAAGCATGCTTGTATATCAAAGCACTCGTATATCAAAGCGAAACTCCATAAGAAATAATGGAAACTCACATAATTTGTTCCACAGCCCAGAAATATTCAAATAAAAATAATGAACACAAATGCATGTTGTTGGTGGGTTTCCTCCGGGTGTTCTGGTTTCCTCTCACAGTCCAAAGACATAAAGATTAGGCCAGCTCTCATTCTCAAATTGCCTGTAGTGTGTGAATGAGTGTGTGCGTGTGTCCTGCGTTGGATTGGCACCCTGTATGGGGTGCCCCAAGTCTCCTGGGATTCCACTCCACAACCCTGTATACAGGTTAAAGTGGTCGATACAATGAGCGTGATAGTGAGAAATCATTTATTATTATTATTATTATTATCCTTGACAAATGTTCAGTTCCACAAGGTAATCAGGGACACGTTGAAAGCCCCTAGAAAACCGAGGGCTCATTTATGCTTGTGGGCAGCAAAGACTAGCGTGTCTAATCCAACCCCACAGAAAAACCAATGCAGCACAACTTACTGAAAAAAAAGAGTCAATGCTGGCCACAACGATAAAAAGGCACCAGAATGCCCAGTGTGTCACTGCTCGCCACACACAAGCCCAGCAGGCAAGGAGCCCAAGGCCACTGACCTGGCCTCCAAACAAACAAGTCTGATCCACAGAGGTCCGATCCCACGATACACACATACACAGCGCCCAAATGATCTGCTGCCAACATATTGGTGCCAGACATCAAAGAACACCCTCACAGATCCTGCCCAGGTGGTGTATGCACAAGGGGTGTATGTCCAGGGTGTATGTCCTGGTGCACTGCTTCATTCATGTTTCCTTCAATGCCATATACTGTAATGGCCCTGTACTGTCTGAAAAGAAGCAGCCTACTACCATGACGCTCTCTTTCAGAGTGAACCATGTCAAAAATTATCCGTACACTGGATAAGTTTAAAATTCTGTTGGTTTTATAGTTCGAAGCTATTGTCTCCCCAGTCAAGTCTCAGCTGTGCAGGTGTGAACGCGTTCCATCAGTTCATTTCTAACTGTGGTGCGAGCAAAAATGGATGTCCCACTTGTGATTTGCACAAAAAAGAGCAGCATGCAGTGATTCGTGCAAGATGGCAGATATCCAAAAGTGTTTCGCTATCTGCAGACAAAATTTGAACAGATACCTTACAGAAGATCAACGTTTCTTAAAGAGAATCATCACTGGTGATGAGACACGGATTCATCACTATGAGCCGGAGTCTTATCCACAACTTCCCACACTGTTGACACTCTGCAGGAACTTTGTTTTGAGGTGTTAAAGCATCCTCCCTATACTCCTGATCTCTCTCCATCGGATTTTCAACTTCTTGGTCCCCTAAAAGCAGCTCTACAAGGATGAATATTCACTTCTGATGAAGAAGCGAAGACAGCGGTGCATTCATGTCTTGCAGCTCAGCCTTAAACGTTTTTAATAAGGGAATACTAAAGCTTGTGGGACAGATGGACAAAGTGAATAGAAAAGCAAGGAAAAAAAACATGTATTTGTCTTTTATAAAAGTTGATGTAAATAAATTCTACAGCCAGAGTGAGGATAATTTTTGACTCACCCTCGTACTTACATGAACTTGCATCTTATTACAGGACTGTTAATAAGGGTTATACAGTATAATGTCGTCCATCAGGGACTTTGATCATGATTGCTATTTTTGTGTCAAGTCATGTTTTTTGTAACCTACATATATTTCATCATTTCATTTTCTATACCGCTTAATCCTGTGTTCAGGGTCGCAGGGGACCTGGAGCCTATCCCAGGAGACTTCGGGCACTAGGCGGGGTACACCCTGGACAGGGTGCCAATCCATCGCAAGGCCCTACATATATTTATAAGTGGAAAAACAAACAATATTATACTGTATGAATCAATCTAAAGTAAATATACAGTATGTTCTGGCTGTACTGTATATTAAACAACTAAAACAAAATGCCCCGGATACTTATTTCCCCCTCGCCGTAGCCCACCATTGCCCCAGACCATAAAAAAGATCAGCGTACCTGCTTCTATTATAGATCTTAGTATTCCGTTAAGGCTTGTACATAATGTTTTCAACCTTTAAGCATTAATTTTAGATGACAGCATGTTGAAACAGCAGATTTTCACCCATATCAGATTCCTTGGGTTTTTATATTCATGGCAAGACATTTTTATGTGTTCTGATTTGCATTAGGCAGTATGAAATCTACTGATATGGTCAAACAGAGAGGCATAATATTGTATTGTTTGGATCTCCGTATGAGACAATAGATTCCCTGTTTGAACACCGCGACGAGCATGGTTGTATTGTTAGCACTCTATTGTTGCTATGCATCCAATTACCGCAGAAGTCACCATCAATTCACCCTGAACAAGACGCAGAGTCAAAACAATAGCAGTCTGTGCACCACTGAGTGAAGACCAGCTGTTCAATATTTCAAGCAAGGTGCAAACTGACTACAAATTTAGTCATGAAAAACTTTGCAGCACATATACAATACTGTCAGTGATGTATGTAAAAAAACAAAAAAAAAAAACAAAGGACTTAGGTGAGTGTATTGGTACCGTAGTAAAATAAAGAACAATGATTATGCCGTTTCAGAATGTAATTTTTTCAGTTTCACCTGTATGTGTATGTTTATATATATATATATATATATATATATATATATATATATATATATACACACTCACCTAAAGGATTATGAGGAAGACCATACCAATATGATGTTTGACCCCCTTTCGCCTTCAGAACTGCCTTAATTCTACGTGGCATTGATTCAACAAGTTGCTGAAAGCATTCTTTAGAAATGTTGGCCCATATTGATAGAATAGCATCTTGCAGTTGATGGAGATTTGTGAGATGCACATCCAGGGCACGAAGCTCCCGTTCCACCACATCCCAATGATGCTCTATTGGGTTGAGATCTGGTGACTGTGGGGGCCATTTTAGTACAGTGAATTCATTGTCATGTTCAAGAAACCAATTTGAACTGATTCGAGCTTTGTGACATGGTGCATGATCCTGCTGGAAGTAGCCATCAGAGGATGGGGACATGGTGGTCATAAAGGGATGGACATGGTCAGAAACAATGCTCAGGTAGGCCGTGGCATTTAAACGATGCCCAATTGGCACTAAGGGGCCTAAAGTGTGCCAAGAAAACATCCCCCACACCATCACACCACCACCACCAGCCTGCACAGTGGTAACAAGGCATGATGGTAACAAGCCATGTTCTCATTCTGTTTACGCCAAATTCTGACTCTACTATTTGAATGTCTCAACAGAAACCGAGACTCATCAGACCAGGCAACATTTTTCCAGTCTTCAACTGTCCAATTTTGGTGAACTCGTGCAAATTGTATGTAAATTTCTTTCTCATTCTGACATTCAGTTTGGAGTTCAGGAGATTGTCTTGACCAGGACCACACCCCTAAATGCATTGAAGCAACTGCCATGTGATTGGTTGATTAGATAATTGCATTAATGAGGAATTGAACAGGTGTTCCTAATAATCCTTTAGGTGAGTGTATGTATATATATATATATATATATATATATATATATATATATATATATATATATATATAAACAGTTAAACAAATAATGGCTAAAATGCTCTGATGGATTAAAGGGTTAATCAAAGTAGTTGATTTTGTCTCAAAATGATTTTGTACTTGCGCGCAGACCGTTTTCAATCCATACCCAACAGATGAAATCCTTCTCTGCTGAAGCTTTTGCCAGACCTGTAATTAAAACCATTCTCTGTCCTAGTGGCATGTAAACAGAAGGCTGGGAATGAAACAGGTTGCATAACTAAATATAAAATGTAAGCAGGCTAGTGTATTATTTGCTAATCATATGCTAATTGCAACGGGATCAAAAAAATAATAATAAAATGCAGATGACCCAAGAAGCACAATCCTTTTCTAATTAAGACCCCAGAGTGAGACGGATGCAAAGAAATCCTGTTTGAAAAAACTTGTAAAAAAATAAATAATAATAATAATAATAATTTTTAAACATGCTCAAAATAATGAGGTCACAAAAAAAAACCTCATGCTGAAATAATACCCAGGAGCTTCTGAAGAAAATTCTGAGTCAAGGCAAGAGAAGGAGTATAGTGAAAACTTTATTTTTATCTTTCTATCTCCTGTCTCACTCCCAACCCGACTGAAACCTCATAGAATGACATATAGATGCACTGGGATTTTTCTGACTTTTCCCTTTCTCCCCATCCAGAGAACTCCCACTGGGACTAATCAGAGTGGGAGCAGACTGGTAAACTTGCCAGATGTAACCCGCAAAGTTTTCTCTTCTGTCCTCTGTCTTTTCAGACTTCATCTCGCAGAGCTAGTGTGGAGAGATGAGCTGAATTCATTCACTGCTATGTAGAAGGAAGACGTCCAATCCGCCGCCAGCAGTCTGCCAGAACTTTTCAAAGGGTTGAACTCCAGTTGACCGTGGCCCCAGACTGCTAGCTGTCTGGCCCCTGGGCGCTCTGGGATCCTGGTGTGCTTTATAGCCAGGGACTCTTGTACCAAGCCTGGCAGGGTGCCGCTACTCATTGTGCTTTTGAGCATAGCTCCAGACAGAAGCAAAGGCATAAAAAAAACCCTAACATAAAAATCATCCTAGGGAAGAAGTGTCTGCCCCTGCATTTCATCCACTAAGACCCACCCTGTACAAAGTTACCTGAGCACCTCAGACAAAGCAAACGTACGACTGAGAGGCAGGACAAACCCAGCAAGGGGTAAGAATAAGTTTGACTCATCCCCGTCTATCTGCTTGTTATCTGTCTTCATAAAATCTTAATGCTCCTCGGTCGGGTTGACCCGAGTCAGTTAGCACTAAGGGGTACAGCGCTAATGAGGGAGGATCCAGTTGCAGAAAGGACCTGGCCAACAGGGGGTGCTCCTCCACCCGCTGCCCTGCTACAGCAGGAGTCTCGCTGTCCTCTGTATGAACCCTGATCCAGAGCGAGGTTAGGATGGCGCATCCTTGAAACAAATTATTCCACAATTATGCAGTTCATTATCGGAATAGCGTATCATGTCTGCTCAAAGCGACTAATGAGCAAAATCCATGAATTCCTTAATGGCCAGCAAAGGCATGTTTTTAATACATTTTTAATCTCCAGCTCTGCATTCCAATACTTGAAATGACTTTCTCTGTAATCACTTTCTACAGTATGTCTTCCATATCAAATGAAATGACAAACGAAAAAATTTCAGTAGCTTTGGATTCTTGTTCTTGGCTGTAAGGTGTGGAATGTGATAGACGGTTTTGCGTTCGTATCCCATGCATCCCGTGGTTCAATGTCATGCGTGTTCTGAGATGCTTTTCTGCTCTCCGGGGTTGTATGTAGTGGTTACTATAGTCTTCCTCTCTCATCTTTCCCCAATTCTGCATAACTGCTATGTGTGGTAAACACTGTCACCTTACACCTCCAGGGTCCGGGTTTGATTCCCACCTCGGGTTTGTGTGCATGGAGTTTGCATGTTCTTCGCATGTTTGGTGGGTTTACTCCGGGTACTCTGGTTTCCTCCCACAGTCCAAAGACATGCAGGTTAAGCTAACTGGCCTTGCCAAATTGCCTGTAGTGTGTGAATGACAATCGGCCATCAAGCTGGTAACCCGACCCTTTAAGTAGCTGCAACAGAAGCAACGGATATACAGTATATCTCCAGGGTGGGGAGTATCTGTCACACCTTTCACATGGACCAAAATACCAAAAGCAAAAACATGATCCAGTAATTTCCGCAACCCAGCCTGTCTGGAGCCAACAACTACGCCACACTCAGATCACATTCTTTTTCTATTCTAATTTTTATTTCTTTTAATTAACCGAACCTCAATATGTTCTACACAGTATGCATCATCATAAAAATTAAAAATAAACCTTGTAGTGCAATACGAAGACCTTTCATGTACAGTAATATTATAAAGCATTAATTCTGTTAAGGAAATTAAGTTTCATGCATACAGTATGCTTTCACTTATTTTTGATGTGGTGAATAGAAACATCTGTCACATTAGCCGGAACGCTATGGTCTTGAATCCTGAGTAGAAATTGATATGACACCATATGGCATAAAATCATTTCACCAAACTATTCATTAATTCCATCATTACACAAACTTGCTTCACTCTGACATTTTGCATTCATCAACAGATTTGGACATTTTTTTCCATTCGCCATTTCTCATCTGTGTCAACCCATATAGCGTATAGTACACAGTGGGTTTGACTTTTATTCTGTTATAGCACGCTAAATTGCACTGACCAGGCTAGAGTAAGTAATTTTTATGACCATGCCCCGAGTTTGAATCCAAGCATTGCCGGGTCCATCTGCTGGCAGAGGTTCACGCAAACACATCATCATTCTAATTTAGTGGCTTGGTTCCTGTCTCCCTGCTGATATGATGTGAGTCAGCTGAGGTTTCTGCTAGGCCATATGCACTCAGTGAGTGAGCGATGAGAAAGATCCTGAGAAGCCGTGTCGAACCCCAGCCTCCCGAGCTGTTCGCAGGTGAAAGTCTTGCAGAAATTGGGATAAACAAATGAAATTCAGAAAAGAACATTTGCACTAATTATCCCTGGCATCGATCCTGGAATTGTATCTAGAGCTGTACAGCAGCATTGAACCCTGTTCTTCCACCTCAGATGGTGTTTTGACATCTAACACATGGCCATAATGTCTCCCATAGGTTAACACCAGGGTTGAGGATCTGGAGAGTGTAAAGCCTATAACGTGCTTATAATGATTTACATTACAAGTGGACCCAAAATAAATAAATGCCAAATAGAGACATTTTTCCTTAAATATGTCAACCATCTAAATAAAGTAATGAGCTGATTTTTTCACTAACTCACTCATCGTCTATACTGTATATACTGGGTCGCGGGGGGACTGGAGCCTATCCCAAGGTGTGAGGTGGGACGGGGTGCCAATCTATCTCGGAGCACACATAAGCCAATTGGGAACACCACTCTGCATGTTTTCGGACTGTGGAAGGAAACCCACCAAGCACGGGAAGAAAATACACACGTCACCACACAGACCCGAGACGGGAATCGAACCCGGACACTGGAGGTGCAATGCATCGGTGCTAACCACTAAGCCACCAGACTGATTTTATATGTTCTGTAATGCATAATATTGTAATGCATTAATTCTGCAATGCATAATACAAATGAAAGAATAATTATATGTGAACTTCAACACGCATCCACTAATCCAGTGTAACATTTCTAAAGATTAGAGGATTTTAAACTCGGTATAAAAACATATTGCAAATTGATAAAAATTCCTTCTCAACAGACAAGGATAAATGATAATTGTTTATTGATGAGGTAGAGCAATTCTAATGGTGTATACGTACACTCTGATTAGTCCCATTCATTAAAATCTAAATGTTCAAATTCCATGTGATGTTACGAACTAGTTACAGACTGTATTCGTCTGCTTAAACCTGCCGTCCCTTAGGAAGATAGACTTTAATACGTTTAATTTAATAAGGATCAAAACTAAACTAAGGATACATTTGGCATCATTGTAAGCCCTGTTGCCTCACACCTCTAGGGTTTGGGGTTTGAATCTTACAGTACCTCCGGTGTGTATGCGAGGACCACTGTCAAGCCAACCACTGTTTACTATGTTTTGCTTTTGCCTGCTATTAAATGCACCTTAGCCTATGCTTCATAGTGTTTGTGTACATACATTACTAACTATAAGTATAAGACATTGTTAAAGAGGAAGATCGAGACCATTCCTGGAGAAATTGTAACATAGTTACATACATGTAAATACATACATACATGTATGTAAATACATGTAACATAGTGGTGCATCCGTTTTTATGCGCACAATGCTGAAAACGGCTCCTTTCTCTAGGCCATACGGTTCCTGAGATATGACTGTTCACCTGTCCGGTGTGTGTGATTGACTGGAGTGGGCGTGGTTTAGCCAGGTTGTCTTCGCAACGGCTCTTGCTGCACAGCTGACAGATATAGATAATGTAACTTGACCTCTTGCTCTCACTTGTAGGCCTTACATATTTTTGATCTGTGAGATTTTTTCCAGCCCAGCAGAGATCTTCAAGCCGTCTTAGGTGATTTGTCTTGTTTTCCAAACAGATTAAAAGCCTGTGAGCTAGGAGTTGTGGGAACAAGGGTGTTCAGACATATGAATCCTCTGAATATGGCTGAATGTGTTAATATAAGGTTTATGGAGACGAGTGCACAATTGAGGGAGACACGGCTATATAAGTTTAAGTTTAGTTTATTTATATAGCACATTTACAACAGCCACAAGACGGACCAAAGTGCTGTACATTTAGAAACATCATCATAAAATAAAAGTACACGATTACAGCCTAAAAGAAAAAAAACAAAACAGAAACTGAATTTTTTTTTTTTTTGATAGGCAAAGTAAAACCTACAGTAATAGGCCAGTGAAAACAGGTGGGTTTTTAAAAGGGATTAAAAAATAGTCAGACTAGGAGCCAATCGGATTTCAACTGGTAAGTCATTCCAAAAGACGAGGCCCAATTACCGAAAAAGCACGGTCTCCTCTACGCTTGAGTCTGGAATGTGGAATTAAGAGAACGTTCTGATCACCGGAGGTCTACAGTATATTGGTGCGGCAAATCAGATAAATAGATGGGTGCTTGCTGGTATAACGATTTAAAAACAAATAATAACATTTTGAAATGTATTCTGCATTGAACAAACAACCAATGAAGGGCCTTCAAAAAACGGAGTCATATGATCCCTTTTTTCTTTTTTTAAGAGAAATTTAGCAGCGGCGTTCTGGACCAATTGAAGACGGGCAATTTGGGATTTAGAAATACCATAATAAAGAGAACTGCAATAGTCAAGACGGGATGTAATAAAAGCATGAACGACCATCTCCAGGGTCTTGTCAGTGAGAAAAGGTTTAATTTTTGCAAGTGTGCGGAGTTGATAGAAGCTAGATCAGAGTAGAGATTTATTTGTTTATCGAGTTTTAATGTGTCATCTAACAGGACACCCAAATTCCGAACCTGTAAGGACGCAACAGCTGGTAAAGGTCCCAGGTCAAAATCAGGGGCCTTCATATGTTCTGAAGGGCCGAAGACCATCACCTCATACTGTATATAGTTTTGAATAGGGTTGTTCCGATTCCGATACTGGTATCGGAAATGCTGCCGATACCACAAAAAAATCTGGCATCGGAATCGGCGAGTATTTGAGTCCACGTACCGATCCGATACCATTTTCCTAAACATAACCTATTTATGCCCACTAGCTTTGCTAGCTTAGCTTACTTACAGAGTGTCACGGCATGCGCCTGTGATGGGCGTGCGCCCAAATTGATATCGCTCCTCGCTCACTAGTTAGGCGGCCTCCCCCCCCCCTTTAGGTATGTGAAGGAGCAGGGCCGCAGAATCAGGCAACGGCCCATGAGCTATCGTCGCTAATGATCCCGGCGCTATAAAACACAGCGGGGAGTGTAGCTCGGGGTCTGACTGTTGGGAAGCTGGACTTTGTGACGCGGTGGATTTTATGAGAGACAGTGGCACAAGAGCGGGGCGATGTGATGCGGCCCAGAGGCTTCAAAAAGGGGGGCGCCTTTGATCTCCGCGAGAGGAGCGCGTGAACGAGCCGAGAAGCTCCCACAGCACCTTCACTTCCGCGTAGAGCCCGCCTTCACATCCCTGCATTTTGGGAAAACTGTCTGTCCATTTCACAATCCAATTCCTGCACCAGTATGACTTACATTTCATTTCAAAGATTTGGGGCTATTAACAGTGCAATAGTAGCAGCGGACTTCATTATAAATACTTATTCATTTACCTTTCTAAATCAAAATGATAATTCAGACTAATATCATGACGTTCAAATCTGTTTTTATTTGAATGTATATAATAATTATATATAATATTATTTTTTTAAACAAGGTATACCAAGTTTAAATAGAATCACTTCGAAAAAAAGTGAAATCTGTCATATTAGATTGAACGCTGTGGTCTGGAATCCTGAGTAGAAATTGATGGCTTAAGAGAAGTTCACTAAACCATTTTAATATAGATCTTAAACAGCAAATTACATACATCATTTAGTTTCTTATGGGGGTCAACACTTACTGAGCAGGAGTGCCTATAGATGCTAAAATTACAAATACATTGATCAGTAGAGCATCATCTGCTGTTTGTGTAAAAAAATATATAATAATAATAAAAGGGAAGTATATGAATTTTACAGTATAATTTTTCCATGTAGTTTGGATCCTAGTATCTTTATCATAAAAGGTTCTAAGTAGAACCCTTTCAGGAGTATAATAACTTTTGACGTGCCGTGCACCAAGACAAGCAGCTTAATGTTACGTGTCTAAAACCACAGCAGGGTATTAAGAAGAAAGTAATTAGCAAGTACTGTAGGTACCATACATACTGTACAGCCAGTTTAACCCATGCAGTCTAAAATCAATGGTCCTTTACATCAGGGTTTAAACTGGAACATTTCCTGATAATCAAACCGCCTTTGTTCTTACAGGGCCTGAGAAGTTACTGAATTTTGTAAACTGGTGAATGTGCCAACATGCCACCTCATGCCTACTGTCTTTTCCTCTCTCTGTTTTTTTTTTTTTAATTCTGTCTGCCGTGTGGCATGGCGGTTTCACCCGAGCATTGAACCACAAAACGCTGAGTCATTGAAACTGATTACGGAAAAGCGTCCTCAAACATTCCTGGAGAAGAATGAGCTTACAGTCGAAATGACCCAACTCTGTTCTTTCCCTCGTGGGTATTGGTGCCATTTTGGATGTTTCCATGACACACTTTTAATTTCGGTCCCTCTCGAGTTCTTCGATACGGTCTCTGACGTGCAGAAACTCACAAACAGGATATGGTTCTGACCTAGCAACGAGGAGCCGATTGGTTGAGGGGGGGGGGAGCCTGGAGCACGCCATTGGTGGACTGCTCTGCCGTGAGACGGGGACCTCTCGCAGGAAGGACTAACTGAAATGCGAGTGAGTCACAGAAGCTGTAAAACTTTCTACAAGTGCACAGGGTACTTACAGTACATTCGGTGTAATGAAATAGCTGTAACTAAAACGTACGAGTATCTGGATGAGTGTTCTGGTTTAATGAAATAAAAAGTATAATACCTAAAATAATATGTCTAGAAAAACACCCTTTCATGCATATCCATTTCACTCTGTTATCCGTGTGGCCTTAATACTTTCATCACTATCATGACCCTTCATGTAGAGCAGGAACAGGCTGTCCCCAGCTTGAGTCTATTAACCCTGGGAAAGAGAGGAAAGGCAGCGGGCCCACCATGAATCCATGGAGCACTGTGTAGCAGAGCAGAGGAAAATGCTAATCCATTGGCCCACCTTTAAGTGGATCTGCCCTGGGAACATCCCCAGCCCCGCTCTCCTAATCTTCACTAAACGCAGAGCTCATGCACTCTGATAGGACGCCTCCCGCTCGCCGTTTAGCCAATAGAGCGCCGGCAAAACGACACGGTGCTGGCTGTCTCCGGCTTGCCCTCGCTCTTGTTCTCTTTCACACACTTCGCACAAAGCTCAGACAGATAGGTTATTTTATGTGCTCGGAGGTGTTTTTCAGACTACTGCACAATGTGGAGGAGAGAGAGAAAGGAGTCTGTGGCTTGTGTGGGTGGAGGTCAGCTCGTACTGCTTATCCATTTCTGACATTTGCATAGAGATTAATATAGCACAAATAAGGGATTAATGACAACTTCTGTGCATGCACGGAAAACCTGCACGAGCCACTGACGAGGACGATTCACAGACGCTGAGATATTTAACGGTTTTATTTATCGCGACCTGATGGACTCTTGACAGAATCATATCATGGAGAACCACAAACCATATACTATCAGACTCCCTTATACTACAAGTATTCACAAAGAAATGTATGGTACAGCTTCTTCAAGCTTCTTTGATACAAATCAGGGATTGATTATTTCATCTTGGGCAGAAACCCTCTGCTCCACACCATGAATAAAGCAGTGCATAGACACCAATACCTGTCCTGCCTTGCAGCCCATCACATAATAAGAAAGTACAGATATTACACACATGGTGAGTGTTTCTGTTATGAAAGGATATCAAAAAGTTTCGAGATTTGTACACACTACAGATCCGGTCGCCTTAAAACCTGGAAGTAGACTTTGATGGTCTGGTCACCGTGGTCAAATTCTCCATGCACAAAGCCATGAATCTGGGGGAAAAAAAGATGAGCATGCAATCGGACCAGCGGCGGACCTGCCTCGCCGTTTTCGATCGTAGAGAAGACTGTGAAGACAGTTGGTTCGTCTCAGCAGAGGTGTCAAGTAACGAAGTACAAATACGTCGTTACCTTACTTAAGTAGAAATTTTGGGTATCTATACTTTACTGGAGTAATTATTTTTCAGCCGACTTTTTACTTCTACTCCTTACATTTTTAAGCAATAATCTGTACTTTCTACTCCTTACATTTTAAAAATAGCCTCGTTACTCTATTTTTATGATCAAAACACGCAACCCTCCCACCCCCACCCCCCTAGTCGCATGATAAGAACACGCACAACACGCCCCCCGCCCCGCCCGCCCCCCCACCCCCCGGGTCGCATGATAAGAACTCGCACAACCCCCCCTGTCGCATGATCAGAAAGCGATACCTTAATGCTTTTGTCGCCCCTCACGGTACTTTTACTTTTATACTTTAACTTTTATACTTTAAGTAGTTTTGAAACCAGTACTTTTACACTTTTACTTAAGTAAAAAGCTTGGGTTGATACTTCAACTTCTAAAGACTCAAGACACATCTTTTTAATCTGGCATACACATAACTCATCCCATAATCTCATACTCCAGTACACCTATACCGAATGGCAACTACGCTAATTCTCCCCATCTGTTCTGTATTTCTCTACCCATCCCGAGGCATCTGGAGATTTTGCCAGCTTCAGTAGACAAAGGCCGACCCTGCGAG
This sequence comes from Channallabes apus, assembly GCA_030522415.1. Lineage (NCBI taxonomy): Eukaryota > Metazoa > Chordata > Actinopteri > Siluriformes > Clariidae > Channallabes > Channallabes apus. The sequence goes on along the minus strand of CM060112.1, from coordinate 12,013,391 downwards.
GTTCCTGAGGCATCCAGAGAAGGACCAGCTCCAGCTGGATTCAGCTTTATGATGGTTGGAGCTACACATGCTGCTCCGGTGCTTCCAGTGATCCAGACCTCATCTGCCCTCTGCACCTACTGACTCGTCCCTATGCTGAACTGGTCTTCATGTCAATTTAAATAATTTCTGTCATATTGAATTTTCACCTGCACAAACACACATGATGTTATATCATTTCTATCTGTTATCACCCAAATGAGGATGGGTTCCCTGTTGAGTCTGGTTCCTCTCAAGGTTTCTTCCTAATGCCATCTCAGGGAGTTTTTCCTTGCCACCGTCGCCGTCACCCTTGGCTTGCTCATCAGAGACATTTCATTCATTCGTCTCATTATTATTATCTGCACATTTTTCTCACACATCCACACTTCCAATTATTTTCTTTTCTATTATTATTATTATTATTATTATTTATTTTATTTTATTTTATTTTATTTTATTTTATTTATTTATTTATTGGGCGGCACGTTGGTGTAGTGGTTAGGACTGTCGCCTTGCACCTCCAGGGTCTGGGTTCGATTCCCCGGCCAGGCTCAATTCCCGTCTCTGTGTGCATGGAGTTTGCATGTTCTCCCCGTGCTTGGTGGTTTTCCTCCGGGTACTCCGGTTTCCTCCCACAGTCCAAAGATATGCAGGTTAGGCTAGTTGGCGTTCCTAAATTGCCCGTAGTGTGTGATTGGGTGTGTGAGTGTGTGTATGTGTGTGTGCCCTGCAATGGATTGGCACCCTGTCCAGGGTGTACCCCGCCTAGTGCCCGAAGTCTCCTGGGATAGGCTCCAGGTCCCCCGCGACTCTGAACACAGGATTAAGCGGTATAGAAGATGAATGAATGAATGAATGAATGAATGAATATTTATTTATTTATTATTATTATTATTTTTTTTTTTTGTTAAATTTCTTTAATTTTTGTGAAGCTGCTTTGAGACAATGACCATTGTTAAAAGCGCTATATAAATAAAATTGAATTGAATTGAATAAAGAAGTATTTTTGAACCCTAGTATCTATACTTCTACTCAAGTAATGAATGTGAATACGTTTGACACCACTGCGTCTCAGTATCGTACCTGTACACCCAAGTTTCGTCATCTGTGATGATCCTCAACATGAAGTATGGGCTGATCCAACGCACACTCACTGAGTTCTACGTGATGTTCCTTCTGCTCCTGGGTCTTATTTTTGGGTAACTGACTTGCTTCCTACATCCATTCTACACTACATTGAAAACATATGCCCAAAGTGCACTTTTTTCTGCTTTTCTTGCTTCTCTTTTCATTTTTCATTTAATTTTTTTTTCTCATGTTTATTGATATTGTTTGTTTGCTTATCTAGTATCTAACTGATTGCTCATTGGTTACAAATTCACACCAACACAATAACATTTCCAATTGTATTTCAGATTCAACGACTTCACAATAATTTGCTTGCATTCTGCATTATTGTGATGTTGGAGGCCGCACTATGGCCTAATCGTTCACTTCAAATCAATGCTCAGCGAAGCCCCCCCTAGTGGTCATAGCCCCTGGGTATGTCCATAACACTCAACACCCACTCCTTTACAGAATTCTCATCCAGTCTGATCTCCAGTTAAACTACCGATAGAACATTTTCCCCCCGATTTTCCCGTTCCTTTGTTTTATAATGAACATTGTTCATTCTCTCTAACAGCCAGTGAAGGGAATGAGAGAATCCTTCTTCATACTCAGTCCTTCTTTCAGTTGATGGCAATCCTTGTGATCTTTCTTTTTTTTTTCCCTTTACCTATCCCATGACATCAATGTTTTATTACCATACAGTGCGCTGCAGGACATATATGCCTACTGGAAGGTATCCAACATCAATCTGGTCAATATCTCACCTTTATCTACTATAGTCGTTCGATTTTATTGACATTGCGACCAAAGGCTGCTATGGGAGACCGTCATATACCTGTCTCTTCTCGCTGCGCAGTGTCTGCTCTCTCTCTCTCTCTCTCTCTCTCTCACTGAGCAAAGAATTAGAAAAAGGGTCACATAGGCAGAAAACATCAGATAAACATGATCACATGTTTTTATTGCTGTTTTCGGTTGGTTCTATGACCAAAATAATAATATGCTCATTTTGAAAGTTCAACATTTTTGGGACGTGATTCCCATATTCGAGTCGTGTTATAGATATTACCTGGTGTGCTATACAGACTAGAAAAATCCTGGGTAATTATTTTATCCATGACACATAAACAACATTTTCTTGAAATGTTTGACATTTTCTGTGTATTTACAAAAAAAACAGATGTAAATATATTAGAATTATCCAAACGTCCACATCCGACACCAAACCTACCACAGATTTTTGCATAAACATAAACACAAAACTCCAGCCATGTAAAATCCTCTTCATGTGCTTTTGCAGTCACTCTTTGGACCACAAACTGAACATGTGATGTACATCGTAATCTCGCATAATGATGATGTGTGAAGGTCCAAAGAAAAAAAAAGTTTGGACACATTGTTTTTTTGTGATTTATATTTATGTATTCACTGTAAAACAACACTAAAGGCAACCACGATATGCAACAATCTCACTTGAATGAGTAACTAATATTATGTCATTTCATAGTTTGAAAAAATCCAGTTTTGTCCTGGAATGTGAAAAATAAATCCAAACTCGTGTCCAAACTTTTGACTGGTAGTGTATGTTGGATGTTTGGTACATCACTTAAATATAGTCAGGACCATTTCCTTAGTACTACAGTGTGTACTACAGTGTGTATAGATCATCTGCTAAACATCAACATTCATAATCTGTAGAAATTATTTTAAGGGTTGATGTGCTGGAAAAGCAGGAAAAATCGAGACCTCGTGATTCTTAGCCATTTTGATAAGGGCTGAACGACTGGGTCAGATCACCTACAAAGTTGCAGGTCTTCTGTGGTCGACCTGGTATGCGGTAGTTAGTACCTGCAGCAAGTGGCGAAGAGTGACAGGGTCATGGGTGCACATGTGGAGCAAAGGCTATTCGATCTGGTCTGATCCAACAGAAGAGCGACTGTAGCACTAAATCGATTGGACAGCAAGTGCCCATGCTGACTCATCCATCCCTGAAACACCAATGCCACGTGAGTATCAGAACTGGACCATAAAGCAATGGGAGGAGGTGACCTGATCTGATGAATCACATTTTCTTTGTGGCCTCCTGAGTGTGTTTGCGCCTGTTGGTGTCCTGGGGTAAAGATGGCACTAGGCGACACAGTGGGGGGAAAGTGAAGACGGGGGAGGACGAGTGATGCTCTGTGTAATCTCATATGAAATCTTTACTATGGTATGTGTTATAGTTTACTGTGGTAAATACTTTAATATACCAGGGTCTTACCATGGAACTTTGGAAAATTCTATGGTTGGACCCAGTGGACAGGTGTACAGTAGGTACTATGGCATTCACTGTGTACCACTGTACTTTGGTGAATAGCATGGTAGGTTCTATGGCACATCAATAGAACCTAACCTACAGCGGTAGTACTGTACCTTGGTGTGTGTATCATAATACGATGAACACAGTAGCATTTATTAGGTACCACCTTCATTACCAAAGTTGCCAAGAATTTCTTGGGACACATTCTGCTTAATTCAACTGAAATATGGACTTTATTACCAATTTTTAAATGCAAAAAAAAAAAAGCTAAATGGCTCTTGGTTTTAAGGGCTACAGGATCTCCCGCTAACGTCTTGGTGCTGGATACCACTGCACACCATCAGAGGTCTTGTGGAGTTGTGCATTGATGGGACAGAGCTGTTTTGGCAGCACAAGAGGGACTTGCACAGTATTAAGCAGATGGTTTTAATGTTATTGCTGAGCAGTGTACACTTTCAGCATTCCAGCTGCCAAGAATTAGCTGGGACACATTAGCTGCTTACATTTCTTGGCCCTTTTATGACTTTAGCATTTTTTTTCTTTTCCTCACTTTGTATTGACCCCCTGTTGTCAGGATGCTTGAAAGAAAGAAAGAAAGAAAGAAAGAAAGAAAGAAAGAAACGTAACCAATAACGAGCAGTGAACCACTACAGAGTGAATGAAGCAAGAAAGTTGGAAGTGCACGGAGGGGAAAATAGTTTGAGCCTCTCCAGGAGTTTGGATCTGCCTCTCTCATGGCAGTGGAAAATAGAAGTGGAGACATTTTCAGGTGATTAATGATCAGAGGTCTGCTCTCTCTGGGGCTGTGTGCGAGAGTGCGAATGTGTGTTTCTATTTACGCGATTGTTATCTTCATTTTCAATTTAACAACGCAAAGTGTGAGTATGTGCGTCTGTTGCTTTAGTGTGGCTCGAGTGTTTGCATACCAGTCGGTGCTTTTCTTTTCAGTGCTGTGTATCTGCATATGTACTTAAAGGGGATTGTCTGACCCTGAACGCTGTGTATGTGTCTTGGCAGGAGCGTCATTGCCTGAGGAGATCGCATTAAGCTACTGTAAACATCTCTCTGACATGGACATGTACTGTAATTCAGCCCACACTGTTTATTCTCTTTGCACACCACATGAATCAGAGTGCTTCCAGCACTTCCCAAAATACAGGTCCTCCAGCTACAAGCTTCTCTCCACTGCTAAGAGGAGGCACAATTATGCCAACACTTCTGTAAAGAACACTAAACTACTTTTTTTTATTTTTATTTTTTAAAGTAACTACTTGTTTTGACGTGATCCCAAAAGAAACTACTATTTTTCATGCAAAAGAGAATTTCTCAAATAAATTCTATGACGCAAAAATTGGAAATGGTGGACGAATCATATGTCATTGTTGAGGAAACTGCAAAGTCTTTCACCTTTCTTAGTAATTTTGTAAATCCGAGCCGGTTCACCAAACAGCCATTCAGATGAAGCAATGTGGGGAGCCTGGAGCCTAACCCAGGAGACATCTGGTACAAGGTGGGGTACACCCTGGACAGGGCACTTTGGGAACGCCAATTAGCCTAATCATGTCTTTTGACTGTGGAAGGAAACCAGAGTACCCAGAGGAAACCCACCAAGCATGGGGAGGACATGCAAACTCCACACACAAACCCAAGGCGGGAATCGAACCCGGAACCTGGAGGTTTTTGAAAAAGGATCTCAAAAAAATATTTCTCAACCAGCCATAGTTGTATGGAAAACACAAGCCACAAGCCGGCCTCCTGAAGTGCAGGAAGTTCCATTCAACAGTCGGTTATCTATAAAATGTGCGATGCTACAGTACTTTCTCTTTCAAGCCTGACTTTACCATAGTTTATAAAACTAGCTTGCATTCCCATCCACTTCAGACACCCAATGTTAGATTATTGCACTGCGAAGAAACTAATATTATTTGAGTGTTGTTTACTGCATATAATAAAGTCTAACCTCTAAGCCACCCATCATTCCAAGCTCTTGTTCTCAATTATTACTTTATTAGTGTAAAGAACAGCGCACTTCAATTTTGTTGCATAAATCTGACCTGCTTAACTGAACACACACACTGTTCCTGATCCTGCACCTCGATTCCCCCGTAAAGCCTGTAAGAAATCCCAGCTTCAGCAACCGGCACCATTTACTACATGACAAATGCATGCATTTGTGACACTAATACAGGAATAACAGATAAACAGTTCCCTTGTGTTGTCTACCATGACGTTTTAATGCAGGGTCAGCAATGCCTGAGAAATAATCTGCTTGGTGTAAAAAGACTGGCTGTGCTCAATTAAATATTAATCTCGATAATTTGTCAAAAAGGATCTCATTCAGCAGTCGGTTCCAGTCATGTTTGAAATGAAGCTTTTCCTTTGGGACCATGTGATACGCTGCTCTAAGTCTTCAAACATTAGATTTACACTTGTGTTCGTTTCATGCCGCTAAATTCTTCTCCAGGTTTCGGCTTCACTCCTGCTATTTGTGGAAAGTTACAATATTTTAAGACTAAATGGTAAATATACTGTACAGTACGTGCACTAACAATTTTGCAGCGTTCCAAATAATCGTCTTGTGATTATACTAATAAACTTCTTAAAAAATTTTTTTATTATTTAAAAGTTCCCATACAGTATTTTACTATTTCTTTAACATCTTTTGACTGGTCAAATCGAGGGTCCGCCACAGGAGACCATCTGATCGCAACTTGATCGCAATCCTCCCAGCACAGAACTACCACTGAGCCACCAGTGTCCTTATAATTTCTTTAACAATTGAAAGAAATCATAGAGCTTCCCCAAAGTGTGTGTTCATGCTCCAGCTGAAATACCCCTTAGATAAAGCGTTTTTATCATACAGTACATCAAATGCGATCCATTTCACTCCTCTTCCGAATGCACTGTTTCATTGTCTATGTAAATTGGCTACCGCTGAGCCACACCCCATCCAGAGAATAGCAGAAGTGAGTAACAAGCTAAGAGATGGGGTTTTCTTATATGAGGTCACAATAAGGAGAAAATCTACTTGGCTTGTTTATGCTCTGGCCAATAGGAATGATTTGCTTTCTCATGTTTCTTTTAGCGGCGCGGTGGTGTAGTGGTTAGCACTGTCGCCTTGCACCTCCAGGGTCTGGGTTCGATTCCCCAGCCAGACTCGATTCCCGTCTCTGTGTGCATGGAGTTTGCATGTCCTCCCCGTGCTTGGTGGGTTACTCCGGTTTCCTCCCACAGTCCAAAGATATGCAGGTTAGGCTAATTGGCGTTCCTAAATTGCCCGTAGTGTGTGATTGGGTGTGTGAGTGTGTGTATGTGTGTGTGCCCTGCGATGGATTGGCACCCTGTCCAGGGTGTACCCCGCCTAGTGCCCGAAGTCTCCTGGGATAGGCTCCAGGTCCCCTGCGACCCTGAACACAGGATTAAGCGGTATAGAAAATGAATGAATGAATGAATGTTTCTTTTGGGTTGTAAGTGTACACTGACAATCTAAATGTCTAAAAATGATTAAAAAGTAAACTTATGTCCCCTTTAAGAAATAAAACTCTTGGGTGCATGTTATTGGAAAATAATCAACATTTGGATGGTGTGGTGAAGCCTAATGTAAAGCAGAGATACTTAACCACAGCAATTTGCCAATTCTAAACTAAACAACAGATGCTATTTATCCAAAATACATGATTTATAGTTGATATGTTTAGCTGTTCTCCACAAACCTGTCTAACTTAAAAATAAATATGTAATTTATGCTAGCAGCTATTCATGCTACAGAAGAAGATGAAAAGCCAAAAAAGTTCTAAAAGCGGAGACTCCTTCTACAAATGATAAATAAATGTCTTCTTACAGAATACTTTACCATATCAATAATTTGTTAAATGTCTTCATGTCCGTTTATGTGAATCATCCACAGCATCAGTGCAGTGATAGAAAAATTGCTTCATGAACTAAGCTAAGCTTACCCAGCTAGCTGCTAGTTTACAGTTTGTGTGTTAAGAGTTACTGAAGCATGTTGATGTTGTGGAGACTGAAGTGGCTTGTTTGCTAGGTAGCAGGTTAATTTAGCTCATTGTTTGATATGATGTAGCACAACATACAGGTCCTTCTCAAAAAATTAGCATATTGTGATGAAGTTCATTATTTTCTGTAATGTACTGATAAACATTAGACTTTCATATATTTTAGATTCATTACACACAACTGAAGTAGTTCAAGCCTTTTATTGTTTTAATATTGATGATTGTGGCATACAGCTCATGAAAACCCAAAATCCCTATCTCAAAAAATTAGCATATTTCATCCGACCAATAAAAGAAAAGTGTTTTTAATACAAAAAAAAGTCAACCTTCAAATAATTATGTTCAGTTATGCACTCAATACTTGGTCGGGAAACCTTTTGCAGATTCTTGTGTCTTATGTCTCTCAACTTTCTCTTCACAATATCCCACAGATTCTCTATGGGGTTCAGGTCAGGAGAGTTGGCAGGCCAATTGAGCACAGTAATACCATGGTCAGTAAACCATTTACCAGTGGTTATGGCACTGTGAGCAGGTGCCAGGTCGTGCTGAAAAATGAAATCTTCATCTCCATAAAGCTTTTCAGCAGATGGAAGCATGAAGTGCTCCAAAATCTCCTGATAGCTAGCTGCATTGACCCTGCCCTTGATAAAACACAGTGGACCAACACCAGCAGCTGACATGGCACCCCAGACCATCACTGACTGTGGGTACTTGACACTGGACTTCAGGCATTTTGGCATTTCCCTCTCCCCAGTCTTCCTCCAGACTCTGGCACCTTGATTTCCGAATGACATGCAAAATTTGCAACCTGTAGCCCATTTCCTGCACACGCCTGTACACGGTGGCTCTGGATGTTTCTACTCCAGACTCAGTCCACTGCTTCCGCAGGTCCCCCAAGGTCTGGAATCGGTCCTTCTCCACAATCTTCCTCAGGGCCCGGTCACCTCTTCTCGTTGTGCAGCGTTTTCTGCCACACTTTTTCCTTCCCACAGACTTCCCACTGAGGTGCCTTGATACAGCACTCTGGGAACAGCCTATTCGTTCAGAAAGTTCTTTCTGTGTCTTACCCTCTTGCTTGAGGGTGTCAATGATGGCCTTCTGGACAGCAGTCAGGTCGGCAGTCTTACCCATGATTGCGGTTTTGAGTAATGAACCAGGCTGGGAGGTTTTAAAAGCCTCAGGAATCTTTTGCAGGTGTTTAGAGTTAATTAGTTGTTTCAGATGATTAGGTTAATAGCTCGTTTAGAGAACCTTTTCATGATATGCTAATTTTTTGAGATAGGGATTTTGGGTTTTCATGAGCTGTACGCCACAATCATCAATATTAAAACAACAAAAGGCTTGAACTACTTCAGTTGTGGGTAATGAATCTAAAATATATGAAAGTCTAATGTTTACAGAAAATAATGAACTTTATCACAATATGCAAATTTTTTGAGAAGGACCTGTAGTGTTATAATAGTGAAATGATAAAAACAATCAGTTTGTCCATTTTCCATAAGGATGTAGCGCAGCTTTTGTTTTCTGTTAAATCCAGGCTGTCAGGATGAGTGGATCTGTGAGGTTAAAGCTTAAATAGTGGGAATCAGCTAAGCGTTGCCTTACAATCCTGTTACAATGACTATTAATGCAACTAACTAACACTCTGCACCTGAGTCAAACCCCAGCCCTAAACTCCATAACCAAAAGGAACCTTTTTCACCTCATTTACTTTCTTCTTAAAATTCTTCTTTTTTTTTTTAAACAAAAGCTGCAGTGTAAGAAAAAAAGTTTCCATGTCCATGAACACACACACACACACACACACACACACACACAGACACACAGGGTCTAGTTTAAGCAGGATTGAGAGGCGCATTGTGTTGGTATCAGGTGTTGGCGTGACCCGGACATGTGATAAGGGCAGGAGTTCAGGCAGACTGAATGTGTGGCTCAGCTGAGCTCCTCAATGGACTCTGGCTCCATCAGTACAGACTCTCAAGTCTCCTGTATGGAGCCTTTCAGCTCACACTGTCCTCAGTGTCACAGAGAAAGGTTTTGTCCCTATCCGTGTCCATCAATCATTCTCTCTCTCTCTCTCTCTCTCTCTCTCTCTCTCTCTCTCTCTCTCTCCTCATTTCCAGCTTTTCATTTTGATAGTGGTTGAAGCCAAGTTTTTATCCACTAATCCTTTAGGAAACATTATATTGATCTTGTGTGTGTGACTGCTATAATTAGTGAATAAAGCGAGTGGTGGTGTTATGGGTTGGGCCCGAGGTACACAGATTTAAACGCAGTTGAAAAAAAGAAGGCTTTGGCAGAGCATCAGCAGCGGGCACACTCATGCAGTCACTGACCTTAAGCAAGACTTAGCAATGAAAAAGAGGCGAATCAAGGCTGGTACATTTCCATCATAGTGCCACACTTTCCCCTTACTCATCTGAAGGTTGTGCTATTTCGAGTAACTTTCCTTCCTGCATTACAGTTTGTTTATTGAGTGTTCCATTTCTTCACTGGGTATCCTCTTTTGTAATTTAATTAATCAATCACAAAATAAAAGCACACTTTTAAACGTGCCCTTCGTCAGCTAAACGTCCCAAATGGAAATTACAGTGCATGGTATGGAAGAGTTACCTCAGCTTTTCCCCCCGAAGGAAATCTGTGGATTCATTATGTGACGTGTCGTTATAGCTCGCTGGATCACAGCGGTAACGGTTATTTGAAATTTGTTCACTTTTCTCTATATCCTTTTTCATTATTTTTTATTTCTACTTTTTAAAAAGTCACTCCTTTGGGTTATTCCTCAGTTCTACCCAGCTGTGCTGTTCTCTCAAAGGGGCGTGGCCTACTTTCATCAATAGCTCATTTACATAGACACTAAAACAGTGCATTTATAAGAGGAGTGAAACATTATCTGAAGGGTATTCCAACTGGAACATCACTTTAGGGGAACACTTTAGGGAAGCTTTGAGACCTGTGTTCACTTGTTAACGAGTAAAATATGGGACCTTTAATAATTATGAAATGTAAACACTACAATGTTACTACAGCTCATGATGAGAAGAAAAATGATAACTATTGTAAGAGCCAGTGAGAGTATACAGAGCTCTGTTGTTTGCTCTTATTTGATTCCTGTATATAAATTTAGATAGATAGATAGATAGATAGATAGATAGATAGATAGATAGATAGATAGAAATATCTATTCTACACACAGTACTCCACAATGACAAAGTTTATAGCTTCTTTTTTTTTTCCTTTTTCTTTTGGTTAATTTATTCAAAAGCTAAAATATCCAATTTACATAAGTATTCTTTATAATATTTGAATATCCTTTATAATATATTATAATATTTTGACTAACCCGTCAAAAGTTTGGACACACCTTTTAATTCCATGGTCTTTCCTGATTTCTATTGCTTTCAAAATATCCAATAATCCTTTTAACTCCTTTGAACAGTTGATATTAAGATGTGTCTGCTACAGTATATGTTTCTTTATGACTGATGGAATAAACCTTCATAAATGTTTTTGCAAGTTCTTGCATTCCATGTAGCATTAAGTAAAGTATATTCACGAAAATAAAACAAAACAAATTTCAACGTTACCATCTTCTTTTGTGCATTGTCTTTTGCTAAAAGAACACCTGACGCACTCTTAACATTACGATTTACTGACTTGGCTCTTTCTTAGATAATCTCCTCTCACTGGTGCAATATGGCCAGAAAAAAATGTGCACATTAAAATGAAAAAAAGACCTTACATTCATTAAACTGTTAAAATGGCAGGCTACCATCTACTTTCAGGTGGTTGTAAAATCGTGGCTTTCTTGCCTGCTTCAAGTGCCACGACAGAAACCGGAGCTCTTTCCAAACATGTGGTCTCGGCTGGAGGAGCATCAAGACGTGAGACCGTGGCTTAGACAAATACACCGGAGTTTCTTTAATATGAGCTCAGGGTGGAGGAGCACGGCTGTAAGCGTAGTGCACACTCCTTCATGCCGAAAGAACAGTATGTCTTATTCAGAAGCTGCCCACCGCACCACAAAGCTACATCAGAGCGGCGTAATGGCCACGGGGTTAGAAGGAGGCCGTTGAAAGACACACATAGGTCAGTGCTATTTTTATAAACATTACTTTGCAGTTCTTTTTTAGTGGCCAGACCACATATCCTGTAATTTAAGCCCACCTTTATGTATACACACACAGACACACACCTTCCCCACCCTGAGCACCGTTACACCGAGGAGCGTTTTCATCTACAATATTAAATAATCAGCTAACAGGTAGAGCAGCTGGTTCAGACTTGTGCTTACTTACCGGATCGAAAAGAAAATCACCCCATTCATCCAAAAGCAACATTCTCCTTCTCGCCTTTTCCTCACTCTGCGTACTCCAGCTTGCTGTCTTTGAAAAATACCTTGACTTTCATAGTTGAAAGCATCATAACGCAACTTAATGTCAACAAAAATCTACCACTTGACTGTGCTGTTGGGTTAACCTAACATCACAATGACACAATATTGATGTCAGTTCCTTTGACAAGTACAGAGTGTTGGAATGAGCTTTTGTAAATATTTATGCCAGGTGTCATGAAGAGCACATGAACGGTTTGACAGCAAAATGAGATAACTCCATTTTTGAAGATGAGGAAAGCAGTCTCTCTCTCTCTCTCTCTCCAAATTAAAAAATAACTTTTGCAAACATAGAAAATAATTTGTTCATGTTGTCTTTAAGTGTGTTAAAAGGCACAAATGCCAAAATAGTTTTATTGTTTATATTAGTGTATAATCAGATTTTGTCTGATTTTGCAAAAAGCTATAACTCCAACTCACAGTGGCAGTTATTTGTTGTTATTTAGGTACAATGGTACACCTCAGCATGCAAACTCCCAGCCTTATGCGATTTTTTTCCTTAAGAACTGCAATTTTGCAACAAATTTGACTCGGCATGCGAAGCCGAACTGAACACTTGCTATGTTGCACATACATAGAAGTCCAAGCCAAGCAAGCTTATATATATATATATATATATATATATATATATATATACTTCCTCTTCACAAAACCTTGCACAAAATGCAAAATCTTGCACAAATGCCAAAATTTTTTTTATATATATATAATTTTTTTTTTTTATAGATTTAAAGATTTAGTGAAGAGGAAGCATCATGGGTCCTAAAAATGTTAGCAAGGACGGCAGCAAGAAGAAAAGGGAGCAGCCGGTGCCAAGATGTCTAATGACTATTTATTTAATATTTTTCTTCATTTACATGTCTTTTATAAATGTTTTAATTATTTTTATATGCCAGAAAAATATTATAGTGTTAGAAATTGGTAATATTGATCATGTTTTTGAGTAGGTGGAACAGATTATCTGAATTTACATTATTTCCTATGGGAAAATGCATTTCGGAATATGAAATTTCGCATTAAAAAATCGTCTACGGAATGGATTGAATTTGTATGACGAGGCACCACTTTATGCAATTTAGCCTCAATAGTGTAACTCCTGTACACCATTAATACTGTGTTAATTATATTATAAGTAACAGAAGGTACACATCCTTTTTCTGGGCTTCAACATTCTCCTAAAATCCAGTAAACACATTTGTTCACCATGTGGTTTGAAACATTAATAATGTGACAGAAAGAAGCAAATGTGATTGATTTTTCATGAGGCCTTGTTTTTTTTTTTGTCTGAAATGTGGACACTTTATATATGCTGTGGTATGTTTCAAGTGTGGAAGTTTATAAGGTTTATAAGGTAGCAGTTTTCGCATTTTAAAAAATGTCTAACATTTTGCTGTCAATCTGTTCTTATGTACTGCAGGTGTCATATAGCCTTACTGTAAGTAAAGTGCTTGGGGTATTTCCTTTAAAGCTTTGCTTTATGTAACATAAACACCTCACACCCTGACCAGCGTGCTCAATTTTCTTCTACAGTTGCAAATCATCAGGTAAGAGGTAGAGCGGTCGTCCCAGACTTCTGCTTATTTACCCGTTCCAAGAGACATGTACCGTCATCCAACAGCAACATTCTCCTTCCCCTTCTCACCTTTTCTTCTCTCTACTTACTCCGTCTCAGTCCCTTCGGAGAATTCCAAGCGCAACCACTTTGACGTTTACGGACTTAATTCTCACAGCGTATGAAGTGAGGTTTTGTGTCTGTTAGTTGTCTTGTGTTAGCCGTGTTTGTATACAGTATAAATATATATTCTGCACCTGAAACATGAGGTTAAAATCCAACACACAACTTGTCAGTATGTAGGGCAGGTTTATGAGGTGACTCCGTGCCAACCGAGTCCCAAATGTTCCACACATAACAGCCAGAAAAACCCTCAGCCGTGCAGCTACAGGAAGGAGCTTTATTAGCATTTCACTGATGTCAGTTCAGAAGTCTTAAACTCCCGTCCTGCACTTTATGACAGTTCCTGACTTTTGAAATCCGAGAGAATTTCGTGTCCAACCATAATCCATCAGTTCTTTTTCGGAACGCCGACCGAGGCCTTCCGAGCCCAGGCCTTGTCTGTAACACGGAGTACACGAGGCCCTACATCTTGTCAAGCAAGGCTCACTGTGGACCTTTCCTGAAGGCTGTCTGCTTGGCAGTGGGGAAAGAAAAACCTTGCCACGTAGTTGTCGAGATATGAGCGCTAAAAGAAATCGGCGTTATCTGCTAAAGAGGTGTTTTCCCACAAGTGACTGTGATTAATGGGACCTTGGGATAGTAGAGCGGGTCAGACAGGTGTCACCTGCGAGCTCGCACTGCTGACTCACACTCGGCCGGCTGGAGACGGGACGAGACGATCGTCTCCGGGAAATGAAGGGCGGGCCAGTGAAACACGTGCCGGTTGAAAGTTCAGTAGTATCATAGCTAATAACCAGCACATACTTCACCAGCTCTGCTTCTAACACAAAAAAAAGGTCGAACTTTGAAATATGTCTGCTCTGGGTGCCTGGAGGGCTACAATCATTTGTGCCAAATATGTTCAGACACCAGTGGATTCTGATACCCAACGTCGGTGGTTATGAAACCTACTTTCTATCATAAACCTGTATGAATATTGTGATATAAAGGTGTATTATACAGTACAACACACATCAGGTAAAGACTGGACACATTATCTAAAAGAAAGAGCTGTGATTCATGAGACCACCTTCACCAAGTCCATTGCTCTATGGTGGGGTTCTGATACTCACCTGTCCCCTTGTAGTAAGGTCATTCTGACCGGTCTGTAGCCACACTGTGTGCTTTGAGATCTTTTTACCATAGTCAAATATATCTCAACAATTTATGCTACAGCAGCTCTTCTGTGGGTTTAGACCAAAGGATTTTACCTTCGCTTCCCAATCGCATAAATAGACTCACTGGGTTGCCAGTTCACCAGTTTTCCTTCCTTGGCCCACTTTTGTCAGGTACTAACCACTGCATACCAACACAATCTACCCAACACAATTCGGTCTTGTTAAAATTGCTCCGATCCTTACACTTGCCCATTTTTCCTTCTTCCAACACGTCAACTTCAAAACCTGACTGCCTAACATATCCCCGGCCTTAACAGGTGCCATTGTAACGAGATAACGTTATTCAAATCTCCTGTCAGTGTTTTTTGTGGCTGTACAGTGAACGTATGTACAGAATGTAGTTAGTTGAACATCATACTTGAAGTCTGTGAACCTTCTTAATCACACAGTTTTATAAACCCACACTATCAGAACATCTGTTTAACCAGAGATCAAGAAAGCTTTTCTTCAGTAGTAAAGCACAGAAGAAGATATGAAGGAACTGTTGACTTTGCATCCCGACTTTCTTTAAGAAATGTCATTTTCGATCAGAAGAATTTGATGACAATGAATCACCTGCTATAAATATATTAAACATAGTGTGTTATGTACAGTATAGAGTTATGTTTCACGTGCGTGTAAAAAAAAAAAAAAGGAAACTGAGTCAGGTGTGTTCTCGGTTTTAGAGATACAGTACAGCTCTTTCCCGTACAAGGTCAGAAGGCTTTTAGCTTTTATTTCTTCCCTGAACGAACCTATTGTCGTATGAGATTTTAGACAAAACACAGCTGACTGGAATTTCTAGGAGCTGATTCATGTATTTCCTTCTAGTTATCTCATACTGGTGGCAGATTTGAGAGAAAAGCTTGTTCTGTTCAGGACGACAATCAGATGATGGATTAAAACCTCTGAGGCTGGTGGAACTTCATCTTTCAATAAGTGAAACTATCACCGTGTCATATTATTGAACACTGCCAAAGGGATGCTATTGATTTTGCTATTATTGTATTTTCTGAGATACGGAGACGGAGTTGGCTCTGACCCTGACCCCCACCTCCACGTTTTCCTGGTCCCGCCGGACGAGTGCAGTTGATAAAGAACGTAAAGATCTGCTGAACCCTGATCTTTATAGATTAGCGAATGGGAAGTGTCAGCATTCTCATCTCCATTTCCAATGATGGACCTGCTTCAAGTTTAATGAGCCTTGCAGGGGTTTTCTCTCATGCGCACGCACACATATTCTGACTCGAACATTCAAAAGAACTCGATGGTGTGGTTAGATTCCCGTAACTATGCTGAGCGAAACTTTGAATGCAGCAGTTTAGATGAGAAGCTTGGACTAGCTCAGTACGCAAACTATTGCTGGTCACTAAACAGTTTCTCATCCAGGTGGAAAAGTGAATTTTCAGATAGGGTCATGCATTTTATGTCCCGTTTTTTCAATGGTCTTAATAGTCATTCAGATGGAACTTGGCCATTTTAGATTTCACATAAAAGACATAAACCTGTGTGAATAAAGTGTATTATTTTAAAATGCTAAATTGTTCAGATATTGCGACATGAATGTGACGTGGTTACGGACACTACAGATTTTTATTGACTTTTAAACTTTTACAAAAAAACTATTAAAGCGAAAGTTTTTTCTAGTCATGCTTATAGAATCTTAAACACCAATTTTAGTATTAATACTCATAATGCAATATAAATAATTATAAATATATGCAATTTTTTATTATTATTATTATTGGAGGCGAGACAGTATAACGCTGAAAAATTGCCATTTTTGGGGGCACATATAAATTCCAAACTCTCCAAGGTGACTTGAAATTTTTAGGGAAAAAACTTCAGAAGTAGCTTCTTTGACGCACACATTTTCAGTATTATAAGTTCATTCATTCATTTTCTATACCGCTTAATCCTGTGTTCAGGGTCGCGGGGGACCTGGAGCCTATCCCAGGAGCCTTCGGGCACTAGGCGGGGTACACCCTGGACAGGGTGCCAATCCATCGCAGGGCACACACACATACACACACTCACACACCCAATCACACACTACGAGCAATCTAGGAACGCCAATTAGCCTAACCTGCATATCTTTGGACTGTGGGAGGAAACCGGAGTACCCGGAGGAAACCCACCAAGCACGGGGAGAACATGCAAACTCCATGCACACAGAGACGGGAATCGAGCCTGGCCGGGGAATCGAACCCAGACCCTGGAGGTGCAAGGCGACAGTGCTAACCACTACACCACCGCGCCGCCTAGTATTATAAGTGTAACATAAAAAACATATATCAGCACCAATACTGTGCAAATAATTACTTGGCTGATAACGACTCTGCTGTTTCCTCACTTGTCACTGTTGCATAAAGACAGAAAGCTGCCTATGAATACATGAATGAATGTACGGTCCGCATACGAGAGACACAGTGGCCCAGCGGTTAGCGCAGTTGTCCTGCACCGCCGGAGTCGTGGGTTTGAATCTCGCCTCCAGTCTTTGTGTGTGTGTGTGAGTGTGTACACATTCTTTGTGGGTTCTCTCTGGTTTCCCAAGCATTATAGTCTGACACGAGAGCCTGTACTGTGTGTATGCCCCTTCTGATCCACACTCTCTAAGCAGTGTGGAAAAAGTATGAATACATGTCTGTTAAAAAAGACCTTGTAACCAACATCAAATCCTCGAGCATCAGGTTGCAGTGTTGCTGGAAGCCATTAATTATTAACCATGTTTTTAGGAAGGATGCAGGGAGACCACCAGTTCTTCAGTAGCAGCCGAATCAGGAGAAACCTGCGCAGCAAGCCATCACCCACAGTCCGGGTCAGAATGGTTCAGAGATTGATTGTTTTCTTCTTTCAGTCTCGTCATAAAAGTGTGGCTTAAGGCAGAAGCCCTGAGGACGTCTCATCCAGTCGGTATTGTTCTGCTTCGAGCTCGTCATGCTGCTCAGGCAGGTAATCGATGTTCTAAGCTCTCCATTTCTCCACCTTCTAAGCGAGACCAGGGCCAGTAGTGATGCGTATCGTTAATGAAAGAAACGATTTCTGTTCTGATTAGGTAAAAAAAAAAAAAAAACAGCTGTCTCAGGATGTGTCAAGCGATGCTGAAATGCACAGCTGTAAACAATCTCAGTAAAATATGACAGCGGCAGAAGGTTTAGGCATGCTGTTAAATTCTTAACTCTGATTGGTCACACACTCACGTAGAGGGTCGTGGGGAGCCTGGAGCCTATCCCAGGAGACATAGGGCACGAGGTGGGCTACCTTCTGGACGGGGGGCCAATCTATCACAGGGCACACACACACACACACACACATTCATAATATGGGGATGCCAGTTAGCCTAATCTGCATGTCTTTGGAATTGTAGGAGGAAACCGGAGTACCCGAAGCAAACCCACTAAGCATGGGGGAGAACATGCAAACTCCATGCACACAGACTCGAGGTGGGAATCGAACCCGGACCCTGGAGGTGCGAGACAATGGTGCTGAAGACTAAGCCACAGTGTCGGCTTGATTGGTCAGAAGATGGTGATTTATTTTCTCTAAGCGCAGCCCTGACGAGCGGTTTGGCTGAATGACGAATCACAGGTTTGTACTAATGCACTTGTTTAAATGCGTTACCGTTTCCATGGTAACGGGTCGTACAAGGATGCTCCACATTAACAGATTTGAAAAATGTGTTGGAGGAACTGCTTATTTAGCATTTTTAGGAGGAGTCTCCGGTTTCAGCACACATAGTGACTTAGTGAGTTCCTTAATAACATGACGGGCTGCATCCTGTCTCTTTGAAAAATAAGAGACTAGTGAGGGAATGACTGTTTATAGCTGCTATAATGAAAGTGCTACTGTAACAAAGATGATAAAGATTCGTAAATAAAAAAGACTTGGTTTTCTAATAAATAAAAAATTGTTAGCATTGACAATTTCTGCGGTACACAAGGCAAACACCAGTTCAATGCCACACACCACCATGTCATTGATTATTTTCCTGTAAAAGCGCTCTGCGTTGTGTTTCATTCCTTCCAAAGCTGGGAATTTCATAAAGTATTCTGTTAGAGTAGTCTGTAGAGGTTACACTGGTTTGGACAGCGCTGCTCTCTTATTCCCCTTTTTTGCCTCCAATTTGCTTTGGGCTGATAAACAAACAAACCAAAAATATCTATTTTTAACAAATCATTACTTTACTGGATTAAACAGCGATGTGTTGGACAATTCTGGTCGAAAAATTTTGGTTCGAAATTTATATATACAGTACAGTATATATGAACTGTAATACTGCATTCAAATGCTCTGAAGATGTATAATGTATAAATACTGTATGTAAGGCAGGATCTTTAATACGTTAGAGTCTCTACACATGCTGCAGTTGTGTGAAAGAGGGATAAAATGGAAAGAAAATGTTAGAAGCCGATTTCTGACCTGATCGATCGTTCATATAGCAGTGATTTCAGTGTGGAAGCGAAATAATTCATGTCCATCGAAGGTAAATGCTAAACAAAGACAAACACACTCTCTGGCATGGTGGTTTAGTGTCCAGCACTGTCACCTTGCATCTCCAGGGTCGATCGTTTCCTGCGTGGTGGGTTTCCTTCAGGTGCTCTGGTTTCCTCCACACAGTCCGAAAACATGCAGGTTAGGCTAATTGGTGTTCCCAATTTATACGTATATATACCCGACCACTTTAATTAACTGCTATAGAACATAGACACTCGGTATACAGTATATTGTCAAGGTGGGGAACAACCGTTGGCAGATGGACTAAAATACAGTATATAGTGCGTTTAAATTTTTTTATATCATACAGATGAGCTGATGGCTGCTATCAAAGCAACCTGGTCTTCTTCAGTAATGCCTCAGCATCGCCACTGATCGCCTCCATGCCATGCTGCACGGATTTATGTATTGCAAATCCTTTTTTAATTGATCTAAATCTTTCTAATAGTTTCTAAATCAAACTCTAATAGTTGCAGGTATTGGATTTTTATATATTTTCATAAACATTAAAATTAAAACAAAAAAGGTTTGAAATACGAGTTTTACGACAAAAACGTTACTTTTCCATAATATTAATTTCTATATGCATTATACATACAATAGTGCGCCAAAGTCTTGAGCCACCCCTTATTTCTTCATAGTAAATTTAATTAAATGATTAATTTAATTTATTTTAATGATTAATTTAATTAATTCAACTGAAGAAATGTAAATAAATTCTATACTAAATTCACAAAAATTACTAACTTGTATCGTTAGGCTGCAAAGTGCCTATTTATTAACTATATAAGAAAGTCTGGCTGTTTGAGGCAAAATATAAAGAAAGACTCAAGACTTTTACACAGTATTGTAAACATAACACACAGCCACTAAACCACTTCAGCTCATTTTCAGTAGCGGTAAAGAGGACATTGAGGAAAAAAAAAGAAAAACCCAGAAATTCGGACAAACTTGGACAAAAATATTTTCTTTATTCCGCAAGAGAAATGAATATGGTGGAGATCCATTGAGAATATACATGAGTTCATTTCATAACAAATGGAGAGTCTACAACCAATACAAACTATCGTAACAGATACAAGAAAATATGGTGGAAAACAACTGAGGAGTATCAATAAGCCTGTAGCAAGGATGATATCCAAATACTGAGAAAGAGGACGATTTCTACTCTTTTTTTCAGACCTAACGAGCAGAACGAGATGTGACTGAGTAAAAAATAAAAAAAAATGATAATAATAATAATAATAATAAAAAGCGCATGTGTAGGTAGTGCAGGAGAGATTCGAGTTTGGTGCATGCTCTCAGATTTCTGTTTGAATGGAGAGATTTTCAGCTGATTTTAGGGCCGACGGCTTATTATTGCTCAAGCTGAGACTAGACATACTGTATCTGCTGGTGTCGGGCAAATATACACCGGAGTGTGTAGGTGTGTGTGTTGTGTATCGAATTCAACCGGTGCTGTTTCAAGAGATTATCAGGAGACACTTTGTGGGAATCCAGTGACGTATGGATGAATTCCTGTGCAACCCAGTGGCAGGTTCGCTATTGCTGACGCGACCCCTCGTTCTCAGTATTTAGGAACAATATCATATTTGCGTTGTCCACTGAAACACAGGGTTCAAACTTATTTCAGCTGAAAAAGCAGTGTTTTAATAAGCGATATCAAAATGTATATCTGACTACACCATAAACAGACAAATAACAGTTGTTTCAACATCTTTTAGTTTTTTTTTTTCTTTTTTTTTACACAAAACAACAGTCAAGAGTACCAAAGAAGCATGCTGGGTCTGTACGTATGTCAAAGTGGGAGGGAAAGTGGGTTGTTTAAAAAAAAAAAAAAAAACTTTTAAAACTTTTTTTTTTTTTTTTTACATTTTTTCTTTTTTTTTTTTTTTTTTTACACGTTAAAATTTTTTTCCTTAATTTTTAAAAAAATCATTTAAATATAAGAAGCTTTACTCCATTAAGCTGTGCTGGGTGTCATGATGTGATAGTAGTGGTAAGAACATAAAAGACTCCCGATGAGAATCACAACATATTCAAACCCAACTGCAAATAAAACTTTGCAGAGCTGCACGAAAGGGCGAGAGTATCGTACGTTGTGGCGTTAACAGTCTTGAAATAACCGAAGCCTGATGAATCGGATCACAACTCGGACGGTTCGAGGTGAGTGGAGAGGTTTTGGTTCACGCCCAAACCCTTTGAGCTTTTGAAGTAATGCACCGTTACAGTTTTTTTTTTTTCTTTTCTTTCTTTCTTTAGCTGTGTTTAGTTGCGCTTTTCCCTCCCTGACAAATCCCCGTCCCACGTCTTTATAAAGGGTTACCCCCTCTGGTAAACATGTCCTTCATACGAAACCCCCCAATGCAATGCTTGTTTTTGTCCCTGAAACCTTTTGGAAAGAAATAGAAAAAAAAAAAGAAAAAAAGAAGGAAATATTGCATGCTTTGTGGAGTGTGTGAACAAAGGGCGCTGACGAACCCCACCGCTTTTCTGCCCTGCAGAGAATGACAATCACATTGTTTCTTTCTTTCTGTTAGACAAACCACAAATTGATAGGTGCACTAGTTTGCGTTTCTCTCTGTACAAATGAGCAAAGGAGAGACAAATCCAGGGCTCCAGCAAGACCCCGGCTTTGTACGAACGTGTGAAAAAGAGCGAAGAACAGGATTTCGGCAGGCGTGACGTTGCGTTACGCGACACGTGTCAGTGAGCAGTCGGTCGAAATGAGAACACTGATGGCACACACACACACTATTCAAGCACTTCCCACAAAGGTGGTGGGGGAACCAAAAAAAAAAAGAGAAAAAAAAAAATCACCTCAGGTTTTCTTCTTGACTTAAAGATTCTTGAATAGTCCGAGTATACGAACAATAATAATAATAATAATACAATTCACTAAGGATTGTTTTTTCCTTTTTATGAGCCAATTATCAAGAATACCCAACCAGTACATCACTTTGAGTTTTCATTAAAGCAAGAAGAAAAACTATGCAGTTGCTCAAAAAACTAACACTAGAAGAAAAGAAAAAAAAAATCTAACTCAAATCTTTGGTCTCAATGCCAGAAATTGAAAAAAAAATCAAAAATAGAATAACTTTACAACTCAGCCTTAACAATTGTTCAATAAATGTCCGAACGTGACGAGTTGTACGAGACACAGGAAAAAAAATCAAATAAAAAAATCTCTCACTGTGTCGCCAGGCTTGTAACGTTGTTCTATAAAGTCTCTTCAACATGATGTGTGCAACATTGGACAGCAGGATCCAATAAACAGTCGTAAAAATTTCAGTTAAAGCAAAACCCCTTTAAGAGAACAACCAACCCTCGAAGTTTGTGTCTTTGAATAAATGCGTTTTACATAGACTCGGCTGTCGTACAAAGGGATTTCCTCTTCTTTAATATATTTGTATATATGCAATATAAAGACATTCAACAGTGAGCAATGCAATAGTTCAAGTAATAGAGAGAGGACCCGTCAGTGGCCCAGGTTAGACAAACAATCTGCATCTTTGAAAACAAAACAAAACAAAACAAAAAAACAACACAAGACGCTAAATAGAATCTTTGATCTATAAAAGTCGTAAAAGCCGACCCCGTGCACGTGAGCGGCGTTTTTTTTCCCGCCGTGCGTCCGGGGTGTCAATAGTGCAGAAGAGGAAATCAAGTATTTGTCGGGAACGGCGTTGAAAAGTGGATGTCTGGAGATACGGAGTTCACGTGGAGACCTGGGTCATTCCCCCGCTCGAGCGCGGCTCGTTCCTCAGCACTTACAGCCCTCATGCGGCCCTCGTGTGGGGGTCGATGCAGATAGACAGATCAATACCAGGCTGTAATGCAGAGGACAGAAGAGAAAGGGGGAAAAAAAAATCCTTCACTGTCTGGTCACAAGCTGTGAGGACACGTGGCTTCTACCAAGGAGCCGTACGTGAAGAGGGAAGACGGATAGAGCGCGCGGAACTCGATGGGCTGATCCTCGATCAGAATGACCACTGACTCCTGGTCTGACCGGCGTGAATACAGGAATACTGACTGACTGTGCATCTGTACGTGCGGGGTTTTTGTACGTAAACGTCTCTGGTGCGGAGTACAATATATAATATATACGCAGAGGAGAGAGTGCGACATGGAGGTGGACATAATGCATAGAGTTTATAAAGAAGGAATAAGCGACGTTACGCTCCTTCAGCTGCCCATGCGGTGTGTGTGTGTGTGAGAGAGAGAGAGAGAGAGAATTGACATCAAAAAGCAATCAAGTGCCAAGCTTCTAGGATCGAGCTTTGAAAGAGGAGCATGAACGAAACAAACTTAATCAGGAACGAGCAGCAGAGAAAAGAGCGAGAGTCCAGTGCGAATGAGAAGAAGTCACGTGGCCCGTGTAACCACTTGTGCATTTCGGTTCGCTGTGACGTCATCTGAGTTCTGGAAAGGTTTAATTGTGCGACATGAACACTAAAGAGGAGCCAGGTGATCCAAAAGTTGATGGTTTTTCTTCTTCTTCTACTTTTAAACAGTGAAAGCAGTCACTAGTTGTAAGAAACACCAAGTAAGGAAGAAGATGATTGTTTTACTTCTCCTCAGACGTGGTGGTCCTGGTGCACGTGGTCATTGCTAATCGGCAAGCGTATCTCTGCTATCAGGACACGTGTAGGGCTGCACGTTGTGTTTTTCTGTCATCTAAATGAAATCTCATGACTGCTGCTTCCAACCCATCGCTTCTGCTTCTCGTACACTGAATAACTCAACATTTTTGTCTTTCAGAGATTTTAACAACCACACATCAAATAGTGTTAATGCTTAAGTGCTCAAAAACCGAGCTTGTCCTCACTTCAAGTACACACACATGCCAACACTATTTCATGTGTGGTTCATGATTTATTAGCATAGGCTTTAACAGGAGTGACATTTTTCCCTAAAACCTATTCAGACTTAATCACTAGAGCTGCACACGACAGCCATTTCCTTGACTGGCTTTATTATTATTATTATTATTATTATTATTATTCAATAAAATTCCCATCACTGCTTGAGATTGTAGGAGTCATGTCAAAAATGTGTCAATAAGAATTTGTTTATTAAAAGAAGAGGGGGGGGGAAATAATAAATAATAATAATCATAACAATAAAAAAAAAAAATCCAGTCAAGAACTTTAGAAGATTTATTTCATCTGGAGCTTTAGTTACCGAGTCTTAGGTTTTAGGGTGAAATAACACTCTGGTTCGTATCAACAAATGAACAGAAACAACAATAATAATAATAATAATAAAGGGACTTCTTTGCTATGCTAGCTTTGGTCTCTGCACTGGACTGTAACACCATTACTGATCAGAAAAATTATTGTTTATGTTTAAAAAAAAAAAAAAAAAAAAATCAATTCCAGCAAGAAAAGCAAATAATAACCCCCCCCCAAACAAAAACAAATAAAAAACAGCTCCCCTCTAACATATAAAAGCAAGCTTGTGTAGTTTAAGACTATGATATATTTTCACTTGTGCCCTCTCAGCTTGTCTCCCCAAAGCCCACCCGTTACCCCCCCCCCCCCCCGTCCTGCTCCGTTCCCTCCCGCAATCCCTTGTTCAGCAGCAGTTACTGTGAGAAACACTCTGGAAAGTGTCAGGCGTCTGTTTGCTACATACATTTGCCTTTTCAGCATACACACAATGAGAGAAAGAGAGAGACGGGGAAAGAAAAAAAGAAAAACATTTTTTCCTGCCTTGCACTTTGTAAAGGAGGTTGGGAGAAGAGAAAGAGATAAAAACAAAAACAAAAAAAAATGTACAAATGAATGACAATGAAGAAGAAGAAAAAAAGAGAACAAAAAAAAAAAAAAGCTTTAAATCTTGAAGCACGTAAAAAGTCCCAGCTGGAGTTTAGGTAGCAGCGTGGGTCACCTGAAACTCGCCTCTTCTGCTTCCTTCTGTCTTTTTTTTCTTTTTTTTTTTCACATTCACAAACATTTAAAACTTCCTTGTGCAAATCAAGCAGTCTTTAGAAAGAATGCCCTCCAAATTGTTCTAGTAAAAATATAGAACTCCGAAGGTGGCTGTCGTTCGTGTGTGTGTGTGTGTCTGTGTGTGTGTGTGTGTATGTGTGTGTGTGAGAGAGAGAGACAGTTGCAGCAAGTGTTTTTTCCGTGTTATTTGTAGACAGACATGTGTCTGTCTGTCTATATATATATATATGTGTGTGTGTGTGTGTGTGTTGGAGTGGGCGGGGCCTCATCTGCGGGGGCCCGAGGGCATCTGTGCGTAGACGGGGTAGGCCAGGCGCACGTTGAGCGAGTCGTTGTGCTGGACCAGTGAGGTCTGGTGATAGTGCAGAACAAGGTCTTTCAGAGTGCTGTACAGGTTGTATGGCTCAGCGAAGCCGTAACCACGCGGCGTGCTGTAGATCACACAGTGCTTTACTTCTCCGTCCACACTACACCAGGAAGAGAGAGAGAGAGAGAGAGAGAGAGAGAGAGAGCACAGGTAAGTCCAGATCATTAAAAACAAAGCAGACATTTCCTCAGCGATTTCTTTTATTCATTTTACAGTGGCAGTTTATAACTTTTCATTCGTTTTAATGCTAGACTATTAAGAACAATATAACTTGATAATGTAAAAGGGATATTAATGTAAATTGAGCAAAATTTCCATATAACATGTGCTCCTATAATATTTTTTAGCACTGTAGAGAGAACACAAAGCAACCGTAGAGGAAAACGCGGCCTGGAACGGTAAATTATTACTGTATTTATTAGGGCTGCAACAACTAATCGATATAATCGATAATTATCTATAATGAAATTCGTTGTCAACGAATGGCGTTATCGATTAGTTGGGCGTCTCACGTTACTAAGGAGCGCGACCACAAGATGCACAAAGACACAAAGATACACACAGCCGCTCGAGCAATGGCGGTTACAGAAGCGTTTGCAGGAAAAAGCGCGGCGCCCCAAGTCCTCCCAGGTATGGGAGCAGTTTACATTAAACACCTTTTATCGGGCGTTAAACTCAAGCGCCGAGGATTCTCTACACATAGGAGTCAATGAGAGAGTTCACACGGGCTTTGGCGACGTGCGTTTGTCCGGCTGCGCGTTTATGCGGCATCAAAGAAACGTTGCATGCAGATTTTTCTTGGTGTTCCCAACGAAACGCAAGGAAAACGCGTCTAGTGCGTTTCTACACGTTCATTTTCATGGAAAAAACTACATTTGCGTTCATTTACCTTCACTTCGGAGGACCGGATATATCCCATGATCCTACATGCTATACATGGGGAAATGCTGACGTACGCCTCCAACAACCTGCCCACATCCTACTGCACGTTACTTGTCGTTTTGCACCATTTATCAAAGTATATGTGAAGCACACAGGGCTACTTTCCCTACCTTGCACACTCACTTTCTGTACACAGCAAGTCCCCTACTTACGAACTAATTCTGTTCCGGGAGCATGTTTGTAAGTTGGAGTTGTTCGTAAGTCTGACAAAGTGAGTCTTATACGCCTTTGATGTACATCTAGGATGTAAAGCACACCAATCCACGTGACTAAATCTGACTCATTTCTCCCGCACCCCCATGCGCGCACACGTGCTGTACATTTGTTGTTTAATTTCAGCATTCAGTCAATATATTGTGTTTTATGGTGGTTTGTAATCGAGAGCGACAAACAGCCGGAATCAAATTCCTCGTGTGTGTTAACACAATTGGCGAATAAAACCCGATTCTGATTCAGATCAGTAGTGTGTAGTTCTGCATTTTTTGCATCATGGTGTCGATTGGTTGTGGCATATCTACATCTACAACCTCTGCACCGTAGCTACCGTATATACCGCTGAATAAAATACACCAATAAATCTCATTTTAGCTACATAAAGAATACATGGACAAAGAAAGTATGGACTTTCATTCAGACAGCGTTTTTTTTTTTTTTTTACTTTCCTGTCAGAAAGTGAGGCGCGCGTTGATGACATCGTATGGCTGCGCCTGGTTAACAGGAATGTGTTGTACTTGATCGAAATCACACTCGCTGCTGCACATGGTGATGACGCTGCCCACCTCTAATCATCTGTCAATCAATCACTTAACCAATTCTGATCGTCTTTGTCCCAGCGGTGCAGAGCGTTTTGGGGAAATGAAATCACGAGATATCAAGTTCTACTCACACTACAGAGCAGGCGTAACAGCCCTTCTTGCTGCTCTCCCGGATGAGGAAGGCTCCGTCTGGTTTGCCCAGTAGAAGATCCTCAGCCTGCGTCCTGTTCAGGTCCCCGACGAACCAACTCTTCTCATCGTAGTGTGGCAGGTTCTCGTCCTCTTCGCTCACAAAGTAAGTACTAGAAGTAAAAAAAAAAAAAAAAAACATACAGAGCATAATAAGAGACTGACAACACTAAATAACCGACACTCATGATGCAGAACATTTTCTCTGTTTAGTGAATTCGCAGTCAGCTCCAACAGTGACTCAAGGGGAATGTAAAAATAAGAGGAAAGAAAAGGGGGGGAAAAAAATCTCTAATGAACTTACTCATCTGTGTTCTCATTTTTGATGCCCAGCCAGTCATTTATTCGTTTCTGACGTACGCCTTTGTGATTGAGCCAGCTGTGAGGAAGGAAGACAGAAATTACTGATGAGGGGGGAGGGGGGGGGGAAGAAGAAGAAAAAAAAAACTACTCTCTCTTTCATGTGCACACACACGTTCACACACACACACTCAACCCCACCCTGCTCTACATGGAATAAAAGCAGTCACTTACACAAGATATTGATCTCGGATTTTCCTCAGCTGGATAAGGTCTGGCTTTAAGCTGTTCATCTTTTTATCCGTCTCCCTGTTGTCCAGAGCTTGTGTCTTCAGGTCCTGCTCCAGGCGGATTTTGCTTTCGTGGATTTCCCCTAGTCGCGATTTGAGTTTGGCGTAGTTCATCATTATCCTAGCGGACAAAAAGCACAATGTTTGAGTACGAGTACGCCTCACACTTATGTTGATGTGGGATTTCCAGCGAGACCAACACTGCAGCAGAGTAAAGCGAGCGCGTACCTTTCGATCTCCTTGTCGTTGCCCTCTCGGCGGAAGCGCTCGATATATTCCTTGCTGTAGCGCTCCTGCGTGTGACACTGCTCTTCGAATATCTTGATGGTCTCGTTGAAGGCTTCTATCGCCGTGCGCTTCATCTGAATCTCCTAAGATCGAAGGCGGAAGAGGAAAAAAAAAAAAAAAATCTAATCAAATCAATGCACTCAATACTGACGCGGCTCTGAATAGAACGTAACGTGTCCTGCGTGTGCTAAAGCTCTCTCCGCAAAGATGAGATGGATATGGAAGTCTTAAGGTTTATATTCTAATTCAAAAAGAAAGTGGTATAAAACGTACATTACAGTGCTGCAGAAACATGCGACGTATCGTCTGAATCGTGATTTGTTTGTGTGGCGATTCATGGATAAATTTTTTTTTACATTTAATAATAAAGATATACTTCTAGATTAGCCAGTGACCAGAACTGGTTGGTTTTCAGTTTGACTAACCATGACCTCAGATATAACTGATTCTCTACAGAGTGGCGCAACATAACTTGAAAAAGCTTTTTTTTTTGTTAAAAGCCTCTGATCTGACCTTTCATCTCGAACCCACTCATTACACACACGCTCACAACGTCAGTCTCAAAACACAGCGAGCGCTAATTGCAGCCAATCAAACCGCGCGCTCACGGTCAAGTTTTGAGACTTTTTCTAAAGGATTTTTTTCCTTTATGATCCTACAGGTGGCGCACTCTGAACAATTTACACATTTCCATCCGGTGTGGTAGGAGTGAATTATTTGCCGAGTTTGTTGAGAAATAATATTTATAGCGGATACACATTTTTTCCCCCGCTAATTGCTTTTCCGTTAGAATTAAATTTTATTACTTGTACACAGTGATGCTCCGATCGATCGGCCGACATTGGCTAAAATAGCTTGATCGGCGAACCGCAAAAGCACCGATCAAAAAAGCCGATCACTTGACGGAAATTACGCGACTTGCATGCACGCGCACAGGTAAACAACAGCAGAGCGGAGCTTAGCAGTGGCAACATGAGTTCTCCCGTCTGGAAGTTTTTCAAAGTGTCCGATAAAGATGTAAAGTTAGCCGTTTGCAATGTATGTTGTGGTGAAATCCCTCGAAGCAAGCAACAGCATTTTAACACCACTAACATGATTAGGCATCTTCGAACACGCCATACAACATGCAACCATTTTAAGTTACTCTGCCTTATTTGGGAAAGATGGCCTACAGTAGCCTTAAGTTCTCATTTTCTAAAATAAACACTTGGTGCTTCTTCAAGATCTTGACTGTAGCCTATTTCTACAGTTTTCTTTTTCAATATAGTTAATTTAGAGAATTTAAGCATCTCTACTTGTACATGGTGTAAATTTGACAGCTAGAATTTTTCTATATTTGCATCATATTTTGCAATATTTCCTATTTCATATTGTTCATTTGAATATTTTCTTTTTCATACTCTATTCTTCTTAATTATTATCATTAATTATATTCTTATTCCATACTCTTTATTTAAATACTATTTGTAATTTTCAGGTCGTGGGTGTTTGTAAAAGCATTTCACTGCATATCAGACCGTGTACGACTGCATGTGACAAATAAAATGACGGCAGATATTTGCTGCTGCTCATAACAATGTAGCTTTTTTGCTTTATTTGGCTATACAAGTTAGATGTTAAACTCTTGCACTTGAAGTATTGTTTGGATTTCGAGTGAGAAAACTACTGTTATAAGGCATGGGCTACATTTAATTACTACTTTTTTTTTTAAAAAAGGTTTCAGAAACTGTAACAAAATCTAGGGTTATTAAATCTGGATATTCATAAAATGGTGATGCGTCCAAAATGACAATATTAATCGAATCGGCACACTGGTATGGTGATGATATCGTATCTGGTGGTGATTGGTTCCTTCTCCTTATTGGACAATTTTACGTTTAAACAAAAACGTTTAGGTTTCATGAAGGTAATCATGTATTTTATTTACCTGCGACGTCTTCGTGTACTCGTCATACAGCCGGTCGTACTCTTTGCTCTTTTCCTGATATTGATTGTGATATTCCTGGAGTTTCTTCCCCACAGCATCAATGTTGTCTTCTTTTACCAGCTGATCCTGAGAGAGAGAGAGAGAGAGAGAGAGAGAGTTGGAAAGAATCTTAGTATAATTTACAGCCTTGTACAATTTACTCACACACAACCTCTCATTCCTCATAGCAATAAGAAACACTTAGACTAAGCGTACCTGCTGGTAGCGGGAGATGGGGTACATGAGCTTGACGTCCAGTTTGGTGTTGTACTGAGCCAGGGACTCGTGTCTGTAGTGACTGATGAGCTCCACCACCGAGCTGAAGGTCAGCGGGTCTGAGAAACCGTATTTTCCGTCCCGGTGGTAGATCTTGATTAGCTTATTGTTCCCGCCTTTCCTGAAAGGACAGATCGAGTCGCGTTACGTGACGTGATTCAAGGATTCGACTCTCACGACCTAGGGATGCTGATCCTCAAAAGGATGAGGTTATAGTACCTTAAAGTTAGCGTGTAGTCTCCCTGCATTTTAGTCGAGGCGTCCCGGACCAGGAAGGTCCCGTCTGGCATGTCTCGGAGTTTGTCGTTTACTTCTTCCCTGGATAGAGAGAGACAAAGGAGACAAAACAGTTAAGACACAGACAATGAGATCAGAACGCATCACGGGTGCTGGGAGACGCCTCCGCTTCCTGTGTCCTGTCTTTTGCACTACGCTCTCATGCTGCTTTCTCCTCTCGGGAGTGTGTATGTGTGTGTGTGTGTTTTGATGGTGTTATAACCCCTTCAGGACTTTTTTTTATAATAACACAAATGTATGATTTATTTTGTTCAGCTTATGATTTACTGCCATGTGCACATGATGTCTGTGTGGCCTTGTTCCTCTTCTGACCTCGACGGAACACATGGTTCAACAATCAAGGTCTTGTCTTCTTTCACTCTTATCCAGAGTGTTTGCGCTCTCTCTCTCTCTCGTCCCCGTCTGGCTCTTCTGGTCGTCTCAGCTGACCTCCGAGATCTCTCAGGAGGGGGGGGGGGGGGGGGCTATAAATTTATCCTGCTGTGTACCCATCTGAGGTAAAGACACTATTTTTATGGTCACTTAAAAAAAAAAGGGGGCTTTTGCTCCTTGGGGCTTTTTTCCCCCCGACATGGACAGTAGATGCCGAGAGTTTCAGAACATTTGAGGAATGGGAGCATGAACACAAGCTGGTTGAAAAAAGAAAAACGTAAAGTAGGAAAGGATTTCATGAGGCAAGAATCATGAATTCAGACGTTAAAAGGCGCGAGTTGAAGAATAATATTTGTTTCATAACGTAACAAGATGGCGCAGGAATAAATAAATAGATAAAGAAATAAAACTAAGCTGCAGAAACAGACTTGGAGCGAACGCCAGATCTGATCTGACTGCTTGCTTCTAATTTTACCTGCGAGATGAGTCACGCTCTGAAAATAGCCAGAATTTCAGGTCAGACTGAAAAGGAGCGCGTGGAGGCCTTCACCTTCGCCGTGTGTTTAATGCGATTTGCCCAGGTCTGGTGGGGCAGTGGGGGGAATGAATGATATAAAGCCTGGTCAATAAGCCAGCCCTCTAATCTGCTAAAACCTGAGAGTTTTAAAGCGCTCGACGAGCTGTTTGACGTTCTGAGGCGGTGAGGATTTCATCGCTTTCCGTCCCTACTCTGTCTGATCTGACCGAGATGCACCTAATCTATCGCCGACGCCCCCCAGCATGAACGAATGATGAATGACGTCATCCCTAAAGAGACTGCGCGGATGGATCTCGTCGTTTGCGGGGGGACCGATGGCGAACGCTTCTCTTCCTCGTCCGCGTGTGGGATCCCGCCGAGCCTTTTATCTCACGAGCAGGGGATCTCATGACTTTCCATCACCTGATGTGTGCTGGCTGAATAACTGCAGACTCTGCAGAAGAAATGAGTGTGTGTGTGTGTGTGTGTGTGTGTGTGTGTGTGGGGCAGGCAGATAAACCATCAAACCCAAAACGCACGTGTCTTACCTGGATATGTCTCCCCAGTACCATTCGGCTTCCTGCAACGAGCTGCTTGGTGCCTCCTTCACGCCGTTACTGTTCACAGGAGTCATGGGTTTGGCCGGCTTCGGAGGAAGAGCTGCGAGAGAAAAAAGATAGAAAAAAAGCTTTAATCTCGTCCGTGTTCCGCTACTTCATCATCAGGTTCAGACATCAAAGCTACGTTCATGAACGAAGAGTCGAGTGTCGGAACAGGACTGGGACTGATTAGACCAAACGAGACAAAACACCGGCAGTTGAGGGAGCCGTCAGAGTGGACAGAGCAACAATTCTTCTTTACAAAAAAAATAATAAATGAAAATAAATAAATAAAATACAGCTGGCAAGATTAACACCAGACCCACAAACCAGAAAGCCATAACACCAGCAACTAAAAACAGGGCAAGGCTATTTCTCGTTAAACACACACACACACACACACACACACACACACACACCGCTCAAGCAGGGTTTTCTGCAGGTATCAGCAAATTCAATTTACTGCTTTTTATAACCCTATAATGCAGTCTTTTAATGCCAAGGAGGCCTCGTCTGTGCAAATCAGGAACAACTGCAATGAGGAGCCTGCGGTCGAGAAACACATGATGATGATGATGATGATGATGATGATCGCTTTGGTTGAGCTGAGTTTCTTGGACGGAGAGAAAAATAAAACTAAATAAAAATCTGCCTTCGAGCACATCATCATCATCTCTCACAACTTTTTGCTTAAATCTGCTCATGACTGAGAATTATTTAACATCTTCTGAAACACCTTTGAATGAACTTGTGGGAGAAAAAGCAACAACAACAACACTATTTAAAACCGCTAATGATGTGATTAGACAGGATAACGCTTGATCTAATGCTTTCTGATGACACACGGTGACTCCGCCGCCCGCACCTCGACCCATGTTGGCCGTCCAGTGTTTGATTTGCAGTATAAATAAAGACTCCTCAACGTTCTTGGCATCACGCGCTCTCTGTTTTTGTCCAAACACGCATCTGCACAGCTGGAGCGACAGCTCGGAGGACGCTGAGGCAGGAGCTCGTCGGAGCAGAAAAACCCGAACGTGTGAAGGGCCTCCTCTCTCTCTCTCTCTCTCTCCTCCAGGACTCG
>CM060112.1:11567500-11977500 GCA_030522415.1 Channallabes apus | reverse complement strand
GCATTTGTTCTAGAAAGTGCGGTAGTGAGTGACAGCGAGTCACGTCAGTCACGCCGACACGGCTACGTCCCTGCTGCAGGACAACTGTACCAGGATCTAACGTATATAAGTAAATAAATAAATAAACTACGGATCAGCGTGTGCGCTAAACATTACGGTCACGTGCTCCGGCCGTGTCGATCCTCGACGCCAACGTTCATTTCTGCGGAAAATAAAATCACGAACGACATGTAGGAATGATAAATAAAAAAAAGAGACAAAGACGAGTCCTGCGCACGTCCGGTCGGCATCACACAAAAAGACACACACGCACTGATGGGTCCCTTTTGTCCCCCCCAGCGGGACGGTCACAAATAAGACGCGGCAGCCGCGAAAGCCAGATGAGTGATGAAGGCAGCGCGCTTACCTTCCTCCGCCGCTTCCTCTTTCAGCTGCATGTGTACCGAGTGCGCTCAGCTGCCCGGGACAAGAGTCCTCTCTTTCTCTCGCTCTCCCTCACACACTCACTCACTCCCTCTCACCCTCCCACTCTCTCTCTCTCGGTCTCTCTCCCTCTCCGGCCTCCGCCTGCGTTGTGGCTCTCAGACTGAAGCCAGAGGGAAAATCCCTGCTCCTAAATTCAGACGCTGCTCCCTGAACAAACCCTCTGAATGGAGACGTCGGCTGCAGCCAATAGGAACGCGGTTTGGAGGTTGGAAAGGAAGGAGGGGGGGCGGGGGGTATGACCATGAGAGAGAAAGAGAGAGAGAGAGAGCTCAAGGGAATGGTGAGGGAGAAGGAGGGGAAAGACGCTCCTCCCAGAAAGGAATAAGACACAAATGTAGACACACACACACACACACACATATATACACACAAACACACACGGAGCAAGTTTGTGCCCCTGGTCTCAAAGAGCCTTCACGGAAACTCCAGAAAGAAGGAAAAAAAAAAAAAAAAAAAAAAAAGACGTAATGTCACTTCTTTTCATTACGCCTCCAAAACAAAAAAAAACACAAATGTTTTTTTTTTTTGTGTGTGTGTGGAGTCAGAAAAGCCGCAATGCTATTCCTTATTATTATTACGCTTAACTTAAACTCATAACTCCTGGTGTGTGGCCGTGCAGTGCATTGTGGGATTTACTCAAAATAGTGAGAAAAATGTGCAAAACAAAACAAACAAACAAACATAACCAGAGTCAGGTGTTTGTCTCGACATAAACCATTGTAGATTTTCCACACACACGTGTCCATCTTCCTGAAATAAAACCCTTCACAAAAATCGAACCCCGCCCACTCTTTCCGAACTGCAGGTCCCCCTGGGTGGGTGTTTGGGGGGGGGGGGGGGGTAGGGGGGATAGATGTGCCCGCACCACCTGTGCTCGCTGCGTGGTGCGACGGAACAAAGCGCCTTCGCTCTGAGTGACGCAGCTGATCGCCGGCGCTCCTGCTGACCTCGCGAGCCTAATAAATATCTAATTAGTTTAATATTCTGATGAACATCTGCACCGGGAAACCTCTGTCTGCGCCCCATTTCCCCCCTCGGCCGCGGGGGTTGTCGACCCCTCTGCTCCCACGACCAGCACTCAGACGACGAAGTGGCCGTGTACAGTGGAATGAGACCTGAGAGAAAAGTGTGTGCGCGCGCGAGAGAGAGAGAGAGAGAGAGAGAGAGAGAGAGAGAGAGAGAGAGGTGTTCGTGAAAAGCTTTCTCGCTCGCCATAAACCAGCATGTCTTGGCATCAGAGCAGGAGATAAGATGAATATGTGGACTGATCGCACTCGGCCGTGCTCATTCATTCCTGTGGCAGGACAATCGAACCGCTATTCAGTCCATAATTCTACCTGCCACCACGCTGAAGCCTGGTTCGACCAAGCAAAGCTCTATCAGAAGAGGAAAAAACATCAAAAAACAAAACAACACGAAAATAAGCATCTGCAGGGGGGAAAAAAGTGATTTTCTCAAAGGTAGGATGTAAATCCTGAGCAGAACCTGAGATACGCTGGGATTCGCCGCCATATTTATTATTACTATTATATTACATATTTCTTTCTCCAGCGTAGGTGTTGCATCTCTTACAATAAAAGAAAGCGTACCTTCTCAAACAGGACACAGGTTACGCTTCAAAGCTTCTACAACATCGGCAGTAAAAACAAAAAACGTGATCGTGATGGTGATAAACAAACTATATATTGTTCATGCAGCTTTGTGCTTTGTTCGGGAGAATCATAACCCCAACGCCTATGACCGCTGTTGGAATAAAATTACAGCTCGAGTCAAACACTGACTCTTTTCACGCATCCTGCTTGCGAAGAGTCATCTGAGCTTTTATTACAGGAATCGCCCCATCAAGAATTAACGGTCCGGATTAACGAGCCATTGTCAGCCCTGCCTCGGGCTCCTGAATGGGGTCCGGGCTCGAGTCTATGACATCATTGTGAAGGGCTGTAAAACGCTGTCAGAGTCACGTTGAATATATTACACAGGCCGGGGACCTGCACTGCACTGCACTGAAACAGTTCTCTGCAGAGCCAGCGCTAAAGGATGAAGCCTCGGGAATGTTCCGGAGACGGATGTCAGGGGCGTCCGGATGAGCGGGAGAAGCTACTGGAGCAATCGGCGTAAAAAAAAAAAAAAAAAAGAAGTTCAAGTTCAACTTCGAGTCAAGCTGTCAATCGACATTAAGTCACACAGACCTGTGTTCAGAGATGAGATTTAAGTCCAAAGCTAAGAGAGAGACATTCATCAGTCTGTCTGCAGTGATTATTAAATAAATCACTTCGATTGTGTATTATTATTATTATTATTATTATTATTATTATTAGAATAAGAATCACATCGAAGTTATGATAATCAGTTTGATATTGTAATCACTGTTAGTAATTATCATATGAAGTGATAAAGCAATGAAGTAAATATTAAAGCAATCGTTTAATCTCTAGTTATATATTAACCCCAATGTAGTTATGATATGATATCATTTTATAAGTAGTTATTACTATAGTAAATCACTTTATCGGTGTATGAATCACTTTGGAGTCATTATTATACGTATGAATCATTTTGATCATTATGTCCATGTTCGTTATGTGAATAATTTGGTCGATAGTTATAATAATAATCAAATTATAAATTAATCACTGTTTTTAATTAATACTCTGTGAATCATTTTGACTGTAGTATTTATATGAATCGTTTTGTCCTTAGTTACTGTTATATGGATCCCTTTGTCTGTAGTAGATATTATATCAATCATCTGGTCTGTGGTTATTATAATATGAACAATTTTGTCTGTAGTAATTATTATTTGAATCACTGCATGTAATTAATACTATGTGAATAATTTTGTCCTTCATTTATTACGTGAATTTTGTTTGTAGTTACTGTTATATGAACCTCTTTGCAGTATTATTGTATGAATCATTTTGTCTATAGTTGCTACATGAATCATTTTTTCTGTGGTGTATTAACTGAATCATTGTCTGTAATAAATACATTGATCATTTTCTCTGTAGTAATTATTGTATGAATCATTCTGTCTGTATTATTATATGAATCATTTTGTCTGTGGTTATTATCATGTGAATTATTTCATTCGTGATTGTTATAATATTTTTTCGTCTGTAGTTATCATCATATGAATCAATTCACCTGTGGTTATTATATGAATCATTTTGTCTGGTGTAACTATTGTATGAATCATTGTAACTACTATCTACGTGAATCATTTTGTCTGTGGTCATTATTATATGAATCATTTTGTCTGGGCTTATTATTATGTGAATTATTTTATCTGTGGTAACTACTGTATGAATAATTGTCTGTAGTTATTAATTCATGATTCATTATATGAATCATTTCGTCTGTGGTAACTTATATGAATCTTTGTGTTTGTTGTTATTATTATATGAATCATCTCGTCTGTGGTTACTGTTATATGAATCATTTTGTCTGTGGTTATTATATGAATCGATTCATTGGTGGTTATTATCATATTAAGCATTTTGTCTGTAGTTATTATTATATGAATCATTTCGTCTGTGGTTATAACAAACCATATTATCTGTAGTAACTATTATATGAATCATTGTCTGTAACTAATGTTACTTGAATCATTTCGTCTGTGGTAACTATTGTATGAATCCTTTTGTCTGTAGTAGTTATAACATGAATCATTTTGTCTGCAGTTATTATTATTATCAAAATAATTTTGTCTGTGCTAATTATTATACAAAGCATTTTGTGTGTGGTTATAGCAAATAATTTTGTACGTAGTAACTATTATACGAATCATTGTCTGTAACTAATACTATGAGAATAATTTTGTCTGTAGTTATTATTATATGAATCATTTCATCTGTGGTTACTGTTATATGAATCCCTTTGTTTGTAGTTATTATTACAGGGAAACGTTCTCTGTGGTTATTATTTTATGATCATTGTGTCTGTAGTAATGATTATGCATAATATAGTGCGTAATTCTTATACAAAATCATTCATCTCTGCAAGTAATTATTGCATGAATCATTTATATCTGTTATATCAATCAAATTGTCTTTAATTATTATACTAATCATTTATCTGTACTCACTATTACACAAGTCTTTTTTATTATCATCTATAATTACGATTCTATTATTATCCAAATTAGACTGTTACAAGTGCAACATAAACCTGAATGCCCCCCCCCCCACCCACCAGAATCCAGACACTTGTTAAGCGCAGGCAGGACCAATGGCTCTGAATGAAATATAGATTTGCACTAAACAACAAAAAAGTTCTCTTTGTTCACATCAGAACTCATCGTCGAGCTATTATACGAATCGTTTAACGATAATCATTCTCGTAATAATAATAATAATCGCTTTGTTTAACCATCCTCACATTACGCACTTTGTTTAGTTAAACTGTGTTCCACCATAAACACTTTACAGCTGAACTGTAAACACACATTCCCTACCGGCTGGCACCTCATAGAGACAGGATTATTTGATCAGGACGAATAACGAAAAAGAAATTGAGATAAGATCTTAACAAAAGCAGATGCACACAAACGGGCTGGTGTCATTTCAAGGATTTAATGCAAATGGAGGCGGCTGGAGGACACACACTCACCTGCACCTATTGCAGAGGTCTGTGTGGATTTCAATATGCAAAGACAAGGACACGTCTACTTCAAATATTTAAAAGGTGAACAGCAGTCCATTATTCAGCACAGTGCATCACACAGTGCATGCACACACACACACACACACACACACACACACACTCTCTCTCATACAGAGTGATGTCATTGGGTTACTCTCAGTGCAGATAGGCATAATAATATTAATCCAGTACTATAATAATCATGATATTAATAATAAGACTGCATATGATGAAGTGCACAAGTAAGGAAAATGGTCTGCTTTACAGATGAAGCACAAATGATGAAAAGAAGAAAAAGAAAAAAAGTTGAATGAGGGAAGGAGGGAGAAAAAGCCAACAAAGCTGTGAGCTAGTTGTCTCATGGTTTGTTTCCTGACTCAGGACTCCTGATGCATGACATTTGTGTGCAAGCTTCAAACTCTTTACAGTCAGTGCATGTCTCCTCTCAGAGTGTGTTTTACCTGGGGGTTGGTCCATTTCAATGTAAAAGATCAACTCTGTGGAATATGGCATCATCAAGTCCTCCCTCGGCTCGGCATCGTCTTTCTCCGTATTCCACACTGTATTGTACATTGTCTCACACTCCAGTGGATAAATGACTCAGTCAATCAATCAATGTCACTTTGTCAAATCATTAAAAATAATAATAATAATACAACAAAACAAAAAACAGAAATCCCAAGTGCTAATCTTCTGAATTAATCCTGCAAGCTAGCATTAGCTAACTACCCTCGACTACTTCAACGGCGCTCAATTCTTTTCTGAATACCCGCTTCAGAAAACATAGTCTTTAGTCTAATGCAACAAAATAAAGTCTCTTCTTCTTCTTGTTGGGCTGTTTAAGATTTCCATAACATAAAGCTCCACTCCATTGCGCCCCATCAAGTCTAAACGCTTAACTCTATCATTTCTACTGCTCTCTCTCTTTCTCTCTGAATGAGTCTCACAGCAACCGTTTCACTTCATCCGGAACAGACCATTGTGTGGAAACGGAGCGGGGGAGGGGGAGGTCGGCACGCGACACGGTGTAAACCGGTCCACCATGACGCCGCACTGAAATCCGAATCAATTTTTCTATTGTAAATTATCCACATGTATATAATCCACAAAAATACACTTTCTTGGATTTTAATCCATGTTTTGTTTGAGCGACACGTCCATTACCAGTGACATCATATTTCAAACACCCCTCTCACACTGAGGATTGATGGTCTCGCCCGAGGCGGAGTGACGTGCCATGCCCGTGCGCTGCTCACTGCGCAGACTCCAAACTCGTCATCCAATCAGAAGCGCCGTTTCTCCGGCGCTGTCGCCAAAGAAGGAATTTGCATACATTTTTTTATGAGAGCCGCGTGTTTCTCGGGAGCCAATGAACACGCGGGAAAAGATGAAGTTAAACTCGGATTGGTCCATCCGTTACTAAGAGGAACACAGAGGAAAGAGGGGGGAGAATGTAAAATGAAATTTTTTTATTGAAATCCTTGCAGAAGTTCAACATGGAGAGTTGAATAAAATGGACAGACTTTTTGTTGTTGTTTAATTATATATTATGTGTTTATGCATGTCATTAATATCCATAATACGACTAAATGAGCTGGTGTTAGTTTGACAGGTTTTAATGGCGTACGGTTGATATTTGTCCATTCAATTCCCAGCAACTTTATCACTACTACTTGTTTGTTCTTCCTTATTAAAACCATCCACTTCTTTTTGGTATTAAATCAACAAAAGTGTGTTGCACAGTCTTGTTTTAAAGTCCGTGCTGTTATACGAAAAAACATATATCCAACAACATAATAAAAAGAAATGGTTAGATTTACATCGCAAATGTGATTAACACCAGGACTTTAAAAAAAGAAAAAGTTGAGAAATATTTCATTCATTCATTGTCTCTAATGATTATCCTGTATGTAGGGTCGTGGGGGCCTGGAGCCTATCCCAGGAGACTTGGGGCATGAAGGCGGGGTACACACTGGGCAGGGTGCCAATCCATTGCACACACACACACACATACACACACACACACACACACACGACAAGCAATTTGGAAACACCAATTAACCTATTAATCTGCATGTCTTTGTACTTTTGGATCAAAGCAGAGTACCTGGAGGAAACCAACCAAGCACACAGACCTGTGGCGGGAATCGAACCCTCGACCCTACTGTACCAACCACTACGCCACTGGGCCACCTGATATTTATTTAAGCCCAACAAAAAGTCTCGTTAACAACCAGTTTTTGAAAGTAACTGCCGTGAACCGCATGTCTAAATGCCTTGTTCACGTTTTATCCTCATCTGTCAAATCTGTGTTTCTTCCTGGGTAAGGATGTCCATCTTCCCGATCCTTCAGAGGCCTCAACATAACATTAAGAGCATCTATTTAATTCAAGCCTCAGAGGCCCAGCCAGATGGCTTCTGCCTGCCACAGGCATTTCCTATCAAGGATGTCAAACTCGCGTAATTGTCACTAACTGTCCCTGTGTTGACAGATGGATCCGAAACAATGACCAAGCGGTTACTCACAATGGAACCCAAAATATATTCATATACAATTAACCTGGACATACAGTTCAATAAGTGGCAACAGCCATCAAATTAAAACTCAATAAAATAATTTAAAGAACACAATGAGAGGCTTTAACTGTCTGTAAATTATGTGTTTTGTATGTAAGTTTGCTTTCTTTGTCCTAAAGTCAAGTATGATTTATGCAACGAGGTCAAAGAAACACAGATCAATCTGATGCAGCGAGACGGTAGACTAGATAAAGCAAATTTCATTACAAACATTTTTTTTGCACAGAAAAAAAATACTAAAATATATATAAGGCAAAAAAAAAAAAAAAAAAAAAAAAAAAGTTTGGACACACTTTCAAATTCCATGGGTTCTCCTGATTTTCCTACATTGTAAAATGTGGGCAGAGGTAGCTCTGTGGTAAAGGTGTTGGATTATTAATTGGAAGGTCTTCATGAGAGCCTGTTTCGTCATGGGTTTTACAAATGCACTCGGCAATACTGTTCTTGCAGGAACTATCCAGAACAGCTGACCTTCATGTCTTAAAATAACAACTGACTGTTGCTGGTGTTACTTCATTACCTGTATGCACATTTGATATGACGAGGAGTCTCTAGTGACAGTAGATAATCATCAGCACTCTACAGTATTCTTAATAGAGAAAGAAAAACAGCTGGAGAACAGCTGTTTATAAATGCTATAACAGAAGCCAAACCTTTGTTCATTCCATATAAACTACTGCACAGTGGAATTCTTTATTCTTCACATATCCCAGCTATAGGAGGCTGGGGTCAGAGCACAGGGTCAGCTATTATACGACACCCCTGGAGCAGCCAGGGTTAAGGGCTTTGCTCAAGGGTCCAAAAGCGGCCTCTTGGTTGAGCTTCGGCTTGCATCACTCAAGTATCTCAACAACATAACACACTGAGTTATTATTGGCCAGATAACATAGTCGCCTTTTTGCGACTAACTTTTGGTATTACCCTCTCATTGAGGATATATACTATTTGACATCTCTATCTACAGCATAACACTAAAAACACTTACTAGCACTCTCTGAGAACACTTAACTCTGAGAAAACATTGTACTGCTCTCTGTATTAACGTCACCTCCAGGGGTAGAGGGTTTGATCCCTGGCTCGGGTCCCTGCGCATGGCGTGCATGTTCTCCCTGTGCTTGTTCGGTTTCCTCCCACAGTCCAAAGACATACAGATGAGGCTAAATGGCATTCCCAAATTACTGGCATTCCCAAATTACTGGCATTGCCAAATTGCCCGTAGTGTGCGAATGAGCGGGTGAGTGTGTGTGCACTACAATGAATTGGCAGCACGTCAAGGGTGTACCCCACCTTGTGCCCTATGTCTCCTGGGATAGGCTTCAGGTCCCTTGCGACCCTGTATACAGGATAAAGCGGTGTAGACAATGACACGATGATGATGCACCAAGTAATACCAGGGGCTAACTTGTGCAATATGAGTAATAAAAAACTGCACAAAGTGAAATACGATTCAGTTATTGGAAAATAAGCAGCTTCGGGTTCACAAAACCACCAAAAGATTGATTCCTTATACTGTATATGGTGCTATTTATGTACTGTACATTACGCAAATCTAAAATGTCAATATGTGATTAGTCAGCGATTGGTTGAAAGGTAACAGGTAGTTAGTTCAGAGCTAAGTGTGAAGTTCAATACAGTAACACTGGATTTTCTGCCGTATCAACATGCTTAATACTTCCTTATACGACGATCAACGATGCGTGCTTTCTCGGTGTTGCGTGGTGTCCGGATCTGAAAATTCTATCACATGAATAACGAGCTTAAGGACAATCACATGATATCGAAACGTCAACACGAACTAATGCTTAGGCAAACACGGCGTCCTCGCTCCGGCTGTCCTATTATAATAATAACACAAGAGCTTAGACCTGCCTCTCTGACTGATGCAAGGAAAATGTGCTTGACCACGTTGTTGTATGGACTCGTTTCAAAACAGGTTTTGGGTTTTATTTAGAAACGCTTTCTCCCGCCTTCCTTTCTCATCGTGTCATCGGAGTTATTTGCGTTTCTCCGCGAGAAGGCTGTGCTGACAACTGTTCGCATGTTAAATTTTATGAGCTGAATTTTCTCATTCCGCTTTGCCTCTGTGCATGAAAATTGTTGACTTGCAGCCAAAGCGTAGGCGTGACTACCAGAGAGATTCTAATCAGCCTGACCACAGTGTGTGTGTGAGTGTGTGTGTGTGTGTGTGTGTGTGTGAGTAAAAATAAAGCCTTACTTGATGAAAAGATCTGATTACGGAGATTATACAGTAGCCTCGGGCACTGTCATATATATTTTTTTGCTCTGACCTTAGCAGCTCGAGTGTACGGTTTGAGTGTGGATGTGAACAGACTGTTCTATGGCAGAAGTCAAGTATTAAAGATACACACCACGGTGGCTGTTGTGTAAGCGCTGTTCTCTCTGATGCATAATTCATAAAGTTTCTGAAATCTAAAAGAAGGCGATGCCATTGCTCTCCGGCTGAAACGGCTAAGGGAAATTGGTCCCATGCTGTTATAAATTACATGCTGAGAGAGATCGCCTTTTCACTTTTTTTTTTTTTTTTTTTTTGCTGAGCTCATCAGATCCAGGTCGCTCTCCCTCCGTCACTGTCTCTCCAGCTCTATCTCTTTCTGTCTTTGTTTGGTAACAAAGTTGAAGAAACGACCAGAACACCGTCTTCCTCCGAGTTTGAGTCCTGGAGCTCTATGCTTTATACGGTAA
Source organism: Channallabes apus (assembly GCA_030522415.1). Classification (NCBI taxonomy): domain Eukaryota; kingdom Metazoa; phylum Chordata; class Actinopteri; order Siluriformes; family Clariidae; genus Channallabes; species Channallabes apus. Next base: position 11,967,093 of record CM060112.1, on the reverse strand, counting down.
CATGCGAGAAAAGAACAGCTTGAACTCTAACTCAAACCTAAGCGTTTGCATCTTTCAATTCTATTTTTGCTGCCTTTGCAAATTTTCATCTCGTCTAAAGCCTGCCTTCAAGTGAACATGCAGATAACAGCCACCATCCGCGGCTTCCTAGCTGGTAGATGGTATAGCGTGCACAGACTCCCCCATTAGAGGTGAGACACTAAATAATAGGTTCACATGACAAGCCTGGAACCCATCTCCCTGAAATAGGAATAGTTATAGACCAAGCAGGCATTACAAATAAAAAAAAAATAAAAAAAAGTTCTTTATCATCAGATACACTTTTGAGCGTGACTTGCTATCAGCCTGTGTTTTTCCACTGAGCTACACTAATGGGCTCTTATGGCTGCGCTCCCCAGGAGGAGTCATGTGTCTCGGATAATGTACGCTCCGATCCGTGTTAAACCATTAAACGTACTGTCTGGAAGTTTCACTTCGTACGTTTGTCTGCAGGCAACCATGCGCCGGGAATGCACATATTCGGGGAAAAAGGCATGACTAGGCAGAGCGCTCATGCTAGTGTACAGGACGGCCTTAAAACCGACACCAACGTGTTAATGACTCTGCCAAAGTGAGAGGTGGAGGTCCCCCCCCCCTCCCTCTCTTTCGAGAGCTTATCAGTCTCTCCTTCCCTCCTCCGAAGCGAGTGATGTCATCGTGCAATGTGAGCGTCCCTTTTGGACTGATGCAATACTCCGGTGACACGGTGTAATAAGCTGGTGGCACCCACCTACCCGCCTCTCTCTCTCTCTCTCTCTCGCTCGCTCGCTCTCACATCGTCATTACCATCTCTGTCCGCTCTAATGTTATACTTTAAATTGCAATGTTTTTTCCATCCCTTTTTCCTGTCTCCTTTTTTTTTTGGCCTGTCTCTCTGCCCACCACTTTCTCTCTCTCCTTTATCGCTCCCCTTCTCTTTCTGTTGGTTGTCATGGTACCGGGCACCATGGCTCAGCATTCTGCAGATAAAGGCCGGACTCGAACTCTTTAACTCTTTCCTGCCCGCAGGTCGAATAACTCTGACGGATGAATAATACGATATCGGCCGGCCGGATCCACACACCCTTCTCAGCTTTACAGCCTGCGGTACTGATTAAACAGCTATCGATGCTACAAGTGCCGTATCAGCCATAAGATATGATAAAAGCCCGCGAAACAAACAGTATCATCAGATATGTGGTTTGAAGATATTCACACTCAGGGTACACAACAAGCCAAGGGAAAACAGTCTAGCTGGCTAGCTTGATGACAAAAAGCCGAACGTTGTTTTAAACTCAGGCCAGGGGTGTCACATCAGTGAGAAGAATCCCTGATTAGGATCATGACTGACGATTAGTGAGTTTAATGGAATCCATAAGAGCGGCCTTAGAGGCATCTTCATTTGTTTGTTTTTGGCATAAGGTGAAACAGATATTCCCATCTCATATAAACCCAAACATGAACCCGAGGCAGAAACTTGGGGTTTTAAACACCGGTAACGGTGACAACTGCATCATCTTTAACACAAATAAACAGGGTTTAGTTCAATCTTCCAAGAGTCCGCTACGTTTTGTTAAATATGTGCCCAAAAACCACAGGCTTTCACATTCATTCTTTCACTTAGCCTCAGTCACTGCACCTGATGTTTCACCTGGTGCTTTATCCTGTTCAGGCTGGCAGCGTACTCCTAGAACAATGAGGTTCGAGCACACCCATGATTGGGTGCCAGTTCATCTCAGGGCACCAGCTTTAACCGTATAACACTATCTGAGTGGCAGTGCAAACAACCGATGATCCACTGGTAAACACATGCGTGGGTATCTTATTTAACCTTTGTTTTCCAACAGCACTTGGGATTAACTTTTAAAAATGGGGTGCCATGATTTTTTTCAAGTCAGTAACTATTTCATTCATTCATTCATTCATTCATCCACTCCACTTATTATATACCAATATAACCTGGAGCCTACCTCAGGAGACTTCACACACAATCACACACTACGGCCAATTTGGGAACGCAAATTAGCCTAGCCAGTGCCCAAACCCCATCCACTGGATGCAGTGCCGGTCCCTAGCCCGGATAAAATGGGAGGGTTTGCGTCAGGAAGGGCATCCAGCGTAAAAACCTGTGCCAAGTTGTAGTGCGGACTGGATATTCCGCTGTGGCGACCCCTTGTCGGGAGCAGCCGAAAGACCAACAACAACAATTAGCCTAATCTTCACGTCTTTGGACTGTGGGAGGAAGCTGGAGGACCCGGAGGAAACCCACCAAGCACGGGGAGAAGAGGCAACGGTGCAAACCACTACGCCACCGTGCCGCCTTTAACTATTTCTTATTGCATATTCAGTTGTTTGTTTTCTCACTAGGACCTGAATATGGGCAATGGTAGTCAAGTTGCAGGTTATGTGTTGTATTGTGCATAACCAATCAGCAACAAGCCCTCCCTCAAGCCCCGCCCCTGGGTTCCATTGAGCATGAATCCGAATCCATGCATTTTGAGCTTTAAAAAAGAAAGAAAGAAAGAAAGCATTGAGAAGCAAAGTACATGTTCTCATCCAATAATCCAAAATCTCACTCGGATAAACCTCATTACAATCTGCACGCTATGATTTAGAGGAGTTTTGGATAATGCGTCTCAGCTACATGAGCAGCGTTAATGTCCCTGTCTGGATGCGTTTCAATCGCTTAGTAACCTCTACTCTGGGAGTTGTGGGTATTCAGAATTAGCTACTGTACAGTGATTGTACAAGTGAGGTTAGTTATCTGTCAGGGGATGATCTGGGCATCAGGTGCCAGGTATAATTGTAACAGAGTGCAAGAGAGGGGGGCTTTATTGGATAGTTTGTTCACCTCAGCATGAAACCTCAACAGAAATCACAGCAATCATCGAACAAAATTAATTACGCACCGAAGCTCCTTTAGTTCGGGGACTGTGTAGATATGCCTAGGGCCCCTTCCCTGGGTATGGTTTCATGCTCAGATGGTTAGAGATGACATATTAACATCTAAAATGCTTGACTGCATGTACTGTACAGTATCTCCTGAACTATGTTCCTGTTCGTGTGCTTACTAGGACAGAATGGATTTGTACCACAACCTGAGTAGGCATTTCTGTGAAACCCGTGTTACAGTTGTAAGGACTGGCAGGCCACCTCAAACGGAGACAGTTCACGCCATCAGCAACTAAGGAAAGAAATGGTTACAAGTCTCCAACTCAGATGGTGCAAATCTGCAAAGTAACTTCCTGGCACAAGAGAGAAGCAGTTTCACATCTTCGCTCATGTGTGAAGGTGGCTACGCCCACAACCACCTCTGATTGGGACAAACGGCTGGGGGACAGACCCACACCGTGAGATTAAAAACCCAAAGTCCGAGCAACCTTTTACATCAGATTCATCAGACAGGAGATTCGTCATGGGCATCTGAAGATAACCAGCAAGCTCGACCTTCCGCCATTTCAGGAGCGCTACGCCGCCTCTACGGGCGTTATCTGCTCTTCAAGAACTCTCAACGAGACGTCGTGCCAGAACTCCAAGGTCCTGCAACAAAGAACCCCTTAGAAGAAGTTCCAGAGCGTCACCATCGGTAACCAGGCAACCAACGCCTCACCGAAGGGCTTTCCCAAAAGACGTCATCTCTTCAACCGCGCACCAACCAATCCGTGATTCCCTTCGAAACGTAACGAAAACGTACGCAAGTAAACAAACAAAGCTTTATACCTTGCTGAAAATTGGTGCTTGATTCATAACTAAACAGCAGTAAGATAAAACCCAAGGCTCCAGTCTTGTGACTTTCTCAGGTTTAGGAAACATTACTAGATGAACCTCATTAACTTCCACCCTCTGAATTGTTTTTGTATGCGTGCATGTGTGTGTGTGTAATAAGTAGCATAGTTTCATGTATCGTAGATTAGTCAAATGAATTATTGTTTCTTTATAAAGAACTGTTGGTCATGTATTTTAAAGTTTAAACATTTGATCAGATCTTACTGAGCAAGGTAACGCTCATAAATTGGTGAATACCTGATTTTGTATTATCATCATCGGCCGCGAGATAAACAGAACTAGTAAGATACACTCATCAAATCGCGCTCAACGCTGGACGGATAGATGATTAAGTGTATGAATTTAAAACTGTTTACATTTTGTTCAGTTTAATCAAATTAACCCGAATCGTTAAAGATTCGATTCACCTCTGACCCAGAGTTTAAACCCTACACAGTATATCAGCTTGACCCAGGCTATAGCCTGCAGCCTACAGGAGTCAGGAAGCAAGAACAAAGTCACATGAGCACCACGCAGCAGAGTTCTTCATAGTGAAAGGGGCATCAGGAGGTAAGTGCTGTTTAGCCTGGGGGAAAAAAACGAGGTCTTTAGAACAGCACCATGTCATATGGAGGGGCGAAAATGTCGCGCGGTGTCCATGTGTAGCAGATTAGTAGATTCGCATGTTAATTACTAGCAGTGCACTGAAGGTGGGTCAAAGACCTACACCAACCAAGCAAGTTCTGGGGGTTTCCTTTGGGTTCTCCAGTTGACTCCCATTTGTAAATAGGTGCACTGGCTACTCGAAATTTCCCCTAGATATGAACGAGTGTGTATATGCATGTGTACAGTATATGCCCGGTGCCCGGTGATGGACTGCCTCATTATCCAGGATGGCTTGAGCTGTATGTTCCCAGGATAGGCTCTGAATCCACCAGGATGAAGAGCTTACTGAAGATGAATGAAGAAATTTTCCACTTTAGACGCAAATGTCCCTGTTAAAAAGTCACATGATAGACGTACTGTATATACAGGTTACTTTTTTCACATCTTCCTTTTTATTACCGAAATAAAAACAATAATGAAATGATGGTTTGAAAGCACCAGACATGGAAATATATCAAAGCGATCCTAATCATTAATTTCATCATATACCAGTTACACTTACTGTACTGTATGTCTTTGCAGCTTTACAGGTTGCTTCATCAAAACCGTTCAAAAGGTTAGAAACAGCTGAGCTGTATGGCACAAACCGCAACGAACTGACTCGCACAGCTGGGAGTCATCTCCTCGCTTTAATTTCAAACGGGCTTTTCAGACTGACATGGTGATCCACTTTCCCAATGCCAGTAGATGAACTGGCTCGGAGCGCTCGTTCAGATGATGCATGCAGCAGTGGATGGAAAAATTCACCATACGCCAGCTGGCTCAGGAAATGGTAGTGTCATGACTTGCCAGTGAACCTCTAAAATAACACCATTAGTTTTAAATATAATGTACACTTTAAGCTTTCTTCCCCATAGATCTAAGGCGCTCTGTGCTTTTTAGTACTTACCCCTGTTTGGTTTGCTCTACACTGGTGTAGGCTTAAAAACAAATAAAAACTAAACCCTGATGTTGCACTTTACATGTCGTAGCCGGGCAACTAATAAATTCTTAATCGACTAAGAAGCTTAGAGCATTTGAGGTAAAAAAAAAAAAACACACACACACACACATACATACTGTACACACCCATGTTTACTGGTGAGGGAGCAGTTGGATGCAGGAATAAAAAGACAGAATAAGACACAGGAGAATCTTTAATCAGACATTGAGTACGACTTCCTATACCGTAAGGATGTGTCTGTGTTCCATAGGGTGATCAATACTCCCCACTATGGAGAGGTGTCCCTCATTTCAATGGCAGGTTCTTACGGGGCTGGATTGCCATCTTAATGCAGTTGAGAGTGAAGGACCTTCCCGAAGAGCTGAACAGTGGCTTGGGTTTGAACCTGTACCTTCTCATCAACAGTGAAAGGGTCCGTCTACAGTATGTGCCACCCAGCAAATGGAGGAACGTTGTTTCTGAACCGTATATGGTTGGAATGACAATAAAAGCCGACTTGACTTGATCATGATGTGGCAAGGTTACAGGTTTTTATATACAATAAACATGCTTTAATATTCTATAAATGAGATTAAAACAAGTTTTATGTGCACAAAAGCTACAGTGAGCTGGCCACATCTTAGGAATTTTTCTTAGTTTGTCTCGTTTCATAATCGTGACGTTAAAATGATTTAAACATGCATTAAAAAAGAACCTGGCTGAAGGCACGCATATTACAACTTGTAATCAGAACCTTGTCTCTATAAAGTTTGCCGAGAGCACAAAAGTCTGTTTTATGTCTTTTGCTTGTATAGAAGTCGTCTACAGGAACGCGTTCATGCTTCACTAAGTGCTTTCTCCAGGTCAGGGTCGCGGTGCATCTGGAGCGTATCGCAGGATTTGAATCTCAGGATTACCCAGCTGCCTCGGCTCGGCCCGTCAGCCGGACTCCTGACCTTCATCTGCTCGCCTGAGCTGCAACACACTTTGGACAAAAATCGTCTGCCAAATGACTGAAATGTAAATGTAAATGTAAATGAATGGGACGCCAGTCCATCACAGGCCACCGTGCACACACATTTGCAAACCCAGGAGCAATTTCCAGCCACCAGTGTGTAGAGGAGATAGTGCTGGTATTTATAGATCCAGTAATGGACGACGATGGCAGTTGGTGCACACTGGGTATGAAAATAAATCACACCATCATGCTTTTCACCAACATTGGGAATGCTAATAGCTGTTAGATGACTAGGGGCTGTGTGTTAAATGCATTTAATCACACACACACTACAAAAAAAGACATACATGTATAGTATACATTCATTCATTCATTTTCTATACCGCTTAATCCTGTGTTCAGGGTCGCGGGGGACCTGGAGCCTATCCCAGGAGACTTCGGGCACTAGGCGGGGTACACCCTGGACAGGGTGCCAATCCATCGCAGGGCACACACTACGGGCAATCTAGGAACGCCAATTAGCCTAACCTGCATATCTTTGGACTGTGGGAGGAAACCGGAGAACCCGGAGGAAACCCACCAAGCACGGGGAGAACATGCAAACTCCATGCACACAGAGACGGGAATCGAGCCTGGCCGGGGAATCTAACCCAGACCCTGGAGGTGCAAGGCGACAGTCCTAACCACTACACAACTAACGGTTAGTTCAATATTATTACATTTAATTAGTTATTGAATATTTCCTATTAAAAGGCTAAAATAAACCAAATCTAAAATATCTATATAAATAAAAGAAAGGCTTTGTGTGTTCTTTGGTCAATGATATCTTTACGTTTCTGTCTGTAAGTCTGTCTGTCTGTCCAGCCAGAATTTGTCACAGCGTCACGGACCTCATACTACAAGCTACAGCAACCAAACAGCCAAACGCTACCGATCCAGCTTAGGAGAGGTGGTAAAAAGTGCACAGTGCGACTGTTGATCACTTAGCAACCCTGTCATCTCGAATCCAGCTCCTGACTGCTGTGCGGAGTGGCAGGCTGATTGCGCTCACATCCCTCCAGTAACGCCAGCCAGAAGCTATTGACACAGTCCCAGCTGAGCCAAACCCTGCCTGCAGGGGGGAGTCGGCTTGTGTATAAGCAAACCCCACCTCATTGAGCTTCGCCAGAGGTCAAACAGCACATGTGTAACGAGTTCACGAGTCGTGCCTTTCGAAGGCAGGTGGTCAAACACGGATTCCTGAAAATCCGCAAACACAAAGCATGCTGTCGCGTCTGTCACACACGCGTCAAGAAAACCGTGTCCAGTTACAGGTCAGAGAAACTCCGATGTCAGGCGTCCTAGTCTCTGTAAGTGACACTTCAAGAGTCTGCATGAAGAGAAAAACCGGGTTTTTTTTTGAATAAGCAACAAAGAATGAAAAAAAAAAAGGAAGTCGAAAGTTTCAGCTCTCTGCTCTGTGTTTTAAATATAATTACATCCTTTAATAGTGCACGATGATGTACAGACGTATTCTTTTACAATACGCTTGTTTCATTTTTTTACAGCACATTCATTCGATTTCTTTTTATTTTTGCTAAAATTGTAGCACTGAAACTGGAAATGTAATCCTTTCCTGTAATACTTCCTGAAATTTTTCTTTTTTTTACGATCAAATAAACGACACAAAACAAGCATGTTTTCATTTTCCCGAGTCCTCCAACGCTTATCCGAAGTGGAAAACGCAACAGCGTATTTTCCAGCTCTCGAAAAGGTCACGAAGTGAAGAAGAGTGACGATTAAGGTGAGAGAGGTACCGGCAGGAGAGGAGGGGGAGAAAGGAGGACGTGTGCTCAGATTAAAGTGCTTTCAAGGGATCAGGACAGGAGGAGGAGGAGGAGGAGGACCAGGAGGAAGAGGAGGAGGAGGAGTACACATTTCGTGGCACATTTCACTCCCTCACCCCACTATGCCTTCAGGCCAATAACAGAAAAGACGGGTTAAGTACAGCAGAATAAAGAGAGGGTGAAGGAAATGCCTAATTGAGCATTAGGATATCTTTCTGACAGGCGAGAGACAGAGAGAAAAAGGAATCAGCACAATTTTTTTTTTCTCCCAAGTCATGCTGCACTGATTACAGTGAAATCAGCCAGAACTCTCACACGGCAGCGTGCATGCACAGGGGCGCGGGCGCGGATCCTGCGCACTCATCTGACAATGACGAGGAAGCAACAATAAAAGCTTCCTTAAATTTACAGAATTATATATTCTGTAATATAGAATGGGATGGATAATAAGATGACTGAGGAAACATCACCAGGTGTGCTGAATGGCATCAAAAGGTTCTAGATGGACGTTTGAATAAATCCAAAGGTGTCAGTTTGAGCTACCTTCAAGGCGAAGTAACAATATGTTACAACAATACATGCAACCGAAGTTATATTATAAGAATATTTGTTATTGCTCCTCGGATCTGAGGATCTAAGTTTGTTCAACATTAATGTTTGAGATATAATACGTCCATGAGTGACGATATCCTGGCACAACCGCACTCGGACTCACTCATTTAATTATAGGACGTCAACGTTCCATTCATGTGACAAAGTCAGCGAAATAAAGTATGGGGGACGTAAGACATGAAAACATTTCCATCACTTGAGTCTTCAAATTAATAAGCCAACATACTCGCAATAAACCTCCGTAGGGAGTAAAGAAAGTCTCTGCAAGATTTGACTCTAAACCCTGGAAGAACTATTTTATGTGGTGGAGACAAACAAAGACACATTCTGATGTCCTCAAACACATTTTGTTGGTAGTATAACTTCAGTATAAAAGCATTCTGGCATTCATGCCGATCTCCCCGCACTACTCTCCTAATGATATTATGCTATATTTTGTAATGATATGATTATAGAAATATGAAAGTCAGGCAAATATGAATTTAAATCCATTATGGGGGGAAAAAAAGTTTCATGGGGGTGCGGGGCTGTGGGGATGATGGCAGTGGGCGGTCCAGGGTTCAGGCATCCCCACTTTCAATGTCCGTGCTTAAGACTGTGGCAGACAGGACGACGTGTACATCATGATAACTAGTCTCCATTTTTGGGAATGCATCAATACCCATATTGTTATCAAATATTGCTCATCTACTCATATTTGTAAAATATGCTCCAATACCACATCCGACACCCTGTGACGTAACCCTAGTGCATCTATTTACAAGAGCTGTGTGATTTAATTGATTACACAATTTTAATCAATATTTTGTTGTTCAATTCAGTTAATTGAAACAGAATTGATTTAGAATTTTGTAATGATTTAGGTTAACTTCATTCATTCATTCATCTTCTATACCGCTTTATCCTGTATTTAGGGTCGCGGGGACCTGGAGCCTATCCCAGGAGACTCTGGGCACGAGGCAGGGTACACCCTGGACAGCGTGCCAATCCATCACAGAGCACACACACATACACACACACTATGGTCAATTTAGGAACGCCAATTAGCCTAATCTGCATGTCTCTGGACTGTGGGAGGAAACCGGAGTACCCGGAGGAAACCCACCAAGCACGGGGAGAACATGCAAACTCCATGCACACAGAGACGGGAATCGAGCCTGGCCGGGAATCGAACCTGGACCCTGGAGGTGCAAGGCGACAGTGCTAACCACTACACCATCGTGCCGCCTTAGGTTAACTTATAAACATTAAATTGTCTAAAAATCAATGATTTTCTCAAGAATATACATTTGGCAGACGCCCTTATCCAGAGCAACTTATATTGCTTTTGTTGTCTCATTATACAACTTGAGGGTTAAGGGCCTTGCTCAAGGGCCCAACAGGAACAACTTTCTGGTCATGGGAGTTGAACATGGAACCTTCTGAACCATAGTCCAATGCCTTAACCACTGAGCTACCCCTGACCCCGAAAGCAAAATAAAGATTTTGCATCATCTGCAAATACTTCTGTTTTATGAGAGTATTGCTTCTTCTTCTTTGAGGTTTATGAGCAGTTGGTGCAATATCACCACCTGCAGGAATGGAGAGTGGAAACAAAAAATGATGGCCAATTATCGAAAACATAACATTCAAACACTTAACAACACCTTTTACACAGCAGTTCAATGTTTCACTAGTTGATATGTTAAAACTTCAAAACTTTTAAGGAATATAGCTGCTTCAGACAAATCAGACAATAAACACTAATCCCATGTAATCAAATCGAACTGATAATCATAAGCTCCAAAAACGGAAAAACTGAATCAAATCGACAGTCTACTTATGATTCATAGCTCTACCGGTTGCACTAATGAACAGATGACATGGAATGACAGGGATCTGATTGCACTCCATGATTAATTTTGGCAACCGAAGTGAAGCAGACTGCTTTGATCAACACAAGAGAAAAAATATCTCAAGAGGACTCACTACAATACAAGTAACATGATAAAACATTTCATGATGTTTAAACAGTACCTTTAATAAAGATCATGAGTTTGGCGTGCACCTGCATGCGTACCATATTAGTGAGCATTGTTGATGAACGGCGTGTGGTGGTGTAAACCGAGCATGCATCATAGTTCAAAGCACTTCATCTGCACGAGCACTGAGCACTGTGATTGCGAGTTAAGAGGCAATCTGTGTGATCATGTGCACCTTTACATGTGTTTACAACTTCACATGCTCTAACATCATTCGAATAAATCCCTTAAGATTCACTCACGGACAAAAAAAGCACAATCCAACTTCCCTCAACTGCAGTCCGCACCGGTTAAGCCTAATGCGTTCCTTTCTCAAATCACTCTCACTGAATTAAGAGGACAGATTTCAAAATCCGAGTAGATTTATTCATTTTTACTTGTTTATAATTACATATTATCTGCTGGTTGGACAAATCTATGCTTCTTCCATCTCGTATATCTCCGTCATACTTAGATACGAGTCCGTATGTCTCTGACACGGCTGTCCTCTCTCTGCGGCTTACAAAGAAGTGTGTGTCTGAAGCAATGACATCACCACAGAGCATGACAACCGACACCGGCGCTCACATTGACCGCGGCACGTCTTTGTTAACCGAGCGGCCAATCATTAGGGCGAGTCGTCAATTATTCAGGGTGCTGCTGAGACACTTCTACTGCCTGATGAAGACGAATAGCCGGTGCTATGGCGAGAGAGGAAAAAGAGAGCAAACATGAGAGCGGGTGAGAAAGCGAGTGGTGGTGGTAGTGGTGGTGGGGTGTTAAGATTACTGTAAGTACACATGGATGTTACGTGAACAAAAACGACTCTAATGTTGAGAGATTGTTTTAGTCCAGGTGCCTCAAATTTCAACTCGACATTTTATAAGCCCATATATATATACAGGCCAAAAGTTTGGACACACCTTCACTCATTCAGTGTGTTTTCTTTATTTTCATGACCATTTACATGGTAGATTCTCACTGAAGGCATCAACACTATGAATGAACACATGTGGAGTTTGTACTTAACAAAAACAGGTGAAATAACTGAAAACATGTTTTATATTCTAGTTTCTTCAAAATAGCCCCCCTTTGCTCTGATTACGGCTTTGCACACTCTTGGCATTCTCTCGATGAGCTTCAAGAGGTCGTCACCTGAAATGGTTTCCTACAGTCTTGAAGGAGTTCCCGGAGGTGTTTAGCATTTGTTGGCCCCTTTGCCTTCACTCTGCGGTCCAGCTCACCCCAAACCATCTCGATTGGGTTCAGGTCCGGTGACTGTGGAGACCTTTTTTTGTTAAGTACATAACTCCACATGTGTTCATTCATAGTTTTGATGCCTTCAGTGAGAATCTACCAATGTAAATGGTCATGAAAATAAAGAAAACACATTGACAGATAGATGAGAAGGCGTGTCCAAACTTTTGGCCTGTACTGTATGTAACTATATATGTTGTTGTTGGTCTTTCGGGCTGCTCCAGACAAGGGGTCGCCACAGCGGACTATCCAGTCCGCACTACAACTTATATTAGTATATAATAATAATAATAATAATTATTATTATTATTATGATTATTATTATTATTATTATTATTATTATTATATATATATTCTTTATTCATAAACAAGAATTTTTTTTAGATGGCTTATTTTATAATAAAATTAGTTTTGTGTAATTTTTCATCAAAACCTTGTCATATTTCATATATAAATATGTAAAAACAATGATTAAGATTATTGTTTTCAATATTTATTTAGTGTAAATAATTTAGTGACAAACCACTATAATAAATATTTATTAATATTATTAAATATTAATAAATATTATTAAATATTATTAAATATTAATATTTAAATAAGACATTATACCAGAATTTGTATTAATGGTCTCGATGGCTGTCACGTGACTAAGGCGCATTATAATAGTAATATCATATTTGATAATAATTAACCTATTTATGTTCTAATATAATATTTGGTAGATATTATGTAGAGGGGGGGCAATCTGTGGCAGGGGGGCATTTTAGCGCATAACACCAGTACTAAATAAAAAAAAAAAAACTGCCGTCATCCTGTTATTTGTTCGCGTTAATCAGTTCACCTAGTGCCCGATGTGTGAATTGCTGCTCACACCAAGATTCAGAACATTCGAGTGACGCACTGCTATGAAGTGTACTACACTAATAATAATAATAAGGATGGTCGGATCCACCCTGCGTCTGTGCGCTCGTCAGACTGAATCAATGACTGACAAGTTGATTCTGACAGTACTGTCCTCCTGGGCCATTATAACTCCATGTACTACTACAGTCATACACCTGTATCATCATCATCGTGATCATCATCATCTTCATTTCACGGAAAAATTTTTTTTCATGCAAACGTCAGCGTTATAACACAAGCCCAGTCGACACACTACAAAAAGACAAACGGGGCATGCTGAACAAGCAGGCACTCGAATCCTAGGTGGGAGTCTACTTAGTCAAGCTCATTATTATTCATTCATTCACGCATCTTCAGAAAGCGCTTTATCCTGGTCAGGGTCATGATGGATGCCCTTACCAGGAACACACGTCCGGGACCGGATGCCAGTTATTAATGAGAAATCAGATAGGAATAGCTAGAGAAAGAATAAATTACGGCATGAAATCAACCGCGGACAACTAGACGTCTAAAACCCATACCCTCCATCGCGAAGGCTTTTGCTGTCTGGTTGGCAAATTATGTTGTTTTTCCACGATCAAAGTCAATTTATGGAGAAGAAGTACTCTAATTGGTTAGTCATTGAAATGTTACCTCCAAGACAACATGAACTCACAAAGCCTAATGGGTGGAGGTCAGAGGCTAATAGTCTACTATACTATATCATACATAATGGCTGGAGAATAAAAGGTCATGGATGTTATTATTTACTCTTCTAGCAACATGTGTGTACATTTACTGTACAAGGGGTGAAGGAATGAAGATGACTGCGGTGCATTCCCAGTGTAATTGTTAACCCTTTCTTTAGTGACTGATTTTTTAAAAGAAATATCTATAATGTTAGCGGCACAATGGCGTAGCGGTTAGCACTATCGCCTTGCATCTCCAGGGTCTGGGTTCAATTCCCACCTCTGGGTCTGTGTGCATGGAGTTTGCATGTTCTCCCCGTGGATGGGTTGGTGGGTTCCCTTCAAAACCCAAGACATACAGATTAGGCTAATTGGCTAATTCCCTGCGATGGATTGGCACCCTGTCCCCCACCTCGTACCCTACAGTAAGTCTCCTGGAATAGGCTCCAGGCCTCCCGTGATACAGGATAGATAGATGATGAGTGAGTGTGTTTCTGTAATGTCTTCCTAAAGAGTTAATGCGAAAACTTGTGATAAACCCACAGACTTGAGGCTGAAAGTCAACGAATCCAAATTCAACAATCGATTATAATGTTGGACAGAAAAAGCAAACTTGGCTCGCTGTCCCAATATTTATGAACCACCCACTCAATTCAGAGCACAACTCACAGCGTCAACTGAAACACGCATCGCATCGCATCCCATCACACAGCAGGCCTCAGGAAAGCCGTGTGTACTGTACGGTACATGACTCGGGGGGGTAACACACTCGAGCACTACGCCGCAACAGTTTATTATTGTTTTTGGCCAGGCAGTCCTGCCATATGTCCCGGACTCCAATGAGACGCAATATTAATCAGGAAAACCCCCACTAACACTCTCCAACAACCCTTATTTTTAATATGAGCAACAAAAGTGTGACTGATGAACTGTCTAATTCAGTATGATTGGGACATTAACAACACGTAAACAGTGATCGGAAGAACCGGCATCGCGTCACACGTTTGTAAACGCGAGCATGCCGAGTGGTGCAGATCGCTTAGCGCTGGTGCGCGGCACGCGTTCATGATAAATTCATCCTGACAACACAGGAGGCTGACTCGAGTCACTGGATTTTACGGCAAATCGTATACCACCAGACCGCGGGATATTTTTATAGCACGTCTGGTATACATACAGTACATACAGTATGAACCTGATAGCTTCTGCATATGAACTCGACTTTTTCTTGCTACCACTGTGAAATATTCAAGAGTGCTACTTGCATTGACAGATCTCACACTGCACAAGTGGTTAGCATAAAAGTATAACTGTATTTTTGTACCATCATTGATATACGAAGGGGTGTTCAAGTCAAACCGGGACTTTTGCCTGTGCAGAATAACAGAACCTTGATTTCTCGATACAGTATAATCTCTTTCTACACGAATGGACTTATCCCAGCATTCGACTAGTGCTTGAATACCACATTGACAGAAAGTGTTCTCATTACGCCTGAGCCATGATCAGACTGCCTGCTTCATGTCTGAAACACTAGCCTCCCAGGAACTCCTGAAACAGCCCAAATGTGAAAATGGAATGGAACAAGGTCAGGACTGTATGGGGGATGTGACGATAACTCCAAGCTAAGTCCCGGCAACGTGCAAGTGGAGTTTTGTGAATAAGTGTGCGTACAATTCCTGTAGACAGATGCGTCTCATCCGCAAATCAGAGTAAAGTTATTGCATTTTCAGGCCCCCTCACCCCCTGTGCATGGTGGGTTTCCTCCGGGTACTCTGGTTTCCTCCCACAGTCCAAAGACGTTCAACTTAGGATAATTGGCGTTCCCAAATTGCCTGTAGTGTGTGAATCAGTACAGGATAAGCGGTATAGAGGGTGAATGAATGAAAGAATGAAAATGTCTTGAAACCTAACAAATCTCTGAAGATATATTTAGTCAATTTAATCTAAAACAATCTCATTTTCTAAATATAAAAATTTGGAATCGCCAACATTATTTAGCCCCAGTTTTAAGTTTGTAATAAGTGCTTTTTATGTTTAATTGAGCTTCATTGTCGTCGCATTCGACTGCGTTCTATCACGCCGATGGCGTCATGGCAGCTGAAGGCTAATTAATTAACCAGAGGCATGCTTGTTCATCACTGGGTGCAGATGTCTCGGGTGATTTGTAAAGATTGCAATTATTTTATAGTTCAACCACTCTGCTAATTCGCTGTAGTTTCACGGCTTTTAAACAAGCACGTGAAACTCCTGGCATAGGAACTGCCTACTGTATATACAATGTGTGTATAATGTGTATAATTCAGGACGTGTTGTTATTGTGTGGGCTATTTCAATATCCCACCATCTTGACATTCTTAATCGTTTTTATTCCTCATACAACATAAATAAACAGCTGTTCAGATCATTAGAAAAACTGCATTTCTTTTATACATCCAACCCCTGCGTTCTGTCACAGCGCTTTCACTGATGAACCTTGGACGCTGTCCATGTTTCAACATGCGCGCGCTTCCTTCCCCCCCCCTCAAGATACTCTGTTTAACCCTACACTACCTCCCCTATCCTTTCATCCCATGTCCCCTTTTCACCCTGTCAGGAGAGCGTGTCCATCAGGAGGCTCCACACAAATGACTATTATGCACAAGTTTCATCCCTCACCGTGGCATGTGCCAGATGTATGAGGTCTGGAGCTGAAGGACTATTGTGGGTAACAGAAAACAATGCGAAATAAAAAACTAATCACACAAAGGGAAAGAAAAGCAATTAAAAAGTATGCGATTGTAGGGAAACCGGAGTAAAAAAATAACGACATAAACGTATCATTAAAACAGGTCCAGAGTTCCTGCTGTAATCCGGAGTCACATACTGTACACGCTTCAATTTCAGTTTATAACCATGGGATTAATATACATTTCTGTCTTCAATACATTCTCTCTTAATAATAAAAAATAATCAAAATATAGTTTTATATTGTTTTAATATGACCAATTTTGCTTACACCTAAAAATTTGTAGTTGCTAACTTCAGCTGTTTTGGAGAGATGATTTTATAAAGGCCATTTTTCAGGGTCTCGCTTCAAACAATAATAATGAAAAATGTAAATTATTAATTTGTCTTTGTGAGTATTGATGCTAAAATTGGTCTAAGCATCCATGTAGATGTATATGTCATGTAAAAATGTTTGTTTAAATGAAAGCATCCCAGATAAAGCATCCCTCGCCAATAATCCGTAGTGTCCGTAACCACGTCAAATTCATGTTGCAATATCTTAACAATTTCACATTTTAGAATAATACACCTTTTCAGGTTTATGTCTTTTTATGTGAAATTAAAATTGGTCAAGTTTTATCTGAATGACTATTAAGATCATTAGATAGATTGGAAAGATTTGAATTCCAAAAAGTTACAGACACTACAGACATAAAAGGCTATGAAATTGTATTTAGCAAATGTATTGCTTTTTATCTGTTAAAAATATAAACATGTATGCATATTTACAAAAAACAAAGGATGGCTCAAATATACATTTGATTTCTATGTATTCGTTACAGAACTAAGAAC
Organism: Channallabes apus; assembly: GCA_030522415.1. Lineage (NCBI taxonomy): Eukaryota > Metazoa > Chordata > Actinopteri > Siluriformes > Clariidae > Channallabes > Channallabes apus. The sequence goes on along the minus strand of CM060112.1, from coordinate 11,949,934 downwards.
ACTAAAGAATACTTAATGCAAGAAACTTCTGCCCACCATCTCAAATAAAATATTTAAATAAGATATCGAGACAAGTCAATATTAAATACCTAATTGTTAAAGTAAGGTGCAGTATGAGGCATCTTATAATAATAATAATAATAATAATAATAATGATGATAGGCGGCACGGTGGTGTAGTGGTTAGCACTGTCGCCTTGCACCTCCAGGGTCCGGGTTCGATTCCCGTCTCTGTGTGCATGGAGTTCGCATGTTCTCCCCGTGCTTGGTGGGTTTCCTCCGGGAACTCCGGTTTCCTCCCACAGACCTAAGACTTGCAGATTAGGCTAATTGGCTAATTCCCAAATTGACCATAGTGTGTGAATGAGTGTGTGTGTGTGAGTGTGTGTGTGTGTGTGTGTGTGCTCTTCGATGGATTGGCACGCTGTCCAGGGTGTACCCTGCCTCGTGCCCAGAGTCTCCTGGGATAGGCTCCAGGCCCCCGTGACCCTAAATACAGGATAAAGCGGTATAGAAGATGAATGAGTGAATGATGATGATGATGATTATTATTATTATTATAAAAAGAAGCAAAAACTGGGCCAATTTTAAGCGCATATACTTACACCATAATACTACACATTGCTGCCATAATTCAAGTTTTAAAAAAGGGAATACAGTAGATAACTGTTTAAGTGTGAAAATACATTTGGGCCCTTCTGTATAATTGGGTTATAATTATAAATAATGTAATTTTTTTTATAAATATATACAAGTTTTAATGTTCTTGTACAGATTTTATTTGATTTGTTTTTCATGGAATCGGCAGGGTTTCAGCAGTGCTTGGGGGATTTTGTATGTGTGATCTGGCAACCTTGAGAAGCACAGAGGTAGCATATGAAAGTGTTTAGATGAGCAAAAAAATTATAGCACATATAGGAGATTAAATGAATACCAAAAAATACAATACAAATTGTATAAGGTGTGTTCATGTCAAACCGGGACCAGGGCCTTACGGGTGATTACGGCCAGAATCTTCATTACACACAGCCATTCGTGTGTTTTACTACGGCTATGAGTCTCATCAGCGTACTGTGCTAGAAGTCTTCTGTAAATGTTCATCTGTTTTATGCCCTCATTCATGAGAAATACTAACTGGTAACCATGTACACTCCTTACGTAGTTGTGCATCTCAGCATCAGATTGCATTTGTCAGCCACATAGATGAAAAAGTATGAATAGCTCAGCGTAAGATCTTATTAAAGTACAACAAGCAAAGCTTTGCTGAATGCCCTCAAGTTAAATCACGCAGCTCTGGCGTGCGCTTTTTAGTGCTGAGGTTAAATGAAACCTTTATGTCAGGTGCTATTCAGTACAACACATTGTTCATTAGCTCTATTGTCTTAAGAAATAGGGCTTTTGTAATCATTCTAATGGATTCCCAACACTATGCATGTACAGTAGCACACCATAGTGACTCTGACAGCAGCACAATGAGCTCGACGCTGATGATAACTGATTGCCAGCATCAATTATTAGGCATGGACAGAGCAGAGGACATGACGTGGACAAAGCTATCTGGATCTTGAGCTAAGCTCTTGAGTGGCTCAAGATCAAAGTCTCCATATACAGTAGTGTGCAAAAGTGCTAACAAATGCTGTAGAGCAAGGAAGCTTTCAAAAAAAAATAATAATAATAAATCCCAGTAAACAGCAATTAATGAAACAAAGTCAGTATCTGGTTTGACATTGCTTTGAGTACCCTTTAGTCTTTAAGGAAATTAGCTACTTAAGTTTTACTGAGCATCCTGCAGAACCAGCCACAGTTCTTCTAAGGACTTCCGCACCTGCTTCTAGGAACACATCTATATAGGAACCTCAGTTTTACTTTTGGATTACTATTGGATTTATTACCATTGTATAACCGTGGAAGAAGCTCCAGTCAACATTCACATCTGCATTCACACACTACAAGCGATTTGGGAATGCCAGTTAGCCTAATCTGCATGTCTTCGGGCTGTGGGAGGAAACCGGAGGACCCATAAAGACGGGAATCGAACCGAGGACCCTGGAAATGCAAGGCAACAGTGAAAATAAAAAAAATAAAGAATGTATAGAAATCAGGGTCCGGGTTCAACTCCGCGCCAGCTTCGATTCCCGTCTCTGTGTGCATGGAGTTTGCATGTTCTCCCCGTGCTTGGTGGGTTTCCTCTGGGTACTCCGGTTTCCTCCCTCAGTCCAAAGATATGCAGATTAGGCTAATTGGCCTTCCTAAATTGCCCGTAGTGTGTGAATGTGTGTGTGTGTGTGTGTGTGTGTGTGCCCTGCGATGGATTGGCACCCCGTCCAGGGTGTACCCTGCCTTGTCCCCTAATCCTCCTGGGATAGACTCCAGGTCCCCGCGTCCCTGAATACAGGATAAAGTGGTATAGAAGATGAGTAAGTGAGTGAGTGAATGAGTGTATGGAAATCACTTTCTTAGCTAGATCAGAAAAATCCCTCAAAATGAACACATTCAAAGAGAAATGCAATAAAATTATGTTTTAAAATGAGTTTAGTAAATAAAGTTATAAAATTTAGCAAAAAAAAAAAGCTAATTTCGTCTATGTATGTATGAAGACTTTTCGGACACCGTGTATATCCCCCTTATCGCTCGGACACAGACCGTGGTTCAGCATGAACATGGCATCATTATTCAGGCCCCAGATGGAGAGGTCTTTTGTTCGCGGACTATGGGTTTATCCTGCGGCCGGGGAGGAGGGCTGACCTACGCTCCTGACCTTTTCCCCGAGCCGTACCTGTGAAGCGGGATGATGGCTGAAATCTTTGGCCAACAATGGCAGACGGAGACACTGACGGAGGACCGTGAGACCAACAGAAAGCCTCATCAGTGTCAAGTCGAAAAGAAATGACCAAATCCACAATGGAATACAGCTGTAAGTCATCATTTAAATGTGGCTGGATGGGATGAAGCCTACATGTGGCCTCTTGATTACTGGCAAGCAATGGACATTGAACTGAAAACAATGGGATTATGGGGGCGGAAAAAAAAAAGAAGAAAAAAATAAATTCTTGACATGGAATGGCACTATAAAGATGAGCTATTTCTGAGTTGTCTATACTGTGAGCTATATCATTAAAGGAGCTGGTCTTAAACATGGGGTTGTTTTGTGGGGTGAGATGGTCAACCATTCAAAAGACGTAGTGGACATTTAATATTTTCTGCATAGGAAGACTATTCAGATGAGCAATGGGGAAGCAGACCAAGGAGACAGGACCATTAGATGATGCTGTCAAAACACTGGCTGTCTGCATGATAACAAATCACCTATTCAAGCACAAAACCCATCTACTCCCATGCTTACTATCTACCCCAGTGGTTAACAAGCTATTGCAGGAGTGATAAGACCCAGCGCCCATGAAAGACACAGCCTGATTGGGTCAACGTTTGATGTAAAGCCCCCATCATCCCACTCACATCTCAAGGTCCCCACTAGCCTCAAATCACATCCTGTAATTCAACCCCCACCCCTTTCCCATCTTCTGGTCTCCTCCCTCACATCCATCCGGCAGCCTGTGAGACAAAGCAGCGAGATGATGTTCCCCGCTTTGAACTTAAAGAAGAAGCGTGCCGAAGAATCAGGTCTAAATCGGGGTCCATGCTTGCGCAGAAATCCCGTTTGCAGCGCAGAAGCGTTCGGATCCCTTAGCGTCCATGGGTCACGTGGACACTCGGCAGGGTTGACGGACAGGGCCGTTTTCTTTGCGATAGCTACAGTAATCCGTCCATATCGGACGCACGCAGGAGCTCACGCAAGAGGCACACGGGGTCAATAAGGCAAACCGTGCTATTGTTTGCGCCTCGAGTTGTGATTGAATTATGTCTGCCGTGTTGATAACAAGCTTGAGAGGGAAGAATAAAAGAAAGTGGAACCGGTCATATGGGTATGCACGTAAAGCAGAAAAACAGCATTCTCGATTTGCGAAGCGTGTCGCGTACACGTGTTGTAACACACATTATCAGGGTTATTGTGCATAGGACACGTTTTTTAGAAAAAAGCACAGCTCCACACACTTCTAACACACAACGGACAGTCGTGAGACGACAGACGTCTCTAGGATGTGACACACGGGGTAGCTTCGTTTAGATTAAGGAGATGCATACACCACCGTGTAATACGTAACGCTACCGTACGTCATCCATCCGCTTAAATCCGTATGAGCTTTTTTACCAATACTGAGAATTTTGGTAAAGCAACACGAAACCACTATGACATATTGTCTAGTCTTCCCTGACGCACCGTTCAAACCGCAGCTTCACGACTGAAATCTAAAGCACTTATCTTGCTGACTACATGACGTCTGAAAAGCACTTCTGTGATTCAATGGATCGATACCATTATAAAATGAGCAATCTCACAGCACAGCCGGTGTTCTCTCAGTGTGCGTGTGTGTGTGTGGGTGTGTGTGTACGTACGCGTGCGTGCGTGCATGCACATCTGAGTGAGTGGGCTCCTGGGGAAAAAAAACAATAATCAGGCTTCTGAAGATGTGTTTTAATCTCTATTATTTTCAGGCTCTGTCGACCTCCTGTCAGGGTCCAATTAAAACGTATGCTTTTTATTGGCACCAAGCACTTTTCTGACCCTCTATAACTAATGTCTTAAAACATAGAGCTGTAAGATTGACACGAAGACAATTGGTTCTCTTTTCAGTACTTCTGAATATGTACCAAAAGCAAAGTTGTGCTCAGGAACGTAAAACGTGGACTTGGCGGATCCTTCACTCACTCACTTATTTATCGTCAATACCGCCTCGATTTACCCAGGACACAAGGTTGGGGGACACCCTGAACAGGGTGCCAATCCATCGCAGAGCACACACACATATGCTCATTCACTGCAGCCAATTTGTGAACGCCCATCTGTCTCATCTGCATGTCTTCGGACTGTGGGAGGAAACCGGAGTACCCGGAGGAAACCCACCAAGCACGGTGAGAACATGCAAACTCCAAGCACACAGGCCTCGAGGTGGGAATCGAACCCATGGAGGTGCAGGGAGACAGTGGTAACCCCTAAGCAGAGGTGGAAAGAGTAATAAAATGTTGTACTCAAGTACAAGTACTGTTACTTCAGTGAAATTTTACTTAAGTACAAGTAAAGTTACCCTTATAAAAATATACTCAAATAAAAGTAAAAAGTAGATCATTAAAAAATTTACTCAGAGTAAAAGTTACCGAGTTACTTTTTTATTTTAATTTTTTTAACAGTGGGGGTGATTCTTTTGCTGAATTGTTTTGCCCTTGGGTGTTTCCATGTTCACTCTTATATTAACAGATTATTGTATATTGATCTGGCTCTGCTTTTTTTTTTTTTTTTTTTTTTGTTAAATATATAAATAAATAAAAAACACACAGCGGGGGTGGGATGAGGCATTCTAGCGTAGTTCAAAAAAGATGAGCAGATATAAATCTCAAACTAGTTGTTTTTAACTGAAGGAACACCTTTGCATAATAAAGCTGTTGTCTTTCTTGTGCTTGAAAATCAAAGTGGTCACTTAAATATGGTGTTACGTCCCAGTCTAGGGCCATACAGCAAAATAATGGTTCAGGGTTCTATTTTAAACTGTATGGAAATGGTGGTATATGGCAGAAAGAACTAGATCCAATCATTAACTGATGAAATAATGAGGTTTGTATATACAAACACACACACACACACACACACACACACACACACACACACACACACACACACACACACACACACACACACACACACACACACCAGGTGGAGGATCAGATTCAGGATGGACCCAGGCCAAAATAATAAACAAAATGGTATTTATATTTAGTAGCTAGATTACCTGCAAAAAAAAAAAAAAACTACACAAACAAAAATACAGGTACCTTCCCGGACTCCCTAAACCAAAAACAGTGAAATTATCTACAAATATATACAAAGACCAACCAAACCAAAGGGACAAAGCAATAATCAAAGTCAATTGGAGACAAAAAGTCAAACCAGAATACACAACCAAATATCAAAACACCAAAATCACAACCTCTTTCATCTTTCCCGCGTCTCTCTCCGGTTTATACATGGTCGCGCTAGTCGATGACGTCACTCAGGGCGGAAGCCACCGTGTGGAAGGTCAGGTAGCTGCCAATGTCAGAAAACCTGGAGTGGAGTCTGGAGCGGCGCGCGACCAGGACATGGTACACACACGCGGCGCAACGGAGCATTTATACAAAGCATAATATTTGTATTATTTTATCATTTTCATTCATTTATTTTTTACTCAGTAGCGAATATGATTTAAAATGTAGCGAATTACAATACTTCAAACAAAACGTACTTAAGTAAAAGTAAAATTACAGATTTTTAAAACTACTTTAAAAAGTAGAAATACACAAAAAAGCTACTCAATTACAGTAACGCGAGTAAATGTAATTCGTTACTTTCCACCTCTGCCCCTAAGCCACCATGCCCCCAAATGAAAAACTTTCAAACAGTAAAATCACTCCTGATTAATTTAGAAATGTGGTGATTGTTAATGCTAATGTTAATGAGTGTCACCCTTTCATGAACTGTGCAAAGAAAGCAACTAAGGAGATACAGTATACTGTATGAATAGTGGTTTTTCATAAAAAGGCAAAACAGATAGAACCTTTGTACTTGTGTACTGTAATAGCGCTGCGTCTGAGGTGAGGACGATGCATCTTTACACACATAATGAGCCATAAGATATGCTGAGGTGAAAGATTTCCTCCCAGTCAGTACTCCTTTCAATGGAGCATTTATTTTCCACAGTACATAAAGATTTCTGCGCGTCTACAGTACCATGCTCATTCCTTACACATCTTACTCAGATGTGCCTTTTTTTTTTTTTTTACTATGATCCCCAAAACCACACACATACACACACACACACACACACACACACACACACACACACACACATAATGAAACACTGTTGTTACATATGTCTTACTCAGCACGACATAAATTCTCGCTTACGCGGATGTGCTAGTGTAGTGAGAGCTTCGTAATTCTACAGAGACAGTACAGTATGTGCATCTGCTGTTGTGTGCAATTCTGCACCGTAGTACTCATTAGCAATAGAGCGCTTAGATGTTTCTTCAGATCCATCATAGCAGCTCATTTCCACCTTCATTCTCAGCGATACCAAGAACAATGGCGCTGAACTTACATGTTATATGTTATAGTAGTCAAGAATATAATGTGAGGGAACTTTATTGTTTCTCGAGGAACAATCCATCCATTTACAGTACGGTCACATTGTTGACAGGTCAGATCAATGGCAGATTTCCTCCGAGGCCCATTTCAAATTATGTTGTCCGATAGTGGAGAGAAGCAAAGAATTGTAGCGTTCCAGCCCGGAGGACGGAGCGAGCCCGAGACTGACATCAAAATTAAAATAAAACATTGATTTCCTACACACAGATATTGCCTGACTGTAGTGGGTGTGTACACACTCCGGCCTTGCAGTCGCAGCATGGTGTACATTTCATGCCATTCGATCCAATGACTGGGAGACTTGATGAAAGCTTGGTGGTGAGCCGAGACCTCGGAGGGAAGACGGTGGACCCACGGCACACAGGAACAATACTCCTATGATGGTACGCTTACGGTAAGGCCTTGCAGAAGCAAAGCTGTCCGTGTGTTAAACGCGTCCAAAAGAAAATAACAGGACTAGATCTGAAAAAAAAAAAAACTATTTATCAGCTTATGGAAACGGTTTTGATGGTAGAAAATATGAAACTTCATGGTTAACTCTGTGCCAGCCCCTGAAGGATTTCACTCACTCATCGTCTATACTGCTTTATCCTGTATACAGAGTCGCGGGGGGCCTGGAACCTATCCCAGGAGACTTAGGGCAACAGGCGGGGTACACTCTGGCACTCCACCTCAGGACACACAAAATTGTTAATTTACACATTATGGTCGATTTGGGAACGGCAATTAGCCTAACCTCTGGGAGGAAACCGGAGTACCTGAAGGAAACCCACCAAGCATGGGAAGAACATGCAAACGCCATGCACACATACCCGTGGAGGGAATTGAACCCCGAACTACTAAGCCACCGTGCCGCCTGGGGAATTTCAGTACTTCTTTAATCAGCATGAACCAGGACAAAGATGATGCGACTTTGTGGCTTCACATCACTACTTCCCCATTGGCTACAAGGTTCCGGTGAATGTCCTGCTTCCTTATTCCGTTACCTTCTTGCATTAAGCTGAATATGGATGCTAAGTGCACAGCATCACGTAGTTGCAAAGAGCTTCAAAACATTTATCTAACATTTATTGTTAGATAAATACTTCTCGCATGACCTCAAACCCCTATATCGTCAATAACATCAGGTCCTAACCTAATTGCTTGCAAGGCTGCCAGGGTGGTTCCCGCTCTGAAAACCCACTCTGACGTCAGCAGCTACCAACTGATACACGTCATTCTTTCTCTACGAAAGCCTTAAAATGTTCTGTCTACAATTATTTCTTACTCATAACAAGTTCGGTAACTCCACTCCCTCTGGATTATACCACATAACACATAGTTCCATGCTTGCTGCTAGGCCAGCCAAACCTCTGTCACTACCGGCTGTGAAAGTCCTCACTTAATGATGAGTTAACTACCCAAAGTTGGGATTTCTCCAAAAAAAAAAAAAAAAAAATATTATTTCAGTATGCCAAAAGAGGCTACACCTGATAAGCAAAAAAATAAATAAAAAAGTTGTGCAACACATTGCAGGTGAATCCCAAGAATGCCACAGACATCCATGGCCAAGAGTCCAAAAGAACAAACTACGACATATGAGATCTATTCATCCATTCATCAATCGTCTGTACTTACCCTGTGCAAGATGACGGATGCCCTGGTGACTATGCTAGGGGACAAAACAATGTGCACCCTGGATTTGGTGCCAATCTATTGTAGAGCGCAAGCACACACTTTTACCCACCCAATCATACTGGAAGGAAGCCAGACCAAGCATGGGAAGAACATGCAAACACCACATAAACAGGCTAGAGATGAGACTCACAACCCTGGAGGTGGAAGGCAAACATTCCAAAGATATGACAAACTAATAAACATCTACAGTACACACCTTTACAAAATGCTGGACTATTTTATTACTTTTGTTATGTATACAAGCCCAAGTATATGAAGTTAATTAAACTGTATATATGGTGAGTGTGGTTATGATTAAGTGCTTGTGTGGCCCCGGGGGAAATAAGGCATTGCTGACCTTTAGCAGTGGTAGTATTCACTTTCTAACACGCACACGTGTATGCAGACACACGTCTGCGCATGCACAGTCAAAGATCATGTGATGGTCTATATTGTACTGTATAGCTGCAGATCAATGGCCTATGTGGTATATGTCAGTAAAAGAGTTACTTTTGTGATGTGACTGCAGATGTGGCACAGACCATCCTCAGCCCTGCCCTTGATCGCAAACTCTTGAAGTCTTCGGGTTTTTTTAAAAGAAGGTCAGTGAAGAAGGATTCAATCTTTTCCCTCAGCCTTTACTCCTCTCACTAATCCTTACTCTCCCCACATCACATCCCTAGCATGCTTCACTCCCTTCTCCAAATGACACCAACCCATCCAGGATGCTTCAGGCTCTCCACTACCATTACTCATGACCTCCTTCTCCTCATCAAATGCGCGATGAGTAACATCAGATCCTGTCCTGATTGCCTGCCAGGGTGGTACCCATTTTGGAAACCTACTACCTACCCTGACATCGGCAGCTACTGACTGATCTATCCCTTCTGTCAGTACTTCTGTCAGTCTCTAAACATGCTGTCTACAATCAGTTCTCTCTCATTACCAGAGCTCTAGTTCTAATCACTCAGGTTTAAAACTACAACACTTCGAACCTCCATGCCACTACATCAGCCAATCAATTGTCAGCCACGATCCTTCTGGACCTCAGGGTAGGTTTCAAAACAAGTAAGCATAATATACTCCTGTCAATCCTCGTAAGCCCGATATCACTAGTTTTGCCTGGCGGTGGTTCGCTTCCCACCTGAAGGGTCGTTTGTATCAGGTGACATGAAAAGTATCCATATCTTTTTTTTTTACTGTGGTGTCCCTCAAGGCTCAGTGCTTGGGTCCCTTATGTCTTCTGACTATACTCACTATATACCCCATAAAATCTTCACGTTTTCTTTGCTTTCTCTTACTTGTAGCAAACACACCTACATCCCTACACACACACACACACATACACACACACACACACACACACACAAACACACTCACACACACACAAATACAGTGCCTGAACTAGCAGCCTCTGATTCAGTGTTTCAGCCTTGTTACTGTGCTCCTTGTCTCTGGAGACAAGTGATCCACTTGGTTCACTTTAGGACACAGAACATTGACCTAACCTCTCCCTAATCTGCTTATGCTGTGTCATAGTCTCTGTGGAATGCATGGAAGAAAACGGAGGCTTCCTTTTTCTCCCTCTTAGATGGCGAAGCTTGGAATCTTACATAACAAGGCATTTTTCTCTTAAATCCCTTTCATACCAGGGAATTAGTCCCTGGCATTTAGGTAGCCTTTGCTAAAAGCAGCAATAGATAAAAGCTATGCTTTTTTCCCCATGTTTCAAAGGAAAATTACTAGATAGGTCGGCTCATCCTTTTACTCAAGGTAGTCTACACTATCTTAAGGCCAACAAAAGAAGGCAGGGTAAATAAACGGATGTCAAAGCGGTGGAGAGATTGTCTATGTTGTGCGCTACCTCAAAAGGGGCCCGACAGCTGAGTGGTGCTGAATTCAAACATAGCAAGGCATACAAAAATAATAGCAGTGCATAAAGGAAAAATACAGCACAGGAACTTGAAAAAAAAACTCAAACACCACGGTAGTAGGCGGTGTTGGATTAATAGGGCTTTCCACTTCAGGCAGGAAGAAAAAAATGAGACCTCTGACTGAAAGAAAGTAAGGTGCAGTAAACATCATGGTAAGACGTCCTGAGCATCTTAAATAAAAACAGTAATTTCTGGTTAGTCGTTTGACATTCTGCTGGGGAAAAAAACACAAAAAATACCTATTTTGAGGCATTCATATAAAGTTTGAAGGGGAACTAAACTAAAGTTTACAACATCAACAAAACACACACAATGTGTATATATACATTTCTAGTATATATATATAAACTGGGTCATTTTTCAACATGTCTTAAACATGGATCATGTGTCTTAAACTTGGTGGCTATCTTGGCAGGAATGCTTAAACTGTGTATATAAGCATTCCTGCCAAGACAGGCACCATGTTTAAGACATGTGATCCCAAACATGCATTTAAACATTTTACATACAGTAGCATTTACAGTTCATAGGGTCACGGGCGGTCTTGATCATATCTCAGGGACCTCAGAGCACAAGGTGGATGGGGTGCAAACTTTCACAGGTCACAAACACTCACAAACCTAATCATTAATATATTTGGACATACCAATGAACCTGTAACGCATGTTTTTGGACTGGACTGTGTTAGAAACCTAAAGTAGCTACTTGGAGGAAATCCACAAAGCCTGGGGGAAACGTGTAGACATTCGGGTGAGATTCAAACCATGCAACCTTGGAGGAGCAAGGCAGTTGTGTTAACCATTGGACCCTCCTGAGCGCAATTATAGTTTTGAATACAAGTCAGCAAAAACTAAATAAAAAAATAATCAATATGTCATACTTTAATGTTTTTTGGCATTTACAGTATTTACCATATGTTGTGGCGGTGGCAGCTCAGGCGGGTGAAGCTCTGAGTTGTCACTGATGGGTCCTTGGGCAAAACTATTAACCACACACCACATTTAACCCAGCCACTGCTGGTAGTGCTGGTGCCAAGCCCTGTTATAAAATGGCAGGGTTGCAGCAAGAAGGGCATCCAATGTAAAAAAAAACATATTTCTTTAATTAAATTAGCCTGTTTACACAGATGCTGATCCGATAAGGTTTACACCATCCCTCTCGATCCAATCGACAAATTGGATCGAATTCTAATTGGGCGAATCAGATCAGTCTGTTCCAAACGAGGTGTTTACATGATGCAGTTTTATTCCAATTGAGACAAAACAAACCCTGAGAATGGACATTCCTGTCACTTATACTTGCCTGCTTTTTTTCTTTATTGTTTTGAATAGAACAACTAATAGATGTAAATACTCTTATTTTGCATTTTTATGAAATTTAAACACGACTTTGATCACAAATTATATATATTATTGACATCAACTTGAAGTAAAAGTAGAACCTTTGAATTAAAATTGTACGTGGTTTTCCTAGTATTTGGTACATTCCAGTGTGTATTAGGGTTACCTGATGATCCATCTTAGTTTAAGTGGCATCTGAGCACATGCTTCAAACCAAATTAGATAAGAGGAAAAATTGGGGGTTTTATACAAACCAGTTAGTATGTTCAATATAAAAATAAATATTACACTTAAATATGGAACTGTGCTAATAGTGCTAATATAAAAAATATTATACAAATATTATTCATTCATTCATTTTCTATACCGCTTAATCCTGTGTTCAGGGTCGCGGGGGACCTGGAGCCTATCCCAGGAGACTTCGGGCACTAGGCGGGGTACACCCTGGACAGGGTGCCAATCCATCGCAGGGCACACACACATACACACACTCTCACACACCCAATTACACACTACGAGCAATTTGGGAACGCCAATTAGCCTAACCTGCATATCTTTGGATTGTGGGAGGAAACCCACCAAGCACGGGGAGAACATGCAAACTCCATGCACACAGAGACGGGAATCGAGCCTGGCCGGGGAATCGAACCCAGACCCTGGAGGTGCAAGGCGACAGTGCTAACCACTACACCACCGCGCCGCCTACAAATATTATATTATACAAAATTCACTTTTTTTTTAAATCAATTTTATCAACATTCAGATGGGTCTCCAGTGAAAAAAACAAGAAAAAAAAAACACTCCCAGTGTTTTGTAAATTTTTTCATGTTTGTATTGGCTGGAACTAAAACTTAGATTAGATCCCCCCCCCACCAATGTGATCTCATAAGGTAAAACCCCTCCCCAGTTTGTTGCTCAGCCCTTCTGTTCCCTGCAGGGGCGTGGCTTAGCTGTAGCTTATTTGCATGGACACTAAAGTGGTACATTAGGTGGAGGAGTGAAACTGAAACAGTTTGAGGTGTGAAAAGTAACAAGATCTGGGGTATTTTAGTTGGAGTATTAACAGACACACTTTAGGGGGAGGTGGAGGGGGGCGGGGGGTCTGGGATAACTTTTAAGTAGTAAAATATGACACGGAAATGAATAATAAATATCAAAATGCTGAAACCTTTTGTTTATTTTTCGTTTTTCAATAAACAAAATCCCAGATCCTTGATGTGGTCTCAGTCTTCTGGACTTCCCTGAATGCATTTAATGCTCGAAAAACTCAAACTCCTATTTAGGGCCACTCTAGTCACTAGACCATGAACACTATTCCTAATACCTGAAGCCATTTGAACCAGGCTTACAGTTTGCTCAAATGAGCATGAAGACATTCCTTGCACACACCGCTCTCCTTCCACACACTATTAGGCCGGTACAGCATGTACATAACAAAAGGATCTCATGGGAAAGCTGCAAATTTTTATGCTTTTCCTGCTCTAACACACCTGATACAATACACAGCTGGATTCATAATTAGCTGACGAGTTGAATCAGGCAGCGAAACACACTAAACCCCGGTACTCTGGGAGTGGCACTGTACACCGAAAAGAATACAAGATAAGAACAAAAAATGAAGGAGAATATTATAAGATATAGATTAAGACGTCAAGGATCCTTCGCACAAACTCTAACCCTCGAACCTGCCCATGGATTCACATCAGGGTTTGTAATCGTGCTTTCACAATTATTAGTCCATATTTGGATTGGTTTCATGTTGCACGTAATTAAAGAAGGAAAAAATAAACCATCCAGTGTTTATTTTCTCACAATTTAATCCTATTCCTGGAAGCAGACCAAGACCACCTCGCTCGGATTCTTGTGATTATTCTTTTTATTTTGTGCACGTGATGCACGTGTTAGCTGAAGAAATTAATAACTTAAGTGCAGTTTTTCAGTATCAATGTTCATAACTGCCATACACATAACACGAGGACTCACGTGCACTTTAAAACATATACAATGACACTACTGCTGACACACATACACACACACACACACTTCATGTTTCACTCATACTGCAGCTGTATACCCACACGCCATTTCCTTATCCTTTTATTTATTTATATAGATTTTTTAAAATATAATTACACTTTGCACATTATTTACAGTACATTCTGTATAATTTATATATTTGACATATTTCTTATTTAATCATATTTTATTGTAACATTGCAAATTAGTAAATTTGTACCAACTTTTTTAAATTTGGCATTTTTTCAAATTTTCTTGTTTTTGCAGTCAAATCTTTCTATCCTATAATTGGAGTATGCGTATCATACCAACATCATACATTTGACCGTTTACTCCATTTTTAATGACAATCAAAGAAATACAAAACTCAATGGATTCTTGATTCTTGAGCTGCAGCAATTTGTTCTTAAAAACAGGATCTTTTATGAATAAAGAGCGAAATGATAGTGGATTAGGAATGACATGGGTTTACGGTCTCTTTCCAGTTTGGTCATGATGTGTACATTTCATGGTATTTAAACTTTAACCTCTTTGACTAACCGCTCATGTAACATGCAACTCATATTGCTACAAAATATTTTTGATCATTATTAATTTGGGTTTGGTGGTCTAATACCACCAGGGTTGAGGGTTCGATTCCCATTTCAGTTCTGTGTACGTGTTCTCTCCGTGCTTGGAGGGTTTCCACCGTGGTGTCCGGTTTCCTCCGATGGTCCAAAGACATGCAGATTAGGCTGCAGATGAGATTAGCCCAAACTGTCTGCGGTGTGTGAGAGTGTGTGTGTGTGTGTGTGTGTGTGCTTATGTCCTGTGATGATTGGCTCCCCATCAAGTGTTCACTCTTCACTCCGCCCCGAGTCCCCTGTGAGAGCCTCCGAGCCTCCGGTGACCCTGTACAGGATACGCGGTATAGAGAACAAGTGCGAGTCGTCATTCCCGTTCATAAGATTTATTTTTTTTATTCAGTTGCTAAAGGTGATGCACTTGAACTTGGTTTCAATTCTAACGTGTTCCAAGCTGCAATTCTGTTGGATTCTAGTGTAACAAAAAAAAAACAACATGCATGAACAGTACTGCAGTCTGCCACCTTTGTTTCCCAGACAAACCAAAGCTCTGCTGCTGAGAGTGCAGGAATTAAGCTCGAAAGATGGGGGGGGGGGGGGGGTTTCCTCGTAGCCTGGTTCAGAGAAAGGACAGACTCTTTAAGCAGAGGCTTAGATTTCCCACAAAACAGCTTGTGTATAATTTAGTAACACAAGCTCATGATTGAGAGTTCCTAATCCGCGATAGAGGCTAAGGCGTCCACTGCATTAGCGCCGATATCGGGTTCTCTTGGGTCGAACCGGCGGTCTTTGCGCCCGACTCTGAATCCGGTTAAAAGTTTCAAGTGAATGCTTGCTTTTTGTGTGTATTTTCAGTACACAACAATATAAAGCCTTTAAAAGATGAAAGGAAGAAAGGAAGAAAGAAAGGAGGTACGCTCATACACTCTTACGACCCGGAGTATTCGAAGCTGCATTCGTGTTTACTTTGTCCGACCGCAAAACTCTCATATTACTGAACAATCAATAGACACGTCGGTCTTGTGCGGTCTGCTGAAGTAAGGCACCACAGAAGGGAGTCATGTTGCTAATCCTGTTTAGGCTGCTAAATGCTACGCTCTTTTGTTTGGGAGAATTATACGGCTCGCGACGAGACCTTAACAAAATACACAAAACTGACATTCTGCTCTCGCGCTGGTCTCTGCTCACGGCTTGTTTGCATTCGGCTTGAGGCAACAGTGAATAGCTAAAGCCGGTGCACTCTGACCTTTGGCCAGGTGTCGTTAAGTCAAATGATCTTCGGTCGCTCGTCACGTCTCCTTCTTTCTCCGGCTTCGCGGGAGAGGCCGGGAAAAAAAAGGCGAGATTTTTCAATCCGGTCGAGACAAATCCATTTCCCTCTCCGGCAGTTCAATGCATAACAAACCAAACCGTCCCGAACAGAACGGGCGTAAACAGCGAGCGAAGGCTTTCGGCAAGGTGAACGCTGGAACGCTAACGTATGAGAGCACTTATTAGAAATGAAAGCCTTCTCATTTTTTCACTTTCTACTCAAGCTGTGGTCCATATTGATGTGCAGCAAGGTGAGGAGATCAATACAATCCCTTTATCAAGCTAAGAGCTCTGTCAGTGTCAGCTCGAAAGCCCTGGGGAGGTGGAATGAGAGAGGGAGAGAGAGAGAGGAGAGAGGAGAGAGAGAATAAGGGCAACGGACAAGGAAGGAGGAGAACCGCTCTACGGTTGGTGCTCAATCAGGAAGGATAGCGTGAGAGACCGGGGTAGAGGGCATGCAACAGGATCTATTGCCTCAAAAGCAGACCCTCATCACACACACACACACATACACACACACACACACACACACACACACACATATCATTTTCCAAGTACATGGTCTGCTGGTGGTGTCGTGCCGCCCCCGGGCTGTCAGGAAGAGTGACCTGGGCCATCATTTTGGCATCTAACAGAGAGAGTGGAATCTGCTCTGGGACCAACAGCTTCCCTGATGATTCAAAGCCAACAGAGCCTAATAACTCGCTCTCCTCGGACCGCACTCATCAGTCTTTTCTATCTTGTGCTGGATAGAAAACGGATGAGCGCCAAGAGCAGCCAAAAAACACGTATATGGGAAGAAAAAAACGACATAGAAAAAACAAGCATGACACCACGGATGAGTCTTAATAAAGCGTTCTATTACGCAACGGGCTTAAGTGGGTCGTAGTCGAAAGTGTGAACGCTGGTTACTGTATGTGCATTAAGAGTGGCTCTGGAAAACAAGTGTGTGGGAGAGACAACTTTATGTCGATAATGTCTCTGCTGATGAAGCATATCATGTTCGTGTGTAAACGCTAACATTTCAGCTTTGAGATGTGATATTCTTTCATTGCGCACACACACACACAAAGTCTTGCCGACGGCTTCATTTCTGTTTGATGAAATGTTTAAACGAGAAGCGAATCCACACTGTACGAGCATTTATTCTGCACTCTACAGTAATATGACTCAGGTTTTGTCATTATTTCCAAATTTCCGGAGTCTGGTAATACTTCCTTCGCTGAATAATACACGCGATATCGATGAATATCAGGTGTACATCAGGACCGTATTCTTGGTCCGTGTGAGTAGTGCAGCAGGTGGTAGGATTTCGAAAATGGGAAAAAACAAACAAACAAACAAAAAAACCTGATGCTTGCTTGTTATCGAGTCTAAAGGCCGGCTGACATTAGTGCGAAGCCTCAGGTCTAGACGTTCACTCATCCCGCGGCTGTGCCGTACTTTTCATTCCTGGTTTTACAGTGTTTGCGCTTTAACTTACAGCATGAGACAGCAGTGCCATAGTAATAAAACGATCTTGCCAAGTTAGCAGGAGCCGAGAGGGTTTTGGGGGGCCCGCCGTGGTGCTCGTTCACCGTTTAACGACTTTCAGATGTGCTCGAGTCTTTCGGAGTTTGTAACCTAGACTTGATCTTGGGTACTGTAAAAAAAAACAAAAAAACAAATAAATAAAATCTGACATGCAAAAATGGAAAACGGTAGAAAATTTTACTGGAACGAAAAACATTCCACATAAATTCCACATATTATATAATAATCTGGAATAAACGAATAGATGAGGATATGACTGAATACCCAGTGAGATGATCTTTCAAGATCTTTGATGTTTGGCGATACACGCGAACGCGATCACACGGTGACGATACAGACAGAAGCGAGACGGATTCGCCGTTAACTGCCTCTTTTCATCTGTGATGACAAAAACTGCTTTCGGCCATAAATCCTTATCAGGACCATAAAGCCTGTCTGCTCTCCTCCTATGTAAACAGAGCGCCATCACAAAGGGGCTGCGGTAATATAAACGCCATAAAAACAGTCCAAAAAAAAAAAAAAGAAAAAAAAAAAAATTCAAGGCCAAAGCACTTATACTACATACTGTACAGTATTTGCTATAGAGTAATTGCACTGCGCTCCTTTCAGGGGAAAAATCTGCCTCACTGTCTTTACTTTGGCTGCCGTTGTCAATAAAGCGCCGCGTGATTCATCCTTGTTGATCCTGGGGCATTTCGAAGAAAGATCAAACAAAGCCGAGGCACGGACCCGCTGTGTTCGACAATAATCAGAGCGCCTTTTACAACCTCACTGACTGCACAGAAACGCAGGGTATTTAAGAAAAAGTGCGTGTGTACAGTACATGTGTGTGTGTGTGTGTACAGTACGTGTGTGTGTGTGTGTGTGTGTGTGTGTGTGTGTGGATAAAGCAGGTCATTAAAATAAGAATAAGAACAATTCTAACCATATGACCCAATATTTATTCATTTATATAAATATATAATCCCCCCCCAAGCTACAGTACATTCGAATAGGTTTAACTAACTGACAGAGATGCTCCATATTAACAGGTATGAAAATTACACGTCATTGCAAAAATAAGTGAATTTTTCTGCAGTCAGATGTTCCAGCTGTAACAAAGTTTTTTATATATACAGTATAAAGTGTTTATATGGATGCCTTGCCGGTGTGTGTTAACGGGAAGGATTTAGACTTCGAACTGTGTATTCGTCTTTTCGGATATGTCTACTTAAAATCATTACTTAAAAAATAAGTAAAAAATTTACCCTAAAAAGTATTTTTACATAAAACTTTTTGCTTAGTCATGCTTGTATACTTGGTTAAAATGAACAAAAATTTTGATCATTATGTTGCCTTACTGTATTTTGTGCAAAAGAAAAAGAATATGTTACTCTATATTGGACAATCCAGTGCCCTATATATGTTCGTTTTAATGAACAGCAAAAAAAAAAAAAAAAAAAAAAGAAAATATCTATCTATCTATATATGTACTGTATATATATATACACTGTGCTCATCCCTCCAGCATAGTATGGAGGAGATGAGATGGGGTGGTGAGTGTGTGTGTGTGTGTGTGTGTGTGTTTGGAAAATCACTAAAGACAGGAATTTACAGCAAGTTAATTAGAAATGCAAACCAAACTTTTTCATCATATAACTGTATTGTTGGGAAGCAGACGTGTAAGCAGCTCGTTAATAATTAGTCACATGATTTATTATTTTTTTTAAGCAATCAGCAGCTAGGGGTCGATTTCTAAGCTTATCATCCTGGCTGGAAAACTTGAAAAGGTCTCGGGTTTCTAAAGCCCATACTGTATCTGTTCATTCTTGTGCTCTTTTCTAGGTTATCATAGGGAAGTTAATATTCAGTACAAAAACTACTGCTGCTTATTCTTAACTAGGTCTATTGTAATAATAGTTTATTCCGACATGTCTGTTGTGTAAGGTTAATTAAATGTTTCCATCATTTACATACGCAACATTGGAACAAAAAAAAAGAAATTCTATTGGAAAAGTGGAGAATCTAAACTCGTAGGTGCTTTAGTGCACCGTGTGTATTAACATAACAAACATTTGCACACACATGCCCTGATTTGTTTGTATAGAACATATGCAAATCTGACTACACCTGTAAAGAAAAAATATATATACAAAAAAAATATCCATGCAAGTTAATTTACTAACAGGATCGATGAAATACAGTGTGTGTGTGTGTGTGTGTGTTTCACTTTAAAGTTGCTTTAATGAGCAGGAAACGAATGCGTTGTGTCTGTACTGAACCTGTTACCTGAAACACACACTCATAGCATATTGATATAGGTTCAATTAAAGTTACAGTAACAAACATTTTACTTTGACAAAAAGTATCCCATCACAGCAGCGACCTCATTTCTCCTCTCATCTGTTCCCACCAATCAGCATTCAGCATAATCACCTCATCATCTGGACCTGTTTCTCACTGTGTTAAATTAGATGTTTTTTTTTTAAATGCTTGAATGATTCATATGGCTTAACAAATTCCTCTTAAACCGCTCCGGTACAGGGGCTGGACTGAAAATGAGAGCTTTTCCTCAAGACAAGAAATTCTGTCTAAATACAAGATTCATTCATACATCTTCTATACCGCTTAATCCTGTGTTCAGGGTCGCGGGGGACCTGGAGCCTATCCCAGGAGACTTCGGGCACTAGGCGGGGTACACCCTGGACAGGGTGCCAATCCATCGCAGGGCACACACACATACACACACTCACACACCCAATCACACACTACGGGCAATTTAGGAACGCCAATTAGCCTAACCTGCATATCTTTGGACTGTGGGAGGAAACCGGAGTACCCGGAGGAAACCCACCAAGCACGGGGAGAACATGCAAACTCCATGCACACAGAGACGGGAATCGAGCCTGGCCGGGGAATCGAAAACAAGAATGGAAGGAAAATATGAAGAAATAAAAGCATGAGCTTTTTTATTTTTTTTTTACATACTTCTAATAACAGACTTATTATTCTTTAATAAGCAAATCAAAGCCAATTTAAGATCATATCTCATTAAACTAGATCTGCCAAAACGTCTGCATCCACATGCGAATACAAAAACACACAACAATTTGATGATGTTCCATACAGAGATGATTTCCCGCTTTAGTGCGACGGTTGATTCTGATAAACCCCCAAAGGCAATAAGGTCTAGTGCTTTTAGATCTGGTTCTGTTCGATCTTTTATTCCTAATTTCACAGCCATCTTGGGTCTGAAATGAAAAGAAAAAGATCAAATGTCAACGTTTCTAGACTTTTGTCTGACCCTGTATAAACACAAGTCCCAAGCGGAGAACAAAGCCCACATATTCAGTACATCCAGCCTCATGTAAATGAATTCAAATTTGCACCTGTTTATTCACACCCACTCAGTCTGATTGCCCAGGGACCTCAAAAATCAATAATTTGCTCATCCTTAGCCAGTCATTTGCATTAGGTGTCTGTGAATGATACATCAAGAATCACTAACACGGGTTAATTATCCTGGATGGGTTGGCCTCATTAAGACAGATAATGAATGAAGCTGATGACTTCATTGTCCAGTATGCAGCTCCTTAACGAGATGGCTCGGTTGTTGGCTTTAGTTTGGTTAGACCAGGTGGAATGACCTTCAAACCTGCACTGAAGCACATATCACCAGTGGCGTTTCCCTTCTTACAGAATTCATTTCCTATTCATCTGCAACATTCATAATCCAACAGCGGCGCTCGAGATTATCAGTCTAGTTAATTATCTGCATTAGCTCTGTTTCATCCAGGCTGAAAGTGAATCCTGTAGATCTCCTGGACAAGGCTGATGATCAGTGGCGCTGCCTGGATATTAACTTCTTTCCTCCTTTGTACTTCAGCAATTTATATCAAGATATTTAAAACAATCTTGGACATATTATGCACAAAATTTAAGATATTTTCATCATTCATTCATCTTTCATACCGCTGGTCATGTACAGGGTTGCAGAGGCCGGAAGAATATTTCCCAAGGCACTTTGGGCATGAGGCGGGGCACACCCTGCACAGGGTGCCTATCCATCGCAGGGCACACAGACACACACACACACACCCATACTATGGACAATTTGGGAACACTAATTAGCTTAATCTGTATGTTTTTGGACTGTGGGAGGAAACCCACCAAGCCATGGTGGGAATCGAACCCTCGACCCTGGTGGTGCGAGGCCACAGTGCAAACCACGAAGCCACTAATCAAAAATATTTACAACAAAAATTGATTCTGACTGTGTGAGCACTGTGGATTGTGGTTAGCACTATGGCTTTGCACATCTGGAGTTCAAATCGCGCCATTGGGTCTGCGTATGTGTGTTGTGTTTCCTCCCACAGTCCAAAGACATGCAGATTAGGCTACCTGGCAATTCCAAGTCGCCTGTAGCATGTGAGTGAGTGTGTGTGCATGCTTATGCCCTGCGATGGACCCTGTGTAGTGCCACAAGTTCCCTGAGATAAGCGGTATAGAAGAAAATGAGTGAGTTTGGATGAGAGAATTCTGACTGTCTTTGGTACACAATGTGTAAATCAGCATCATGTAAAACACCAACCAATAGGGTGAAGGAAAATATTACTTATACAGTATATGCAACCTTGAATAGAACCATTTATAGCAGAAACAGGAAGAAACAGGATACTGTTTGTTTAAAGAGTAATACTGTAACTCTAGTAAGGTTCTAATAACTTTGATGTTACGCCATTAGAGGGAATGCGAGAATGACATCAAGGATTTACGTGCGTCTGTCCACGGCCTGCCCGAGCAACCTCAGTATTGCGATCCTCCAATAAACCACTTAAAATAATGTGGGAACATCCAGCAGATCACGCTGGGCACGGCAGGGTGCATTCTGTAGCCGTCCCGGGATCTGAAAGCACACAGGAGCAGAAGTAACACGCGCTCTTGTTGTTGCTCTCAGAGGAAATGTTATAGATACATCACTGCAGGAGCAGCCTGGGAACGACTCGGGTGTGGATGGAGCCCTCGAGACTGCATGGTCTGAGGTTGAGGGGACTTTTCAGCTCTCGCTTTTACACTCTCGGATCAGACCTCACCCTGACGCGACCTCCGGAATGCTAACAGTGTGGCTTTGTGGTGGAACAGGGGGAAAAGAAAGAAGCTTTGGGAATGTTCAAGGACAATATGGGTTGTGAAGGAGGTAGAGCTCTTTAGAATCAGACTGAGGTTTATTGGGTGAAGGAAGATTAACTTACAACGACTGTGACTTGGGAATAATACCGAGTACAGTCTGAAGAAAAAAAAAATCTAGAACCCTCTTTGGGTTTCCCATCAAGGGAACACTTCAAGGTTCTATGCAGGAGTCTACGATGCAGTGTTTACTCAGTTTCAAGAGTTTGGTGAATAGTTGGTGGTCATAGTGGATAGTGCGAGTAAGAAGAAGGTCCAGTGCTCTTTGCAGTACAACAGATTAAGCGTTTAAAGAGTTATCCATTTGTTCATTTTTACAAGGGCCGTTCAAGTCAAACTGGGACTTGTGATGTAATTTCTCATGAATCAAGACGTAAAATCGATTGACATTTACAGAAAGCTTTAAGCACAGTACAGTGATGACACTCTTATACGCAGGAAAAATAGTGCAAACATTGTAAAGAAGGCTGCACATCCATGAACAATGATTTGAAGCCCACTACAGTCGGCTACAGACAAATTAACTTGGCGCTGACTTGCGGAAATGACCATTCCAGGAGTTCCTGGGAGGCTAGACATGAAGCACCACTATGGTGTCCAAGCCCAATTAAAACATTGAGATAAATGCATTAACGTAGCAGGAGGTTATATAGAGAAAAATGTGCTGTTATCCTGTACGGTCAAAAATCCCGGTTTGACTTGAACGGCCCATATCTTTCACAAGAACCATTAAATGGAACCTGTGTTCAATATTCTTTTCCATCTTTGTATTGGCTGGGGTTTAAACAAACCAATTAGACTTTCGAACTATTGTGACCTCATAAAGGAAGACCCCACCCACTATGGTCTCTGGAGAGTCAACGATCAGTAAGATGAGTAAAAAAGATGGAGGTTGAAATATGACAAAAAAAAAAAAAAAAGCATTATCTGAGGAGTATGTCAGCTGGATTATGGACAGACACACTTCGGGGGAGCTCGGAAGCCAGTGTTAAATAGTACAATATGAGACCTTTAAGTCCTTCACATGAAGTTTTTTTCTCTTTCTTACAGTATGCTTACAACATATAGCAAGTGTAGCAATAGCAAAAATATATCAGAAGTATATATTTTATGCATCATAGCCTGAATGCGGAACTTTCGGTATTATAGACTTATCATGTTTAATAAATTAAGCAGGAGTAGTATTAACAAGACAGAACTGTTCAAAAAAACAGTGTTAGTAACGATCATGTGACTTGCGGCATGATGTGTTTTATGGAAATATACGATCATCATTTTGGTGATAAATATTTCTCCAGTTCTCAGCATGTGGGCCAAAACCAGCAAAAAAAAAAGAAAAGAAAAGAAAAAAAAAAAGAAAGGCAAGTAGGTAAATAAAGCAGTAGATGAAAATGGCTCTGGTTAGCTTGCGTGCGACGTGAATGCCCAGTGGCTTCTTGGGAGTGCATTTTTCTCTGACAGCATCATTAGGCAAAGCGAGTGCGGCCTGGGAGCCACATTCTATCAATAAAGAAGCAGAGACAAGGGGCGTCCGGCCAAACGCTGCCCAGGAGAGGGTTGCTGAGCTGTGGGTGCGGGCGGCGGCTGGAGTGCGGCCCAGTGCTAGCTCTCTCCAAGCCCCAGAGGGCCTGCCTTCTACCGACACATAACTTTCCGTTCCCCGTGCATTTCCTCTATATGCGGACGATAATCCCATCCCGCGTACTGCAGCTTTGTTAAATGCTTCTCTCTTGCGTAATTAAATCACTGTTTCTAATTTCAGTAACAGCTCTGCACAATGTGTTTGGTCACATCATGTTTTTCCCTGCATGGAATTTGGGCTACTTACATTATACTGTATACTTACATGTACATGTCTATGCTGGTACTGTGTTAGACATCAAACTGCTATGGAGCTCACAGGAAACACAATATGGATACCCAAGATTATATACAGAATATATTAGGGTTATTTAAATACATGACTGCAGAAATGTACTGAAACCAGGAGGTACTGTTAATATGATTTCAGAGCTACATCCGACATAATGCCTTTTGATTCTATTATCTATTATTAAAAAGTTTCATCTCTATATCAGTGACATGGAAATTGTCATGTCCCTGGTTACAACAGGTTTGAGAATCTCTCACTAACTCATCTTCTATACCTCTTTATCCTGTATTCAGGGGCACGGGAGGCCTGGAGCCTATCCCAGGAGGCTTAGGGCACGAGGCAGGGTACACTCTGGACAGGGTGCCAATCCATCGCAGGGCACGCAGACATACACACTCATTCACACATTCACACCAGTACCTGGAGGAAACCCGCTAAGCACAGGGAGAACACGCGAAATTCATACACACAGACCCACGGGAAGGTGGGAATCTAACCCAGGTCCTGGAGGTAGAAGGCGACACAACGCCACCATGCCACCTTGTAGAGTTGCATATTTACAGTAAATACAGGGCCAACCCTCATTCTTCATGTAGGTTAAATTAAATAAATGCTGACAAACAGGCTGCAAAGTGCCTAAAGATACAATTATAAAATTGGTTGTTTATGTAATGTAACAGCCTCAGCAGCAACCTCATTTCCCCTCTCGTCTGTTCCAACCACTCAGCATTCAGCATCACCTGTATACTAACAAACGAAAAGTTTCACTATCCAGCATCTTGATAAAAAAAAAAAACAAAAAAAAAAAACAAAAAAAAAAAAACTAACATTCGTGCCCATCTAGCAAAAATTTAGAGCAGCATTTTTAGGCAGACTGGCTGTTTTGACCTTATACAACTCATTAAGATCTTTGCAAGAAAGTAGAACTGGCAAGATTAACAAGCAAATAAAAAGATGCATGTGTCATTTCTGTGAAATATATTTATAGTTTATGTTCATCAAAAAAGAGATTTTCTGTTATTTTGGCTGTTTGCCAGATTTCACCCATAATAACAAGCTTATTTTCTTTGACTTTTTTTCCTTCGGGTCACTCCATACAGTACATTATATAAAAAGTACTTGCAAAAATCTCCAACCCCCTGTAATTGATCAACTCTCCTTGAATAAAATCACTTCCAAGAAACAACATTCAACCATCCTGAAGAACCAGAAGGATTGAAGGGGGTGAAGACTTGTGCACGCACAGTTCTGATATTTATTCTGCATTACATATTACGGTACATGTAGTAGGCATGTAATATGTAATGCAATACATGTTGGTACGTGTAGTGGATAGCACTGTCGCCTTGCACCTCCAGGGTTCGGGTTCGATTCCCGACCAGGTTCGATATCTGTCTCTGTGTACAAACCACATGTTCTCCCGGTGCTTGGTGGGTTTCCTCCGGGTACTCCGGTTTCCTTCCACAGTCCAAAAACATACAGATTAGGCTAAGTGGTGTTCCCAAATTGCCTGTAGTTTGTGAATAAGTGTGTGAGTGTGTGTATGTATAAGCCCTGATATGGCTTGGCACGTTGCCCTGGGATAGGCTCCAGGCCCCCCGCGACCCTGAATACAGGATAAAGTGGGATAGACGGTGAGTGAGTGATTACATGTAGTTTAGATGCCAAGTATTTATATACAGTATATAAATTTTCCATACATGCATGTGCTGCTGGCTGTCTATATATTAATGAAACAGACTGAGAAGAAGTGAACCCATGCTGTGTGTGTTCTGGTAGATTTTCTAATAACTGATGCTAGCCTGCTGATTTTAAATGAGAGAAAGTCATTATGCACAGACCCGCTTAATGAACAGTGACAACATACTGATATATATATACACACACACACACGGTATATTCTACTGTATATACACACTACTGATATAGCAGCAAACTGTAAACCTGTCATACCAATCTCACAAACTAGGTAACAGTTACAGTATTACCTACTGATCACCTGACCAACATCACTGCAGTAGGAAGATAAAGGATGTGAAATAATTTAAAAGGGAAAAAAAACACCTTCAGCTTGCGGCTATGCTTATGTAACTCGTCTGAGAGGAGGAAAAAAGCGAGCGAGACTTTGCTGGAAGTTAGTTCTGTCTGTGTCAGATTGAGAAAGTGGAGCAGAGGGATGGCGTGAGAATCTGAGGGAGACTGCAGCTCTGTTCTAAAGCCTCTCACACACTCTCGCTTTTTCTTTTCCTTAGGGTCAGGATCAACTAAATCACCTCGCTTATTTTACCCAAGCAGCCTGCCTCGGTCATTAAAAGCCTAGGGCTGTTTTACTTACAAAAAATTAACCCCTTCAGAGCCTCTTTTCGGGCGGCGTCTCGGTAACGTTGCCGGCTCACCGCTCCGGGGTCCTGAGTTTGATCCCGAGCTCCGGTGTGGAGCTTCATATGTTCTCCCAGTGTAAATGGAACTGCTTTTGGTTTCCTTAATCGAATCAAAAACATAACAGTAAGGTGGACTGACCAGAATCCTGATTCGCTCATTCTTTATACAGCTTATCCTGTAAAGGGATGGAGCCTACACCAGGGGACTCAGGGCACGAGGTAGGGTACACCCTGGACAGAGGTGGACATATTCACATACAATGGGTAACTTGGAAAGGACGATTATCCGAATCTGCATGTCTTTGGACTGTGGGAGGAAACCGGAGTACCCGGAGGAAACCCACCAAGCACAAGGAGACCTACGAACCGTCGACCATGGAGGTGCGAGGTCACTGTGCTACGCCACTGTCCTCACATAGTAAGAATCAATTTCTGTTAATATATTTTATTATTGTGTATATGATAGGGGCACTGGTGGCTCAGTGGTAGGTGTTTCGTCTGCCATGCGGAAGGCCCGGGTTCGATTCCCAGCCAGTGCCCAAACCACACAGCCACTGGATACAGCGTCGGTCCCAAGCCCGGATAAATGGGAGGGTTGCGTCAGGAAGGGCATCCAGCGTTATACCTGTGCCAAGTTCTTGTGTGGACTGGATATTCCGCCGTGGCGACTCCTTGCCGGGAGCAGCCGAAAGACCAACAACACTGTGTACATGATATTCAGACACACAGACTACAAGAAATCTGGAAATGCCCATTAGCCTACTACGCATGTCTTTGGACTGTGGGAGGAAAACCATCAAGCATGGAGAGAAACTCCATGCACACACAGATCCCTCGAACCTTCAATCCTGGATGTGCGAGGCCACAGTGCTAGCCACTCTACAACCGTGCCACCAGAATAAAACATTAAATAAATATTAATTGATAGATGATCATAAAAAAAAACCCTAATGATCCTTCTCTCTTTTTATTTCTGGTAGCCAAGTTTCGCTTTAGAACTTTTCCATGTGAGGGTGAAACCAGTACTCTCCAAAAACCTATCAGTGGACTTTCCCCCAAATTTATGCACTCGGATGAATCATGTGGTATTCGTTTCATTGGAGGCCGATTCAAAACAGCCTAATGAAACTTTAAGAGTAGCTCTCGCTCTTTCAAAATAAGCTCCTGTTTAAAGCCCCATAGCCTTCAGGACAGCTGTTGACTCCAAACCCACATCAGCAGATCATAATCCTAAATATATCATTGTTTAATTCCAAGGCCTGTTGTTAAATGGCTCTGACCTAGCAGTTATTCTTGCTGAAACCTAATGGCTATTAAAAACTAGATTTATAGCTTCAAGATTTTGGGGAGAATCCCATTATAATTTAAGGAAATGTAATAAAATACATCAGGCCACAGCTATGAAACCACAGTGGAGGAATGTTTCACGACAGTGTACCTACTGCTGCTCATGGCTCGTGAACGCGGCATTGCAGAGTGACTAAGGAAACATGCTGTGGTTTGCTACTGGCTTTCACAATGAGTCCTTCTGAGAAGTAGGTATGTGTACTGATAGATGCATTCAGCCGATGTTGAGGTTTTTCATCGAGAAAGGATCATGATATCCACAACAGCCAATAGCATCCGAGATAGACCAGCCCTCCCAGCCGAACGAATCTTAAAAGTGGCAAAGCAGTTAAATAAGAGAGTAGAACTACAGCTTGTTTTCAGCTGTACTGATTTATGACACTGTGACTTTGTCATCTTCAGTGTTCTGGAGCATAGGCTTCCAAACGATGGTGCGCAATACAATCATTTATTAGATGAAACTTGAGTGTGGCACAGGAAGCCTGCCTCGCACCGCCAGGGTCAAGGGTTCGAGTCTCACCTTCAGGTCTGTGTGTGTGGGTGTGGAGTTCTGTCATGTTCTTCCCGTGCTTGGTGGGTACTCCGTTCCCAAATTCCAAGTGTCTGATTGTCTCTGTGTGTGTGTGTGTGTGTGCTTGTACACTGCAATGGATTAGCTCCCCATGCACATGAGAATGAGTGAGTGAGTGAATCTTCAGCAAGCCTAGCCTAAGTTAATACTGAGACGGTTTTTAACTCTTTGATATCATGTTGCATGAAATAGCAAGCATGCTCAGAGCTACTTCTAACCCCATTCCCCCCCCGTCTCCTACAGGAATTTCCCAGAAAGTTATGTATGTTGTCCTAAAACTGAAATATAATCCTATCACCGTGGCAAAGTGAATGCTGTTGTGGCCAGAGTTGAGTCAGAAAGGGCTTTCGGAGCCGCAGGTTGCACATCGGTATCCATTCCCACTCAGCTAGTTTAGAATTAGGCTACTGACACACTTTTCACACACTCCTGAGGGTGGAGGTGAACATGGCGGAAAAATATCCTATATTTCAAAATAAGCCAAGTTTCCAGTTTTCGCAGACGATACCAAGAACTGGTACACACTTAAATCAAGTAACATCACATGAGCAAGAGTGTGGTTATACCGAATATCGACACAAGCCTACCCGCAGACACAAGCCTACAGGACGAGCTCTGTACGTAAGCACAGCCGTGCCAATGGATAGACTAATTCACTCGTTTTTACATTTCCTAATTTACTTCCTAACCCTAACCCTAACCCTAACCCAATTCCCATTTTCCCGCTGAGCGACTCAGGAGCTGGAAGTGGAACACAAAAGAGCGAAGTGATACACAGAGTTCTAGGAAATATACTGTAACTACTCACGCAAAACCGGTCGACCACTGAGTTTAGTGGCCTAGAACTTATACGGTTGTATAATACTGTAGTGTAAGATACCAGGATTTTAATATTTTGCACATTTATTGTATGATGAATTATGTAATTTTGTCATAACGAAAAAAAAAAAGCAGTGAAGCTGGAAATGCGGCTGTTAACCCAAGTACAGCTCGATGCATTCTTTACTGAACAAATAAAACAGCCTCAAATAGCGACGACCTGAAACAGTTTCCGTTTTAAGTGTGGAAAAGATGACTAGCTGAATATTATTTTTTTTTTGTTGCCATGCAACCTCTATTCCATTCCCTGTGCCTTGGACTGGTACCGGGTCGGAGCTCAGTGTGAGAATTAGGCCACTCATGAGGCAGAGGAAAAACTGCCACTTAATACTGTACAAGGCAGTAAAATGAAGCAGTATTGAGGAAATAAACTTTCTGGACAAATCGCACACGCACACACAAATACTAACTCGCTTACTTGCTTTGACACACACACACACACACACACACACACACACACACACACACACACACACACACACACACAAGCTGTATATTAAACTGTATCACAGTGCATAGACCATCACAGTTAGAGCAGCAATGATCATAAATGTTTGAGCTGAGATCAGGATTTGAAGCCATAATAACGCAGACACACACACATGTGATCTTCAACTATTGCTTGGGAGGTGAACCATGGTGCAGCAATACCACAACTACACCAACATCTTATTCTTGATGCTAACCATAATCACCATCACTAACCCTAACCTATGGACATTGGCCCTAATTCCTAACTCTAATCCTAATCCCTAATCCCTAACAGAACTGTTACACAGCACCTTAATCCCTAACACTAACCATAACCCCTAACACTAACCCTAATCCCTAACAGTAATTGTAACCTCCAACTCCTTACCCTAAACCGTAACCTAACCCATAACCAGATCTTTAACCCACTAACTCTAAATCTAGCACACAGCCCCTAACCCTAACCTTATTCGCTATTTTAGCCCTCCTCCGTAACCTTACTTCACCATTGAGTTACAGGGGTGTGGAGCCAGAGGTTGAAATGACTGCCAGTACAAATAGAACCCCTCGCAGAGATTAACATTAATCTTAGACCTAACCTTTACCCGTACCCTAACCCACTAACCCTAACCCCTAATCCTCTAACCCTAACCCCTAATCCTTACCACCTAACAGTAACCCTAACTCCAAACCCTAACCCACTAACACTTCACATAATCCGTATGTGGATTTGTCCTGCACAGTAATGTTAAAAGGGGCGGGACAAATTTATTCTAGAGAGCATTTGATTGGCCACAAATTGGATGAGTACAGGATGAATCATCAAACAAATCAGAGTTTTCAGAACACTAACATTAAAACATTTTTTTTTTTTTACAAACGTACAGTATTTTCTGTGCTTTCTATATGTGCGATGAAAGATCCAGGAGAAACTCAAACGACAATTGTGATCTCCTTTATCGCGATCTTGACCTTTTTCAGAAAAAAACAACAACTAAGCAATTAGAACACTTGGTAATTGGATATAAATTGATCTTGCAATTTATTATCTAATCTCAATCGAAAACACTAGACTTCTTTTGTCTTTAACTGAACTTGAATGTTAATGACCTGAGTCTTACACATGCACACACACTCATACACACTCATACACGTTCATACAGTACACATGAGAATTTTGATCTAGAGCGAGCGGGGGTGAGGGGGGGGGGGGGTCACCATAATTAACTTTATAATCAGCCTCCCTTTCTCTGCTATCTTTCAGTAATTACTTTGCACTAATCAGGATTTATAGTGATTAATTGGTGCATAGTGCAATATTGATAAATGATTAATGTGAATAAACAACCTAATGAGCTGCATCCTTAGAACAAAATATTCTGGTGAAGAATGAACATTTTTATCTGCTAGCTCCAGTCCATATTTTGAATCGAGTTTCCGATATTGGGCATCAAATGAAGCAGCGGGCAAGGTGTAATACCTCTATTGTCTCAGGTTGAGTATCAATGGTATTGTGGAATACCTACTGAACAGATTACATTGTTTTATGAGTTCATAGAAAATGCTAATGGGTTTGCGAACTATGTAATGAATTTTTGGATGTGGATATGGTGGTAGTGACACTCTGGTATCACTGTAGCAAATGGCCATGTACGCTTTCATTCAACTGCTATATGGACATATATATTCCTATAAATCTAAAAAATACCCTTTAAAGTTTATTATTCTAAATTGGAAAATTGTTAAGATATTGCAACATGAATTGGACACGATTTCGGACACTACAGATTTTGTTTTGTACAGAATGCTTTAATTTAAGCAACAATTTTGCAAGTCATATGTGTCTACCAAATTTAATATCAATACTCATAAAGAAATATGAATAATCTGCATTATGAAATGATGGTTGCCACTGACATTGTTACATAAACAACCAATTTTTCAATTGTATCTTTAGGCAATTTAGCCTGTTACAGTACATTTGTTCCTATTTCTTAAATTTAATATCTATAGTAGAATTTTATTTAATATAAAGAAATTAAATGTGGCTAAGTCCTGTAATCATGCACAAGTACATTTATACCTAGAGACAATGTACTGTAATGAAATCCAAGCTTGTTTTGGTACATAGGAGTAAACTGGAGGATATACAGTACAGTGGCTTAGTGGTTAGTACTATGGCCTCGTACCTCTAGGATTGAGGGTGTGTATGTTCTCCATGTGCTTGGTGGGTTTCATCCGGGTTTCCCCCCACACAGTTAATTGAGATGCCTTTGTACCTTGTGCCAAAAGTCCATAAATGGTAAATATATGGACGCTTTCCAGATACATGTTAATTATTAATGTTGTACCTTGTGTATGAACGTTCTTGAATCAAAGACAGCAAATGCAAATGATAAATGCAGGACGTGTAACTATATTCTGCATTCTATATAAACTTGCAACTTTCTGGTCTCCAGGATGCTTGTTGTTTATGAAGATTATTATATTATAATATAAATATATTATTCAGTTCAAACTATTATTACAGTATATGTATTATTTATTATATTTAATATAACTACTACACACATTTTTGAGAATTTTGCAGAATTTGGCAGGATTAGGGGGGTAAGTCATGCGAATGAGAGGTTTTTATTTCATGCAGGCTCGAGTGGGCATCAGATAAGAAGCTCGCTGGACAAACAAAGACCTCTGTTTTATTTATGACGTGCTGATAGTGTTGGCATTTTTATCTGTGTCTTTTTTCCCCCAATGTTTTCAGGGACGCAACAGGAATGTTCACTTTAAATATAGATACAGATAGGAATCATCAAAGCACTGAATAGATACACATACAAACAGTGGCATTGTGTTAGAACAGCTCCAGTGTGACATTGTGTCCATGTCGGACACCAAACATGACCCGTAAACTTTCAAAACTGTGGGTAAATCTGTGGAATAATCATCTGCAAATTAGCATTGATGTCAGATAAACATTGCTTCTAGATCATGTATAGAAAGACGACCATTTCTATTTTTCTTTAAGATCAGGAGTTCAGACCGAGCTGTTCAGACTGGGCTGACAGGATCTGGAGGTTAAACATGTTCCTAAAACAGTGCAATTCTTGAGAAAACCTATATTCTATCAAAACGTGTAGTTATGCTGATGACGATAAATAGGATGGTTAGTTGGACAAAAAGGAAAAGAACAGAAAGAAACACCTTCCAAATAAAGAAACTGGAATTCTTTATTCTACTGAAATGTAGAACCTCGTAGCAACCGAGTAACCGAGTTATGCTGTGAGAAATGAAAACCATGGTGAGACCAAACAAACCAATTTTAAACCAATTTAAGAAACGTGCCACAACCATTTAACCAACAAAACCACGTTCCATCAACAAACAGCTGTGTTGACTTGACGACCTTCGAAGAAAATGACTACGGCCTGCTGTCTTGTCTCTAGGGACCTGTTAGGGGAAATAAAGCCCTGGTTTGAAACTAAGGCACTAGGACGTCTTTAATTGTATTACTGCACTGGTCTCTGTGACAGACGGCTCGCGGGAAAAGCAGTTTACGCTCCCACGTCACGCAAGACGTAAGAGACGTCCTGGGAAGGCGCCAGTGATTTAACCTGCATCTACAGTACGCGGCTAGACGTTTAGGAGAAGTGCTGAAAACACTTAGCACTACAGAGTGTTCATTAAAACAATGTCAAGTTTTATTCTCCTTATCAGTCCTCTAATTTTCTATTGTGAACTAACACTCAGGACACAGAAAATGAACAAGTCACTCTGGTTCAAAGCTTTCTTTTAATTGAAATCATTTCAGTTTTCCAAAAACTGTCTTCTTCCCGAATTTCCCAACGTTCCTGGACAGACGTTCTGTTTGATCAGACTGAGCAGGTCCTCACAGACATGAGTGAGCCTTGATCTCGTCATGCATAGTCAGTAATCAGTGTTGTTGAACTGCTTTCAGGCGGCACTGTTGCCTTACACTTCCAGGGTCCGGGTTCGACGTCCATCCAGATTCGATTCCTGCCTCTGTGTGCATGAGCTTCTTCCTGTGCGTGGTGGGTTTCCTCCGGGTACTCCAGTTTCCTTCCACCATCCAAAGACATGCAGATTAGGCGTTCCCAAATTTCCCATGCGTGTGTGAGTGTGTGTGCTCTCCGATGGATTGGCACTCCATCCAGGGTGTACCCCGCCTCGTGCCCTAAGACTCCTGGGATAGGCTCCAGGCCCCATGTGACTCTCCATACAGGATTAAGTGGTGTAGATCATGAGCAAATGAGTGAGTGAGAAATGCTTTCACAGGGCAGTTGAGGATCTGGGTTGAGGTTCGAGTACTGCTACGAACGGATTGCCACTGTTGGGCTCTTGGCCACGGCCCTTACCCTAATGCTCATATGAATGTGGCAAGTAATAACGGGACCCACAAACATAAAAGATGATCCATAAGAGCAGTGTAGAGCGGACACTGAAAGGGTGGTCTTAATAGTCATTTGTATTTTTTTTTATTATTATTTTAATTTGTGATTCTAGCAAAAATGGTCGGCTTCACTTGGACGGCTGGCTCTGATTGTTTTGGTCCTACTGGACGGTGCACTTTTGTACTCTAGTGACAGAGGTGTCAAGTAAAGAAGTACAAATACTTTGTTACCTTACTTAAGTAGAATTTTTGGGTATCTATACTTTACTGGATTAATTATTTTTCAGCCGACTTTTTACTTCTACTCCTTACATTTTTAAGCAATTATCTGAACTTTCTACTCCTTACATTTTAAAAATAGCCTCTTTACTATATTTTTATGATCAGAACGCGCGATCACCCTCCCGTCGCATGATCAGAACACGCAACCCCCCCCCCCCTTGCATGATAAGAACGTGCACCCCCCCCTCCCGTCGCATGATCAGAACACGCAATCTCACCCCCCCCCCGTTGCATGATTAAAAACGTGCACCCGCCCCCCCCGTCACATGATCAGAAGGCGCACCCCCACCCCTCCCCCCGTCGCATGATCAGAAGGTGTGACCTTAATGCTTTCCCCCCCTTACGTTACTTTTACTTTTATAATTTAAGTAGTTTTTAAACCAGTACTTTTACACTTTTACTTAAGTAAAAAGCTTGAGTTGATACTTCAACTTCTAATGAAGTCTTTTTAAACCCTGCTATCTATACTTCTACTCAAGTAATGAATGTGAATACTTTTGACACCACTGTCTAGTGATAAGGGTTTCATATACTGTACCATATACAAACGATCAGGCAAGTACGACAAGAAAAGAAAATCTGTAGCCTAAACAAGGCTTAATGTCAACTTCTGACCCCGACCCCAAGTGACCTGAACTTCTATCCTCAAGCTTCACCTTGGCTTTACAGGATCCAGACGGCAGCACTGATAGGATTGTTTGAAAGCCTCTTCCAATTTCTGTGTAATGAAACCAAACGCTTTAGTCATGGAGAATCCCTTTAGCCAACCATGCAAAATGCCCCTGGAAAAAGCAATCAGATTAAAGTCCTAAATCAGGACTAAGACCAGGCATCACACGGCCCCACCTTTACCTTGCTAATTCAATTAAACAGCATTGAGCGCTCCTAGGGTTGGGTATTTTCTAACACGTTGCGGGTGAATTTATATCATAGTGTGTCTGTGCCACATCCACAGGACTGCCTTTGTTTCCTTTGTTCTGAGTCTCACCAATCGATTCTGCTTCCGAGCTTCTTCAGTGTAAGAAAGAAAACCTCCTCCTTTGCGATTCCTGATTCCAGTAGTGTCGTGTCAAATATGTCTTTTAAAATTCTTTTTTATTGTTTCTCAGTATTTCTGTACCACCGTGTTTAAGAGGGAAATTTTGTATAATTGCAGCTTGTGACGTAATCAAATTTGCACTTGATTTTGAACCAATCCATATGCAAATTAGGACATTTCACTATTAAGCGACTGCAAGGCTAGACTGGAACATAAATGATATGCCGATATATTTCTGCAGGGTTCGCTACTCTTAATTAAACAGCAGATGCAAATCATGACTTTGCCACTGAGATTCAACTCATGTGTATCTTCGACCATTAACGGTTAGCAGTTAGCAGTTAACTAGCTGACTAGCCATTAGAGATGATAGGGAGTCACTGGGGTGTTTCACATTTGCCCATCATATGTACTCTGTATTCTGTAATTTGGGGTGTTTTAATCAGAGGAAAGCGCTGTAGAGTTGTACCTTGTCCATTTTATCACTTTCATTATTTAAAAAAAAAATGTCTCCTTGCATCGCCGGGGTCCGGGTTCGATTCCTGCCTCAGGTCTGTGTGCATGGATTTTGCATGGAATCTCCCAGTGCTTGGTGGGTTTCCTCCAGGTACTCTGGTTTTCCTGCCACAGTCCAAAGACATGCAGACCATGCTAATTGTAATGTGTTCCCAAATTGCCCGTGGTGTGTGTGTGTGTGGACTGCAATGGATTGGCATCAGAGTGTACCCACCTCATGCCCCACACTCTTACACGCTCACTCACACACTATGGGCAACACCAATTAGGCTAATCTGCATGTCTTTGAACTGAGGGAGGAAACCCGATTACCCGGAGGAAACCCATCAAGTACAAAGATAACATGCAAACTCCATGCACGCAAACCCCGAGGCGGGAACTGAAACCGGACCCTGGAGGTGCAACACGACAATGCTAACCACTAAGCCTCCAATCAGAAAATACTCCCAAATTAAACTGTACCGGGGCACATGCGTTAGTACAGCATTCACTAACAGAAATAACGAAACGTTCTAGAACGTATGACATTTAAACGGTCTGATTAAGTCTGTTATGTTTGCAATATCCAAAATCTATCTTCTGTAAACGTCGATCTGTTTTACGCCTTCATTCACGAGGAATTCCATCACAAGTCCCGGTTTGACACGAACACCACTGTAGCCATGTAACCACGTGTACTGAGCTGATGTTTAAGATCTTTGAGGACACAACGACTTTTCTTCTTGAATATCTAGAGATTTGCATGTGTCGAAACAGGTGCAAACTTGCTAACACCCTCAAAGTTCTGTTGGGGTCTGTGTCTCGTCTTTCACACGGATGAAACAGTGTGTCTTGTTTGTTTTGCGTGTTTGGCCTAATGAATATGCAATCTGCGGCGCTTCTACCTAATGGTTTAAAATACAAGGCAATGTTTATGCAAATCGATTCATTTTGCATCCGCAGTGTGATCTACTAGGCCTGAAAGTCCCTTCAGGAACAGCGGTTTGCATGTGCAAATTAATATGTCCGGAGAGCGTGTATTAAATTTGTGGCAGCTTGTTTCTGCAAGACGGAATTATATAATTTATCAACGTATTGAGAATGATTAAATGGATTATGTGACAAAAGTTTTTCAATGCATTTCATATTATTTTACGTTTTACTTTACGGTAAAGTATGTGTTTTAGGTGTTCTTGGGAACTTTTCAGATCTCACGTGCAACGTCTTTCATATGATTATTCTTTGTAAATCAGCTACAACACAGCCACTATTTACTGGGTTTATATCCTTGCTGTTTGACAGCATTAACAGGTCTTGAAGAGAATCAAATCGATAAATGGCAAAGAAGCAAAAACTTTCTCTCCTGACTCTTCCCCTTACGTGCAGCACTGACGTGCTGCTTGTGCAACACTGGATAGTGGAAGGCCTTAAACGTGCACCTCTCTCACGCTATGCATTAAGTGGGATTTGGAGGGATAAAGCGTGCTTATATCATGTTGCATATGAGTGGTAAGTCTAACAGACCTCACTGTGTGCTATACTTAAACAGCCTCCAGCCCACACCACGTTACAGGAGGATTTCTCAGGGTACCATACTGTACTTATATAATCGCTCACACCCCCACGCAAACGATATTTTGTTACTGCTAGTCATGTTTACAGGGACCCATGAAAACACAGTATTGGTGCTGATTTATTAATTTTTTTAATGTTATACATATAATACCAAAGAGAGATAATTTTTTATGTGCCCCAAAACAAGGCCATTTTTCATTGTTATACTGTCTCGCTTCAAACAATAATAGTTAAAAATAAAAATTATTCATTATACGTCAAGAATATTGATACTAAACATGTTTAAAGCTTATAGAAGCATATAACCTGTAAAAATTGTTGCTTAAATTAAAGCAAAATTAAGGATTTTATCCCCCCAAAAAAAATCTGTAGTGTCCGTAACCATGTGAAATTGAAAATGTTGCAATATCTTAACACTTTTACATTTTAAAATAATAAAATCTTCTTTTTGTGTGAAATATAAATTGGCCCAGTTTTGTCTAAATGAGAATTAAGATCATTGAAAGATTTTAAATTCAAAAAGGTTAAGGACCCTACAGACATAAAAAGGCATGAAATCGCAAATTTAGCAAATGTGTTCCTTTTAATCTGATAAAAATATAAATGTGTATGCATTCATCAGGAGATGAGAAGAATTTAAATTTTATAATAATAAAAATAGGCGGCGCGGTGGTGTAGTGGTTAGCACTGTCGCCTTGCACCTCCAGGGTCGGGTTCGATTCCCCGGCCAGGCTCGATTCCCGTCTCTGTGTGCATGGAGTTTGCATGTTCTCCCCGTGCTTGGTGGGTTTCCTCCGGGTACTCCGGTTTCCTCCCACACTCCAAAGATATGCAGGTTAGGCTAATTGACGTTCCCAAAAAATTGCCCGTAGTGTGTGATTGGGTGTGTGAGTGTGTGTATGTGTGTGTGCCCTGCGATGGATTGGCACCCTGTCCAGGTTGTACCCTGCCTAGTGCCCGAAGTCTCCTGGGATAGGCTCCAGGTCCCCCGCGACCCTGAACACAGGATTAAGCGGTATAGAAAATGAATGAATAATAAAAATAATAATGTTATATGATCCAATCTAAAAATCCACCTTTTCACCCTAATTGAGACACTTTTTAGCGGCGATACCACGATTTGGCGGTATGTGTTTAGAAAAATAAGAAAATCAGAACAATTCTTAGTCCATTCTTGACGTGAATGAAATATTGCACGGGGTGTGTCTGGCATTGGAGGTAGTTATTTGCGCTTGAATTACCATCAGAATGTGCTGAATGTTAAAAAGAAGATGAAGCTGGAGAACAAACTCCACCCAACCTATTATACACGGGATTTGTTTTACATCACGTCTTGTGTACATCGTGTCCCGGGGCAATACATCACGCCCTGGGGCAATACATCACGTCTTGGGGTTTTAATAGAGATTAGGAATGTATGCGCAAATCTCTGAATGACAAAGTTAGAATATTATAAGTGAAGTGTGAAAAGTTTATAAGGTAAGGTTAAAATGCTAAGTCTGGCTGAATTGATTAAAAATGAAAGAAATCTGACTGCCAACCAGGCTAATGGCATAGAGTCAGGTGTTATTGTTGCCGTGGTTATTTATAGACACCTATAACTTTAGGGTAGAATGTACTGTATGTGTTAAAATGTGTTATTTGTTTTTTTCCTTATATTGGAATCTTTAATCTTGCCTAGAACTGAAAAAGGTGTCATTTTCAAAGAGGCAAAAACATTAAACCGAAATTAAGGTGGACAGTCCCAGAGTTAAACAGCCTAGAACCATGAAATCCCTTAAAAGCTTCTAAAGGAGAACACTAACGTTGTGTTTCCCGATGAAGTAAACGGAGAAACAGGAATAGAGAGAGAGACAGAAGCGCTGAAGGAGTCGGAGGAAAAGGGGGTTTTGTCAATAGTGCAATCATGCATGAGGGCTGTCGGGGTCAAGCCTGCTTGACCCCCTGGTCCTAAAGTTCAAGGCTTTCGCGTGAACATCATGGTCAAAGCCACGTATGCAGAGTGTGTGCCATGTGTCTCAGGAGAGAGGAGGAGGATGGCAGGGAGGAAAAGGACATCTGCAGCACACGAGGGCTCTCGTCTGCACTGCCAACAATGACCTCACCGCCTCCTGCCCACCAGCCGGGCTCCAGTATGGCTCCCTAGAGACCTACGTCATTATAGCACTCTGATTGCAGCTACTGAGATGGCACATCAATGCGTTGCCACAAATACAACGCGAGAACATTTCTCAGATAACAATCCTCCCACCAGACGCTCGCTCGTAATCTCTGCCATTTACTATTTCTGAAACGCTTCAAAAAAGAAAAGAAAAGATCAGTCAAAAGAATTAGCTGTATGCGAGAGTGTAAGTGTGAGGACGCTCAGATTGCGCGGGGGATTGTACTGTACAGTATGACGGCCACTATCTCCACATATCCAGGCGTTTACAGTCCGAGTCGAGCCTTTAAAAGCTCCCCGGTGTGAAAGCAGGGGTGAAGCCACCCTTTTTATTGAAGCCTGGACAGAAATGAGAGCTGTTTTTACACGTCTCGCCTCTGGACAATATCAGGGCCCATTTCGCGTCATCATGTAGGCTCACCTTGAACTAATGCTCTCTGGGATTGTGAAAGGCCCATAATGTCCCCTCATTAATCTCCATGGGTGGGTGCGGGACAGGGGCGGCAGACAGCACAGATGACCTGTAAAAAAAAAACCACACAGCCCAAACTGCTCAGCCACGTAAAGGTCCTCAAAAATGCCCTGCAGGTCACGCCTCGTATATCACGGTACATTAAGACTTCAGGGGAAGCAGACAAAGACCCAACAACAGCAACAACCGCCAAAGCTCTACACCTACAACAGACTTGATTATGTTGTTTTGTAGTTGTTTGCGTTTTTTTTTTTTTTTCACACCATTGTTAAAAATATATACGGAAAGCAAATTTGACATTTAGATCATTTAACTGGTTTCAATAAGAGTGTCTGTAAATCTAATATCCTGTAAATCCAATAAAGTTTGACTCCTGGCAGCATTTTAGCATCCTTATGGAAGACATAAAATATTAACCTTGTTTTATACTGTAGCAGTGTGTTTAGTTATTTTTAGTTGTCTCATTATAAAAATACCAAACATACGTGCAGTACTGTGCAGAAGGTTCGAGCCGCCCCTCATTTCCTTATATTAAAGAAAATAAAATGAGATGATGTAAATTAAATGAACGAAATGGGGACAAATGTTTTACTGAGACAGACTGCAAATGCCGAAAAACAACATTTATAGTTGAACTGTAGCATTTCTAATTCTGGATTTCTTGTTTAGAGTGGTGACACGGCGGTGCAGTCTACTTTACTTCCACATCTACCAGAACATGCTTGGATTAAATTAAATTGTGTCTAAGCACTATACAGTATGAATATGCTTCTGCATGACTATGGTACAGTACTAAGCAGGTCTTGAGACATCCCCTCATTTCTTCATATTCAATCAAATTCAATTATAAAGAATAAATAAAAGAAATCGGAACAAATGCTCATCTGTCTTCGTCTGCACCTGTTTCTCACTGGTTCGTGCCTTAAATTAGATGTTTTTTAAAGCTTGAATGATTCATACGTAGGTCACTGAGTGGCTTAACAAACAAAAACCTTCCTCTGAAACTTCTCAGGTACAGAAACTGGACTGGACTGGAAACGCGAGCCAGGAACGTCCTTCAGGAAGCCCGGAGAACTATTTCTCAAGACTACATTAAAAATACATGAACGTCTGGCTTTTTGGAAGCAAAATATGAAGGAATGAGTGAGGCTCAAGGCTTTCGCACAGTACTGTACTTTGTTGCGTTTGTATAAAAAGTAAAGAATAAAAATGTTATTCAGAAGGATAAAGTGTAAATACAGTATATACTGTATACGTTGCGGAGTATAACATATATTTGAGTATATTTGAATCTATATTTTCAAATATTTGAGTTTTACAATTTATTGCCGCAGTTTGCACTAAAGATACCCCGGTCAATCGGTGGACCTGTGATCAAAATGGGCCGGTTTTCAGCTCGATCGGCCAGGACTGTGATCGCCCGATCAGGTTCGGATAGAACCGATTGTTTGATTATAGCTCAGAATCAGCCGGATGCGATTTTGTATTTGGAACGGTTAAATAAAGAAATCAGAAATCGGCCAAGAAAGTTGCATCTCTAGCTTGCACCCAATTTAACCACTTATCTGATTTGGACAAATAGGTTGAGGTTCTCTTTAGGAGTGACAAGGATGGATAGGATCAGGAATGAGTCCATCAAAGGGACAACCCATGTGAGATATTTTGGAGATAAGGTCAGAGAGGCCAGATTGAGGTGGTTTGGACATGTTCAGAGGAGAGATGGTGAATATATCGGTAGAAGGATGCTGAGGTTGGAACTGCCAGGCAGGAGGTCTAGAGGAAGACCAAAGAGGAGATTTATGGATGAAAGGAGAGAGAACTTGAAGTTAGTTGGTGTGAGGATGCAGATAAATCTTATTTGTCTAAACCAAAACTTTTTTTGTCTTTCGGCTGTTTCCTTTCAGGGGTCACCACAGCGACACACATTTTAACATGTCAGGTCACTACAGTATTTGTATTTTATTAGTTTGTATTTGTTTTACGTGTGTGGTGTAGTGGTTAGCGAGATAGTCTCGCACCTCCAGAGTCAGGGGTTCCTGTACCTCCATTTGGATGCAGGTGTGTGTGTGGATTTTCCATGTACTCCCCATGCTTGACGGATTTCCTCCCATAGTCCAAAGACATGCAGATTAGGCTGATTGGTGTTGTCAAATGGCCAAGTTCTACATGTGGAGTTGGAGTGATGTAATTATTACCAAAAGTACTGTACTTATTGCTGTCAGGGAAAGTAGGTTTTCAAGGCCAGTCAAATTGACTTGAAAAGTCATTTTTGTGCTTTTTGTTTAATCCAAGCCGCTCCTGGAAGTACTCAGTCTTCTTTGGGATTAGTTAAAATCAAAGTTTAAAACAGAGAACAATAGGAAAGACTCAAATCATACGCACATCATGTCTAAAATAAAGGTCAGAACAACCGGTTTTGATTAAATGAGGTGCTCATAACCATCATGGAGGGTTTTTAAGTGTGTCCATCATGAAGGCTGTCCATAAATCTGTGATTTATATGGAGACTGTTTATCCTGTGTGAATTGCTCAGAATTACTACCTTTTTTCCAAAGACAGCATTCGAACGAAGATTTTATAAGAAATACTATTTATTTGAATGTTCTCCACCGGCTTGAGGGTTTTTAAATGGCAGATGAGCCTTGTGTGCTATTATGGAAGAGTTTGTCATACTGAGACGATTTGAAAACTTCTATGAGCTAAGAATTAAAATGTATGAATGAAAAAGAAAAAGAAAAAACATTATAGTGTGGATGATAGTTTCCTCATGCTGGTCATTCCTTACAGTCCATAAGAACTCAGCAGTTGTTTCTGTCTCAAGTTTTGTTTCTACCATATGCTGTATTCTGTATTATCTCTATGTAATTGTAGGGGACAGTGGCGTGGTGCTTAGCACTGTCACCTTGCACCTTCCCGTCTCGGGTCGGGGTGCATGGAGTTTGCATGTTCTCCCGGTGCTTGGTGGGTTTCCTCCAGGTACTTCGGTTTCCTCCCACAGTCCAAAGACATGCAGGTTAGGTTAATAGTTCCCAAATTGCCCGTAGTGTGTGAATGCACATGTGAATGTTGACCACAGTTGTAAAAATGGGAATAAATATAATTGTCACCATTGACCTCCATATTTCCTAGTTGGTCTACAGAGCTTTCTAGATGGATGTATTGAATTGTAGATTTATAGAATAGTATAGAGCCCGATCCATAAATTTTGAAACAAATATATGTCTTTTGGTATTTGGTTTCTGCATACCACTAAGTTGAATTTGGAATCGAACACTCAAGATGTGACAGAAGTCAAGACAAAAAAAGTTTGGCAAAAGTGTGGCAGTAATCATTTAGGAATTACCACCATTTTTATACACACACACACCTATTTTAAGGGGTTGAATTACAGCTGAAAAGTCTTGACTTCACTCACATCTTGGGTGTTTCATTCCAAATTCAATGAGGCGGTGCACACAGGCAAAATGCCGTAAGAATTTCCGCCTTAAGAAGTAAAATTTTGAGCAAGAAATTTGGCATACGAGGAAATTTTCGGCCAACAGTCGACTGAACCGAGTCAACCAAGTTGCGCGTCCAGCCGGGAACCTTTCAAAACTTGTTTGCGTCACTGGACAGCCAAACAAAGCGAATTTGCATATTCAAGAGGTTTTTTTTTTTTCTTTCATTTTGTGCAATATTTAGATTTAGTGAATAGCACCATGCCTCCCAAGAACGGTATCAATGATGGCAGCAAGAAGAAAAGGGAGACACTTTTAGTTTAGTTTTTAAAGCCAAGATTCCAAGAGGAATCATAAATCAAGGTTAAGTGAGGTTTAATGTCTATTTATTTCCTATTTAACTTCATTTACAGTACATGTATTTTTAAAAATGTTTTGATTGTTTTATATGCCAAAAAAAAAAAGGTTATAATGTTGGAAATTGGTAATACTGAATATTTTTGGGGGCTGGAACGGATTATCTGCATTTCCATTATTTCCTATGGGACAATGCGTTTCACAATATGAAATTTCACTTTAAAAACTCTCTTCTTGAACGGATTTAATTCATATGCTGTATTACCGCTGTATCTGTATATTGTCTATTGGTCGGTGTAGATATCTCTTACATATGGTATATTTATGACTATACAGTAATAGTATAAC
This sequence comes from Channallabes apus, assembly GCA_030522415.1. Taxonomy (NCBI): domain Eukaryota; kingdom Metazoa; phylum Chordata; class Actinopteri; order Siluriformes; family Clariidae; genus Channallabes; species Channallabes apus. The sequence continues at coordinate 11,905,080 of CM060112.1, read as the reverse complement.
ATAGTGTCATTCATAGTGTTATCTACTCAAAGGCTACTGAAGATTTTCACTACTAAGTATTTGCATTTATTTATTTGTTTATGTATTAAACTTGCACTTTGTTCATTTGCACAAAGCTAATATTTGGCCTTCTTGTAGATGTTAAACTGTTAAACCGAGAACATGTGATAAAGTTCTATCTATCTATCTATCTATCTATCTATCTATCTATCTATCTATCTATCTATCTATCTATCTATCTATTCATCTATTTATCTATCCATCCATCCATCCATCTATCTATCTATCTATCTATCTATCTATCTATTCATCCATTTATCTATCTATCTATCTATCTATCTATCTATCTATCTATCTATCTATCTATCTATCTATCTATCTATCTATTCATCCATTTATCTATCCATCTATTCATCCATCTATCCATCTATTCATCTATTCATCTCTCTATCTATCTATCCATCCATCCATCTATCTATCTATCTATCTATCTATCTATCTATCTATCTATCTATTCATCCATTTATCTATCCATCTATCTATCTATCTATCTATCTACTGTATCTATCTATCCATCTATTCATCCATCTATCTATCTATCTATCTATCTATCTATCTATCTATCTATCTATTCATCTATCTATCTATCTATCTATCTATCTATCTATCTATCTATCTATCTATCTATCTATCTATTCTTGTCCTTATCCTCATCACCTCCCCCCTCTCTAGTAACAAATGCTTAATATGACAAACATCTTTTGAAATTACATCCCTGTCTCCTGTTCACACACACACACACACACACACACACACACACACACACACACACACACACGTTATCCACAAAACACGCACTGGCTTACGCACAGCTTAACACTTCAAAAGCCAGCACTAAAACTGCAACTAGGGCAAACAAATGAGCTTAATAATTATATGGATTAGGGTTGACACAAGCTGATGACATTCACTGGAAACACAAAAGACCACAGATGGCCTGGATGCTCTCTACACAACACACACCCTCTTTTTTTCTCTCTTTTTTTATTTATTTATTTATGAGCCACTGAAGAGCCAGCGCTCACACATTCACAAGCCAAGTCATGACGAGCACTCTGGGTGGTCATTAATGTATGAAACACACACATTCACGGACACATGGGAGCATGTGAAGATAAATATAGACGCACACACACACACACACCCTACATACACAACGTCTCTGCACACATATTGAACTTGGACGAAGCAAACACGAGATACGAAACTCATTCAGGATGAAGGTCATACGATCCCCCTCTTATCATTTAATCTCAAACATCCAAATGTGTAACACTTCACAGTCTTACTCAACACAGGCGCCAAAGTGGAGAGGGTAAGAATTCAATTCTCAGCACTCCAGAGATCATGATTAATCATGTTTCACATTTCTTTTGCTTGGCTCTTCAAACCTTACCCCCCCCCCCTGCCCCCCCCCCCCCCCATTCTGTAAAGGCTTATTCTTCACATACTTTGAAGTGATTCCTCTGTCGGGCAGCGTGCCCTTTATATCTGCATATGACATCTGTGCATGCATGTGACTGATTTGTTGAATTAATTGTAGTGTTTCTTGCTCTCTCAGAGAATGAAAGAGAGAGAGAGAGAGAGAGAGAGAGAGAGAGAGAGAGAGAGAGAGAGACTACTTTCTCTACAGGAGATGAAGAGAAAGCGAAGGTCAAGCAACAATTCATTAGTACAAAAGCAGGCCGAGGAGTGCATGTACAGTATACATGCATACATACCTGTGGACACACACACACCCACACACACACACACCACATACAGACTTTGTATCCAGGTAACAAAATATTTTATCTTGCCCTTTGAAAAGTGTAAAGGAGGAGTCAGGGCAGTGCTGCTTCCACAGAAAATGTTGTTATTATAAGAAATAATATATATTCTAATATGTCATTTTACAAAGTGGGTCATTTTATATGCAGGAGCTACAGTAAGATACGGTAAAGTATGTAGTATGTGAACAGTTTGACAGCAAAATGAGATAAAGACCGTTTTCAGATTTTTATTTTTTACTCATTTCCATAAATTATTGTTTGCAGCCACACAGAGTTCACTATAACAAAATGATTATAATCCATATTATAATAACTGATGACTATCAGTATAAATTCTTCGTTCATACGCTTATCACTAGGACTTTCACTTGGACTTGTTTTGCTGCATTCGCAAGTCCGAATGTACTTCAATATTTACTAAAGTAATATTTACAAAAGAACACTCAGGAGACATGTGACCACTTGGTGTACAAGAGATACTGTACGCGTGTCGTATGAGGGGGCGCTGTGGAGCTGAGGGTTATGTACATCAGGAACTCCGTATAGCTGGATAAAGTATGCAGCTCCTAATAAGACCATATATCGAATTAAATTAATTTATAAATGACTAAATAAATAAAACGCATACTTTTATGACCATAAATATACTGGCTGATGTAATTACTGTTACTTTATCTACTCCTACTGTATATAGGCAAGGCAAGTTTATTTGTATGGCACATTTCATACACAAAGGTAATTCAAAGTGCTTTACATACAGTAAAAGAGAAGACAAATAGAAAATAATAGCACTAAATTATTAAAATTTTACTTAAATTATATATATATATATATATATATATATATATATATATATATAAACATATACATGGTTGCAGGGGGACTGGAGCCTAGCCCAGGAGGCTAAGGACACGAGTGTACACACATACACACACTCACATGCTCATTCACACAGTATGGGTAATCTAAGAACGTCAATTAGTCTTATCTGCATGTCTTTTGACGGAGGGAGGAAACTGGAGAACCCGGATGAAACCCACCAAGGACTCGGAGAACATGCAAACTCCACGTACACATTGGTTTGGTATCTGAGGGCTTCAAGCCGCACCATTGATGGGTCGTCGCTGCATCGGCCAGTGCCGGTCCCAAGCTGTTAACTATTAATGCAGTTTAGAGCCGAACCTCCTGTAACGCCCTAACAGCTATGGAGTCCATCAGAACAACATGATTATCTGTTCATATTCTCAAAACATCCTTGCTTATAAAATCTTAAACAGAAATGTAATAAAGTTACAGACTACACCCGGTTTTTAACATACAAGCTCAACCCTGCAGTAAATGAGTTCACCACGTCTTCAAAAATGGCCCAACAAGAATAATACCGATTTCTGACCACAACAGCTATTCACAGATGTTTATTTCGGCGGATTCTGTTACAAATGCAAACAAATGCAGGGAGCTGGCTACGAGCAGGCAGGGCTAAGGGATACATCAAGTGGGCTGCCAAACCAAATTCTGGTCAGGGGGGTCCCTAAAGGTCGGCGCTAACTATAGGCAAAACAATAGGCCATTTCTGACGTTAAAGTCGACTGGAAGCTACACGGGGAGAATAAGAAGTCATCCAAAAAAACAACCCTGAGAAGAATTCCTCGAACATGATCGAGGCTGGGCGAGGAGGCGTCCGAGCCGAGTGCGGCACTAAGCGGGAACTCTAAATAGGAAGGACAACAGATGAGGTTCTATCCGTTGAGAAATCTTTGACAATGAAATCCCACACACACACTATTTAAGCATGACTATGGAGGTAATAAGCTCTTGCCCTTCCCTAGAGGGTAAAAAACCTCCCCCCCCTTAAACCTGCGTATCCTTAACCTTCTGCTGCGACCAGCACCAGCCAGGCTGAGGGGGAACAAAAAAAGCTTCTGAAGCCTGAGAGACACTTGAAAAGCCTCTGGGACGTGGGCCAGAAATTCATTAACTATCATTTAAAGCAACAGTGGAAAAAGTTCCGCAGCATTCCCCCGTGGTCCTCCCATCGATCTCACGCAGTACTGTACTGTATAGTGTTTTAATTATAACACTAGAAGGCTTAAAAGAGTACTCGAGAATGCCTTTTTTTCCCCTTCATTTGAATAAACACGTCTTTAGCATACAAAACAAAAACTACATAAAACTGAAATTTAAAACTATGTTTTTTTTATGAGTTTTGTAAGCAAAAACAATATGCATTATACAATTATACAGCAATAACCGTAGCTCACTTTACCTGGGTACAGAACACCACACACACCTACAGTACTGTACAGTAAGTAATACATAAAGTTAAACATCCCAGTACTGTTATTGTCTATTATCATCACTTGTGGAAAGCTTCTCGTCCAATCAGATCGCTCGGTCGGAACTAAATGCAGTATAATGTAATTCTCAATATGTTTGTTTAAAAACAATAAATCTCCCCTGTACTGTATGTCAATACATTATGTTAAATACGACTTTTATATATTTTTCTGGGCAACCAAAGCATTTAAATGAAGGATATTGACTAATGAATGAACCCTGAAAGCAACACTGCTTGTGCCAATGTCTTTACTTCTTATACAATTACATGCAAAATGTAGTCAGTTACTGTAATCAAATCCTTCATTTCACCTATTTGCTTTAGGTAGACAAGAGAAATAAAATGAAAAAGTGTCCAGAGGTGTTGGTCTTTGAATGGACAGCTCTACAATTAATCCTGAAATGTGAAGCGATGGACACGCACACGGTAAAATGCTAATATTTAAGTAGGATTAGACGGCTGATTTCCGGAGGCTGGCAAACACAAGACTGCCTCACAAGTTGGCATGTGTTTAATTACTCTTTGTCGCTGCAGATACATTAGTGACAGAACCTTTGCTCTTCTTATGCGCGTGAGACAGTGCTGGATCAGCTTAGCAGCTCAGCACTACTGTGATCTCAGTGTATTACGTTTCTCATAGTTTCAAAATACACCACACTGCACGATACTGTATATGTGCTTACAAAGTGCAGTATTTCTCATATAAATATTAAAATCAGAGAATGAATGGTAACATAGATGTAAGAGCCATATTGTGCCTTGTGAATTTGTGGTTGTGTTTATTTCATTTATTTGACTTTATTTTATTGTATCTTGTTGGTTGTGCACTAAGCGCCAAGTTTATTAGTAAGTCTATTATTTAAGCATTAAGTTTGTGATGTCTGTGATGTCATTCCATTGTTACACGTAGTTGCATGACTATGTCACTGTAAAAAAGTCAGTCTAGATATGGAAGTTGGGGAGAACACAAGTTTTTGACCGTAAGTCAACGTAATCCAACGTAAGTCAACTTAAACTACAGATAAAGCAATTAGGTTGTTGTAAACTTAAGGAAACCGAATCGAGATACAGCGAATCGATTATTGTAACCATGGTGGATTTACTCAAGACAACTGTACGAAGTGTTGTATGTTTGATGCTGAAAATAAAGCAAGAGACAAAGAGACCGATGGACTTCCGTGTCGTGAGAAACCAAAGACATTAAAAAGATGCGCGTCAAAACCTGCCCACACAGATCTTAATCAAAACTTTTTGTTTAAAATAAAAACCATATACCGATCCGCCAGAACATACGTTAAGTTAAGCCTTTACAGTATTAGTCACATATACTACATTACTGCACAGTAAACGTCGTTCTTCACATATCCCAGCACCACTGGTGTCAGAGCGCAGAGGCAGTCATGATATAGCACCTCTGGAGCAGATAGAGTTACGGGCCTTGCTCGAAGGACCCGAAACTGGCAACCTGTTGGAGCCGGGACTCAAACCGCCAACCTTCTGATCAATAACTCAGCCTTCTAAGTTATCACTGCCCAAGTGCTTCACTCCCCATGTGCATCAGTGAGCCTTAGCCGCTCATGACTCTGTTACCAGTTCACCGGTTCTCCTTGAGACACAGTGAGACTTGGCCACCCATGAACCTGTCGCCAGTTCACCGGTTTTTCTTCCTTGGATCACTTTTGGTATGTCATGACCATTTCATACCAGGAACATCCCACAAAGAGCTGCAGTTTTGGACTTGATCTAACTTCGTTGTCTGGCCATCACAATTTGACCCTTCTCACAGTAGCTACATTCTCAATATCTCGTTACAGCGGTGACTAGACGTGGGTTTTACTGTACAGTATACAGTATGTAGTATTAGACAGCAAGTAAACCTTTCTCTGTTTCTGAAGTTGATGTGTTGGAAGCAGAAAAATGGGCAAGCGTAAGGCTTTGAGTAACTGTGAGAAGAACCAAATTGTGATGGCTAGACAACTGGGTCAGAGCAAGTCCAGAACTGCAGGTCTTTTAGAATGTTCCTGGTCTGAAGTGGTCATGACATACCAAAAGTGATCCAAGGAAGGAAAAGCGGTGAACTGGCGACGGGGTCATGGGTGACCAAATCTCACTGATGCACATATGGGACTGAAGGCTGGACCATGTAGGCCAATCCAATGGAAGAGCTACTGTACAAGTAGATCAAATTAAGAAAAAGGTTAATACTGGTTGTGACACGCAGGTCATTACTGTTATGGTGGCAGTAACCTACCTTTAATGCATCTAGATCTTTCTTTTCACTGGTTACAGCATAAGGGGGGATTTTTTTTTATTACGCCATTTGTCTAGTATATTTTCAGGAAACCACAGACGCACATTCTGAGAAGGTCAAAATCCGAGAAGTGACGTGACATGATAAAAATCTACCATGAAATCCAGGATTTCGTTGTGCAAACGAACTTAGTGTCTGTTGAACCCCATCACGTGTGAGCTTCTGCCAAATTTACTTTGAATCTCCTTATCAGCAGCTCCGATTCCAGCTAATTGTCTTAAGATCAGCCACGTCATACTAATCAGAGCTTTGTTTGCCTCGTGCTAAGAGCAGCATACTGGGTATACTTAATGTGAGATGTGTTTAAATGTGCAGCTGAGGAAACCTTAATGATAGCGGTACGCCTTTAATGAAGAAATGGCACAATCGGAAAAAGATGACAGGAGTAGATCTGTATGAGGGGAAGATGACAATATCAATGTTTATATAACAGAATACTTTTAGAAGTACTTTCGGATTCACATTGTAAATTGTTACATTTTTGCTCATTTTCTATATGAAAGTTATCTATGCTGGGAGTTATAACACACACACACACACACACACACACACACACACACACACACACACACACACAGAAAACATTGTTCTTAACTGAACACATTAAGTGTTAATAATTTAAAGGATCCATATGTTTAAATCCTCCATAATGCAGACCTAGTCCACTACCAGGGTAGTAAAAAAAAAAAAACCCTTTATTTCTCTATTTCTCTATATAACCCCCTGCTACACTAATGCACTTATCCCAGAATTTCACTAGTGTTTGATACCATCAAGGTAGAGCGTTTTCTCGGTCCGCTTCCTGCTTAAGGGCAGTGGTGGCTCAATCGGTTAAGGCTGTGGGTTACTGGGTTACTGATCGGAAGGTCGGGGGTTCAAACCCCAGCATCGGCAAGTTGCCACTGTTGAGCCCTTGAGCAAGGCCCTTAACCCTATCTGCTCCAGGGGCGCTGTAAGCTGGCTGACCCTGCGCTCTGACCCCAGTTTCCTAATTGGGATATGCGAAGAAGAAATTTCGCTGTGCTGTAAAAAGTACATGTGACAATAATTGAATATTCTTCTTCTTCTTCTTCTTCTTCTAATGTCCGAAACGCTGGCCTCCCAGGAACTCCTTTAATGGCCCGAACATGTAGAAATATCTTGGATCGAGGTCAGGACTGTACGGAGGATGTGACAATAACTCCCTTAAGTTCCAATAAGTTCCTGTAATGTGCAAGTGGTGTTGGTTAATGATTGTGTGTACACTTCCCACTGACAGATGTGCCTCTTTCACAAATTGTTGACAAGTTACCCGTCGATTTTCAAGGATCAGACGCTACACTCTCTGAATGTGACTGCAGTGAGCTCTCGGCTGGGATCGTCAGTCATGGACGAACTGTACGTCCTTCTTTAAACCACTGAAATGTTTTACTGTGGTTAAGAGTCTCATCACCGTACTGTGCTTGACAGCAATTGTTTTTACACCTTCATTCACAAGAAGTCCCGGTTTGACTTGAACGCCCATTGTATAAATAAACACAACCAGTCCTGTCAAGTGTGCAGACTAGAGTTGAGCGTGAAACAGAATAAAAAGCTTGCATCAGTACACCAGGACTCTTGATGTTAATATCATCTGAAAGGGTTCTTGTTTTTTTTTTTTTTTTGGTTTTTTTGGAGCAGAGGGGAAAAAGGGTTTTTGAAGTAACAAATGTCATGACGTGTTCCATCAGACATCAAGACAGCTCTCCCTCAGAAGGAGGGAAATGAAAGCCGGAAAGTTGACGCATGACAGAATAGATGTTGATTTAGGATGAGAGGAGATCTTTTATCTTGCCTTTGAGCGGACGCCGGCTGAGATTGGATTAGCGCTCTTAATTACGTAATACCTCCTGGTGGTCCGTTTAGGATCAGGTTTTATTGCCACGTTCTCGTCTATTCCTCGAGGATTTCCTGCCATCGCTTGTGGTCCCTGTGGACAAAATATTGGTATCTTTGCATTTTAAAACTTGTGGTTCAGCGAGGAACAGCGCACCATGATGTGTACGGCGCTCCACTGACAGCGCCTTACATCATTTCCAGTGTGGATTTACAGATGGTACGAGTGCCTGAACAAACAGCAATGCTTCGAGACTTAGTTCTCCAGCCCATATTAGGAGAAGGCCAGATCATTCCAAACATAACCCGGCCATTTTTAATGCAGGATTTGCTACCTTCTCTTTGCCCACGACTGGCACAGTTGATTGTATTTTGGCTCTCCTTAGTTCCACATGAGAATTGAACTAAATTCAGACATCACTGCAGGATAGCTGAGACTCGTGAAAATGACTTCATGCAGAAAATGGACTGCTTTTATTCGAGCATGGATAATACAGGGATACAGTTCCATGCTGTTTCTGGCCCTGCTTCTGGACTCCAGACGAAATATCCATGTTAGGGTGATCCATTCAACAGTAACGCTGCATAAGTCCATTTGCATAATGGCATAATTCGATTGTTTTCACTGACATCACCAGAGGTTTAAACCCAAAATGTTTGCTTTAGCTTGAAAAGCTGCAGTTGATACAATTCAAAAAGGCTGATCAGATTTCCAGCATTCAACACTGTAATCTCGACTCCTTCACACCTTCTTTAAGAAGTGCTGAACAAATCAGCAGCACGATTAATTCATGTCTAGACTTTTTTAAATTTAACTCATGGCTGGTCAAAGGCCAAATAAGTTCAACGATTAGAAAAAAAGAGAACCTGAACTTTTTCAAACTGTAAATGTGTGCTTAGTGTATAGTATACACCAGTGGTTTCCACATCTGGTCCTGGAGGAGCCCTGCCTGGAACATTTCAGGGTTTTCTCCTGCCCTACCACATTCACGTCTATTGTTAATTAGCTGATTAGTTACATCACGTCTGCTGGCAGCTGAGACATCACTAAAATGTGCAGGACACATTGAGTGAGTCCTCCAAGACTTGGACTGGGAACCACTGGAGCACACTACTAATTTTGAATGCCACTGCTTGCTGTACCACACACTAACGGTGCTTTCACAACTTAGTTCGTTCGTTCTGGTCCAAGTGACCTGACCAACACTTTTCCACTTAGGGAGACCAAAATGTGATCTTGTTGCTTGGTCTTGTTTTGGTTCAGTATGCTTTCTCACCAGGAGGACAACAAGAGAACCAAAGTTCACCAGTGTTTGATTTAAAAAGAACAACATTTCAGTAGGTGTAAAAGCATGCTAAGTCTGTAGTCAAGACAACCCCTTGTCTACTCCAAGACAAGTCTTTGACCAGGACTACCTGAGATAGAGTTAAGACAGTCGGGTCAGGGCTGGATCAAGATCAAGTCCAAATGAAAGCAAGACCAAGGCAAGTTGGAGACTGAAAACCATTAAATTCTTTTCCTGGCCAATCTGACTTTTACAAGAAGTGGAAAAAATATTAATTTGTTCATTCTTTCATCTTTATACTGCTTATCCTGTCACAGGGGAGCCTATCCCAAGAAAGTTTGGGCACAAGACGGGGACACCATGGATGGGATGCCAATCCATCGCAGTTATTTTTTTTAATTTATTAACATCTGACCAATTTCCAAGGTCAAGATAATCCAAGGGGTCTTACAGCCAGGGTTAAAAGTAGTTTTAAATTCTTACTATGTAGACAAAAGGTGAGGAGAATAAATAGTATGTAATAGGGTGGTGGACACTCCTGTAAATCTCGTAAGTTTCTCCATACGTCTCCACTTATTCCATTTGACAATAGTCTCATATGTTCCAGGGTGTCAGGGGTGAGCGTTTCCTTGGTGTGAGAGTGTGTATGCATGAGAGCTGGTGTGTGTGTGTGTGCGGTCTAGGAAAGAGCAGGGGAATACCCTGTGATGCAATGAGGGGGCAGGCGATGACGTCGGGGAATCCTCCGCAAACCCGGAAGTAGAGAGCGCAAGAATATCATTGGGAGCTGCTGCGGCTGTGTCTTTTCCTGGCGCTGGTTCGGAGAGGGAAGACTTAAGACTTCCGATTTGCCTTTGTTGAGGCGTAGAAGGCTGGTGAATGGCATGATTGGGGGGAGGGGGTATTCAGGAATGGATTTAAGCCTATGAAGGGCTCAGTGAACAATCCCTTGTTCCACACACCAAGTATTGCCCTCGATCAGGGGTTAGAAATGGACTTGGGAATCAACTTTGTGTTAGAAGCTACAGTAGTTAGCATGAACAAAGCAGTTAGGTGAGTCATGAACCTGTCAGTGCTTTGGCGGAAGCTCTCGCGCTTACGTTAACGAGCAGTAACGATCGGTCAAACACAATGGATGATTCAGCTGCAATTTGGAACGACTTGGAAGTAAATATTAAGGTGACGAAGTGTGGTTTTTAGATGATGTAACGTTATCGGATATGTTTTTCTGCTGAAAGTGCTCCCATGGCTGGTTTTGAATGTGGGTTTTGGCAGGCAGCTGCTCTTCTTGTTTTCCACTTAATCTTTTGGTGGTACACAGCACCGGATAATACCAGCTTACTTTCATCCCATGTCACATGGAATATATATATATATATATATATATATATATATATATATATATATATATATATATACATTAATAGAATAGAATAGAATGATATATACACTATATTGTCATGTCTCTAGGGGTGGTGAAAGGACGCACAGAATGCAGGTTTTCAAGTTCAAGTGGGTTTTTCCCAAACTTTATTTTAAACTCGTCTTTTTAGAATTTTCTTTCAACTTAAATCTTCCACAAAGAAAACAAAACAAAACACAAACACCACAGCTCGCCGTCTGGTCTCGCTCCGTCTGGCTCCTCTCCTGGTTCTAGTATAATTTTCATTCACACACACACACAAAAGCAGGCGTTTCCCACTTGACAGAATTCCAGTGTCTCTCCTCGGCATGGAGGGCGCTTCCCGCGCTCAAAACGCAGCGTCTGCTGCAGATGCCGGTTTTGCCGGCCTTACCCCAAATCTGGGCGACTACGTCAGTGCTGGAGAGGAGAACAAAGAGATCCAGAATGCGCCGAGTTCGTGAAGCAACATGAAATGTGACAAACAGTGAACGGACAAACTGCCTCGGGCTCGGCTGGCTTATATAATGACACACAGGGGATTGACAACAGGTGCACATTGTTAGTGAAGGGGAGACATACCTATGTAGACCCACTAGGGGGCGACAAGGCTCAGTAATCCGGTGACCCCGACCTCACCTCTCTGGGCCGTGGTGTTGCGGATGTTATATTACCCCCCCCTCCAGGACTGACCTCCTGCCGGAGGCGAGGGCGGCCCCGACGCTTGACCCGAAGGAGTTGGGGTTTGTTTGTCGGCTGGGTTGGCCGTTGAGGGGGGCGACCCGGGGGGCGCGGAGCGGGGCGATCCGGCCTTTCGTGATGAAAGGTCGTAACGAGTTCAGGGCTCAGGATGTCTCGGGCCGGGACCCAGCTCCTCTCCTCCGGGCCGTAACCCTCCCACTCGACCAGATATTGGAGGCCCCCTTTTCTCCTTCGAGAATCTAGCAGTTTGGTTACCTTAAACGCCGGGGTGCCCTCTATTTCTATGGCTCCAGGGAGAGAGGGTTCGGTCATGCCCTCGTCGAGGGGTCCCCGAATCACTGGCCTGAGGAGGGAAACATGAAACACAGGGTGAATGCGCATATGAGAAGGGAGTTTTAGTTTAAATGATACCGGGTTTATTTGTGAAATAATGGGAAAGGGACCGATGTACTTGGGGGATAGTTTACGACAGGGGAGGTGTAGGTGGAGGTCCCGTGTCGAGAGCCATACTCGATCGCCTACCTGGAGCGGAGGACTTTCCTTCCTTCGCCTATCGGCATATTTTTTAAACCGGGAAACTGCTTGGGAGATTTGCGCATGCGCATCTCCCCATACTTTCTCCGCGTTCTTGAACCACTGATCCACCACTGGTACTTCGGTGGGAGTGGCATCCCAGGGACAAAGCGGAGGTTGGTAACCTAGGAGACATTGGAACGGCGTTAGACCTGTTGAGGAGTGCACAATCGAATTTTGGGCATATTCTGCCCAGAGTAGCCAGTTCGCCCATTCATGTTGCCTGCTACTACAGTATGCCCGAAGATATTTTCCGAGTTCTTGGACAGTCCGCTCAGCCTGGCCGTTAGACTCGGGGTGATAACCTGACGTTAGGCTCACGGTGGTCCCCAATTTCTGGAAGAACGCTTTCCAGACCTGTGCGATAAATTGGGGACCACGATCGGACACAATATCTTCCGGTATGCCATAGTAACGAAACACGGATTCAAATAGGGCTTCGGCTACCTGCAGTGCTGACGGGAGGGAGGCAAATGGGAGAAATCGGCACCCCTTCGAAAACCGATCAATGACCACTAAGATTGTGGTGTACCCTTTCGACACCGGCAGATCCGTGAGGAAGTCCACTGCGAGGTGGGACCACGGTCGGTTCGGTGTCGGTAGGGGCATTAATTTCCCAACCGGAAGGCTGCGTGGTGTTTTGGCCATCGCACACACTGTACAGGACAGCACGACTGTCTTTACCGTTTCCCTCATTCTCGGCCACCAGTATTTTTTCTCTAATGTTTTTACTGTGCGCGTCACCCCGGGATGCCCTGACGAGGCGTTAGTGTGAGCTGTGATTATTAAGCGCTGCCGGAAATTTTCAGGCACATAAATTTTGGTTGGGGGGCACTCGGGGGGTACCGGATGGTCTTGTCCCCCCTGTGTGATCTCCGCGTCTATCTCCCAGGTGATGGGGGCGACGATGAGAGGTGCGGGGAGAATAGTCTCGGGGTGCATCACCGGGGTGGGGTTTGGGTAGTAGCGAGAGAGCGCATCTGCTTTCTTATTTTTTGAGCCGGGCCGGTAGGTAATTTGAAACTGGAAACGTGTAAAGAACAGCGCCCAACGAGCTTGTCTCGAGTTTAACCTTCTCGCCTGTTGGATGTATTCTAAATTCTTGTGATCAGTTAACACGATGAAGGGGTGTTTGGCTCCCTCGAGCCAGTGCCGCCATTCTTCTAACGCCGCTTTAACTGCGAGCAGTTCCCTATTGCCGATATCGTAATTTTGTTCAGCAGGTGTCAGTTTCCGAGAGAAGAATGCGTGAGGGGCGCTGCCACCGAACTATAGTTGCGTATAAACCGCCTATAAAAATTGGCGAAACCCAAAAAACTTTGTAGCGCCTTAACTGACCGTGGTACCGGCCATGTCGTTACCGCCTCCACCTTGGATTTCTCCATCTCGACCCCCTGTGGCCCTATGCGGTAGCCGAGGAATGTCACTTCCGTTTTGTGAAACTCACATTTCTCCGCCTTCGCATAGAGCCCGTGTGCGCGCAGACGCCGAAGGACGGCGGTTACATGCCTGACGTGCTCGGAATATGACCTTGAGTATATTAGAATGTCGTCTAAATACACTATGACACAACGGTTAAACATATCCCTCAGCACGTCATTCATAAACCCCTGAAACACCGCAGGAGCATTTACTAGCCCATAGGGCATCACATTGTACTGATAGTGTCCCGATGAGGTGCTAAATGCTGTCTTCCACTCGTCGCCTTTGCGCACACGAACGAGGTTATACGCGCTGCGGAGATCGAGTTTGGTATATATGGAGGCACCTCGGAGTTGGTCGATAGCGGCTGGCACCAGTGGCAGAGGGTGCTTATACTTTATTGTCACTGCATTTAACCCTCTGAAGTCTATGCAGGGTCGTAAGCCTCCGCCTTTTTTCTCAATAAAAAAGAAACCTGCTGAAGCGGGAGACGTGGAACGGCTAATGAGTCCCTGCCTAAGAGCCTCCTCCACGTATTCCTCCATCGCCCGAGTTTCCTCCCGGGACAGTGGATAAACACGCGAAAAAGGTGGTGCTTTCCCAGGCAAAAGCTCAATAGCACAATCCCACGGGCGATGAGGAGGAAGTCGCGCTGCTTCCCTAATACTAAACACATCCTGTAAACACGCATACTCTGGTGGCACACTCATGGACAGGTGTTCTCGCGGGCTTTCAATAGTAGTGGCTTGGACCGCCAATGTTAGGGGTTTACAGGTTTTCGAGCATCGGGGGGACCAGGATTGGATGCTACTGTTTGCCCAATCGAAATTAGGATTGTGAAAGCTTAGCCAGGGCAAGCCAAGCACGACGGAATGGTCCAGCTGAGGAAGCACAAAGAATTTTATTTCCTCAGAGTGGCCGGGGAAAGTTAACCGTAGGGGCACCGAAATTACTGTAAGCGGCGAATGGTTTAGGACATGGCCATCCAGAGCCTTTACTGATATCGGGGATGGAAGCTTCGACACGGGAGCCCGAAGGGCGGAAAGGAGAGATTGGGAGACGAAGTTGCCAGCCGACCCGGAATCTATTAAAGGAGAAACAGAAATAGTGTTATTCTTAAAAGATAGGTGAGCAGGTAAACAAAAAGGTGAATGAGTGCGGGGGGGTGTGTGCTGCGTTACTTTTAGTAACGGACACGAGCTGACTCGGTGTCGTTCGCCTCCACAGTATAAACAGAGGCCCGCGGATAACCTCCTGGTTCGCTCGGCCTCGGTGAGGTGGGAGGAGCCCATGTCCATGGGCTCGGCAGGCTCACGTACCATGGGCTGTGATCGAGGTGGGCTGGAGCGGGGACGCGGTTCTGGACGTCTCGCCTGACGTGAAAGGGGGCGCCGCTGTTGATTTCGCAGGTGTTGATCCAGTTTGATCGATAGCGCGATGCATTCTTCTAGCGAAAGCTCGGCGTCTCGGCAGGCCAGCTCGAGCTGGATGTCGGGGTGGAGCCCATCGCGGAACCGCGCCAGCAAACTCCTCTCGCACCAGCCACTTTCTGCCGCCAGAACCTGGAAGGTGATAGCGTACTCAGCCACGGGCATGTTTCCCTGCTTAATCCTCAGGAGCTGTTGTTCGCCGGTCTTTCCCTGGTCTGGGTGATCAAACACAGCTCGCATGGCCTCCATGAATCGCGAGTACCGTGTGATGGTGGCGCCTCCAGTGCTCCACACGGCTGTCGCCCAGTCCAGAGCTTTTCCCGTGAGGTGTTGGGTGATGAAGCTCACCTTCTGTGTCTCCGTCATATTCGGGAATTCTGTAAAATATAGTTCACATGTGAGCAAAAATTGCCGGCATCCCTCGGGATCCCCTCCATACCTTTCGGGGGGGGCAGGCCGTGGAGCTACTGGAGCGCTGGCTGGTGAACTCGCCACAGGTGGCACCTTGGAGGCCGCGAGCTGGCTCACGCTGCACGCGAGATCGTGGACGGCTCTCGCCAGGCTGCCGATCTCTCGCTGCTGATCTCGCAGGTAACTGTGGAGGCGGGCGTTTTCATCTGGCAGGGGGACTCCTGCTGCGTCCATAAGGGTCCGTTCATCTGTCATGTCTCTAGGGGTGGTGAAAGGACGCACAGAATGCAGGTTTTCAAGTTCAAGTGGGTTTTTCCCAAACTTTATTTTAAACTCGTCTTTTTAGAATTTTCTTTCAACTTAAATCTTCCACAAAGAAAACAAAACAAAACACAAACACCACAGCTCGCCGTCTGGTCTCGCTCCGTCTGGCTCCTCTCCTGGTTCTAGTATAATTTTCATTCACACACACACACAAAAGCAGGCGTTTCCCACTTGACAGAATTCCAGTGTCTCTCCTCGGCATGGAGGGCGCTTCCCGCGCTCAAAACGCAGCGTCTGCTGCAGATGCCGGTTTTGCCGGCCTTACCCCAAATCTGGGCGACTACGTCAGTGCTGGAGAGGAGAACAAAGAGATCCAGAATGCGCCGAGTTCGTGAAGCAACATGAAATGTGACAAACAGTGAACGGACAAACTGCCTCGGGCTCGGCTGGCTTATATAATGACACACAGGGGATTGACAACAGGTGCACATTGTTAGTGAAGGGGAGACATACCTATGTAGACCCACTAGGGGGCGACAAGGCTCAGTAATCCGGTGACCCCGACCTCACCTCTCTGGGCCGTGGTGTTGCGGATGTTATATATATTGCCAAAAGTATTCCCTCACCATGTTGGTTGTTCACATCAAACGTTTTTCAAAAGTTCAAACATCAAATGTTATTCGATTTGCCGAAGTGTAAGAAGACCTCGCTGTGCTCCTAGAAGTTTACTCAGCAAACTCATCCTACACAACATGGTTTTCTGTTTGGACAGCCTCGAATGTGAGATCATACTACACAAATGGCTCTGCACAAAGAGGAAGGATGAAGGCTTGGAAGGCAAAACATGGCAGAAGAACAAAGGCTATAGTCAGGGCAGTTAGAGGATTATTACATGGTAGACTGAAGCATGTGATTGCCAGCAGCTGAGTGGACAGCAGTGGTCATTTCGGCTGGGTCAGCGAGGACATGGGGTCAGCTAGTGGGGAATTCCACAAGGTCACGCCCTGGCCCCTTGGTGATGCATGTGTGTGTTTGAGAGAGAGAGAGAGAGAGAGAGAGAGAGAGAGAGAGAGAGAGAGAGTGGTGTTTAATAGTTGTACGTGAGTAGGTTAAATTCAGGGCTTTGGGACAATGAGGGTAGTTTGTGGTAAGATGACAGAGCATAAACAGAGTGCACACTAAAAAGAGACTAAGAGAGAGAACGAGAGAGAGAGAGAACGAGAGAGAGAGAACGAGAGAGAGAGAGAGAACGAGAGAGTAGTGGCCTTTAACTGACCCCACATTCAAAAGTCAATTTTCTCCACACTAAATCTATTCTCTCTCTCTCTCTCTCTCTCTCTCTCTCTCTCTCTCTCTCTCTCACACACACACACACACACACTTGCTGCTGCACAAAATAGGTTAGAGAAGCCAAAAAATTTACTGTTACTTGTAATAATTAATGACTCATGTAAAAGTAGTAAAAGTCACCATCCAAGCCTAGAATGAAGTAATAAGTAAGGAATAATACATCCCAGGGTGTGCAGTTACACATTAATAATCAACAATGCAGTGGGGTGATGTGGGCCAAATAAAAGTAAACTTTGTATTGTGATCTGTTTTATACTTCTTATAGCACTTCTTATTGTTTTATACTTCTTACGTATATCAACTTTATAATGATTATATTATTAATTATAATGCAAATTATTAATTAAACAATGTTCTTAAAATAAATAAATAAATAAATGATATATATATATATATATATATATATATATATATATATATATATATATATATATATATATATATATATCAAATTCAAAATTTTTTATTAGTCACACACACAATCATACACAGTATAATATGCATAATATGCAGTGAAATGCTTTTATACGACTGCCAGTGACCTTAAAAAAAAAAAAAAAAGAAAATAAGAAAATAAAACTTCAAATCAATATATATATATATATATATATATATATATATATATATATATATATATATATATATATATACTTTTAATGTTTTAGAACATTCACAAAACAAGTTAGTTCCAGTACTTACAGGTTTATTATTCTCACTTTTGAAGTTAATAAAAGGTGAACATTATAAGTGATGCTATAGAATTTCATAATGGAAGGTGGGAACTGTGTCATTTTCATGCATCATGTTTTCTCCTCACGCGGTCACGACTATTAACCTTTTATTGTGTGGACAGTCTCTAAGACTTGCACCTGACTTCGAGACTTTAGATTGAAACTGTTCATTTACTATGAAGAAGATTAGGGCCACCATAAAAACATTGATCAGAGTTCTTATTTTAATCTCAGAATTCGTACTTTCTGTAACCTAATTTTGTGACAGGATAAAAAAATGTGACTTTAATCTCAGCATTCGGACTTTAATCTCAGCATTTCGATTTTAATCTCAGAATTCTGATGCTTTTTCTCATCTTTCTGACTTTAATCTCAGCATTCGGACTTTAATCTCAGCATTTCGATTTTAATCTCAGAATTCTGATGCTTTTGCTCATCTTTCTGACTTTAATCTCAGCATTTCGATTTTAATCTCAGAATTCTAATTCTTTTTCCTCAGCATTCTGACTTTAATCTCAGAATTTTTATGCTTTTTCTCTGCATTCTGCCTTTAATATCAACATTCCAATTTTAATCTCAGCATTTCGATTTTAATCTCAGCATTCTAATGCTTTTTCTCAGCATTCTGACTTTAATCTCAGCATTCAGACTTTAATCTCAGCATTCTGATGCTTTTTCTCGGCATTCTGACTTTAATCTCAGCATTTCGATTTTAATCTCAGAATTCTGATGCTTTTTCTCATCTTTCTGACTTTAATCTCAGCATTTGGACTTTAATCTCAGCATTTCAATTTTAATCTCAGAATTCTGATGCTTTTTCTCATCTTTCTAACTTTAATCTCAGCATTTCAATTTTAATCTCAGAATTCTAATTCTTTTTCTCAGCATTCTGACTTTAATCTCAGAATTTTGATGCTTTTTCTCTGCATTCTGGCTTTAATATAAACATTCCAATTTTAATCTCAGCATTTCGATTTTAATCTCAGCATTCAGACTTTAATCTCAGCATTCTGATGCTTTATCTCGGCATTCTGACTTTAATCTCAACATTCCGATTTTAATCTCAGAATTCTGATGCTTTTTCTCGGCATTCTGGCTTTAATCTCAACATTCCGATTTTAATCTCAGAATTCTGATGCTTTTTCTCGGCATTCTGACTTTAATCTCAACATTCCAATTTTTATTTTAGAAGTCTGATGCTTTTTCTCAGCTTTCTGACTTTAATCTCAGCATTCTGACTTAAACCTCAGAATTTTGATGCTTTTTCTCTGCATTCTGGCTTTAATATCAACATTCCAATTTTTATTTTAGAAGTCTGATGCTTTTTCTCATCTTTCTGACTTTAATCTCAGCATTTCGATTTTAATCTCAGAATTCTAATTCTTTTTCCTCAGCATTCTGACTTTAATCTCAGAATTTTTATGCTTTTTCTCTGCATTCTGGCTTTAATATCAACATTCCAATTTTAATCTCAGCATTTCGATTTTAATCTCAGCATTCTAATGCTTTTTCTCAGCATTCTGACTTTAATCTCAGCATTCAGACTTTAATCTCAGCATTCTGATGCTTTTTCTCGGCATTCTGACTTTAATCTCAACATTCCGATTTTAATCTCAGAATTCTGATGTTTTTTCCCAGCATTCTGGCTTTAATCTCAGCATTTTGATTTTAATCTCAGAATTCTGATGCTTTTTCTCATCTTTCTGACTTTAATCTCAGCATTTGGACTTTAATCTCAGCATTTCGATTTTAATCTCAGAATTCTGATGCTTTTTCTCATCTTTCTAACTTTAATCTCAGCATTTCAATTTTAATCTCAGAATTCTAATTCTTTTTCTCAGCATTTTGATTTTAATCTCAGAATTCTGATGCTTTTTCTCATCTTTCTGACTTTAATCTCAGCATTTGGACTTTAATCTCAACATTCCGATTTTAATCTCAGAATTCTGATGTTTTTTCCCAGCATTCTGGCTTTAATCTCAGCATTTTGATTTTAATCTCAGAATTCTGATGCTTTTTCTCATCTTTCTGACTTTAATCTCAGCATTTGGACTTTAATCTCAGCATTTCGATTTTAATCTCAGAATTCTGATGCTTTTTCTCATCTTTCTAACTTTAATCTCAGCATTTCAATTTTAATCTCAGAATTCTAATTCTTTTTCTCAGCATTCTGACTTTAATCTCAGAATTTTGATGCTTTTTCTCTGCATTCTGGCTTTAATATCAACATTCCAATTTTAATCTCAGCATTTCGATTTTAATCTCAGCATTCAGACTTTAATCTCAGCATTCTGATGCTTTATCTCGGCATTCTGACTTTAATCTCAACATTCCGATTTTAATCTCAGAATTCTGATGCTTTTTCTCATCTTTCTGACTTTAATCTCAGCATTCGGACTTTAATCTCAGCATTTCGATTTTAATCTCAGAATTCTGATGCTTTTGCTCATCTTTCTGACTTTAATCTCAGCATTTCGATTTTAATCTCAGAATTCTAATTCTTTTTCCTCAGCATTCTGACTTTAATCTCAGAATTTTTATGCTTTTTCTCTGCATTCTGCCTTTAATATCAACATTCCAATTTTAATCTCAGCATTTCGATTTTAATCTCAGCATTCTAATGCTTTTTCTCAGCATTCTGACTTTAATCTCAGCATTCAGACTTTAATCTCAGCATTCTGATGCTTTTTCTCGGCATTCTGACTTTAATCTCAGCATTTCGATTTTAATCTCAGAATTCTGATGCTTTTTCTCATCTTTCTGACTTTAATCTCAGCATTTGGACTTTAATCTCAGCATTTCGATTTTAATCTCAGAATTCTGATGCTTTTTCTCATCTTTCTAACTTTAATCTCAGCATTTCAATTTTAATCTCAGAATTCTAATTCTTTTTCTCAGCATTCTGACTTTAATCTCAGAATTTTGATGCTTTTTCTCTGCATTCTGGCTTTAATATCAACATTCCAATTTTAATCTCAGCATTTCGATTTTAATCTCAGCATTCAGACTTTAATCTCAGCATTCTGATGCTTTATCTCGGCATTCTGACTTTAATCTCAACATTCCGATTTTAATCTCAGAATTCTGATGCTTTTTCTCGGCATTCTGGCTTTAATCTCAACATTCCGATTTTAATCTCAGAATTCTGATGCTTTTTCTCGGCATTCTGACTTTAATCTCAACATTCCAATTTTTATTTTAGAAGTCTGATGCTTTTTCTCAGCTTTCTGACTTTAATCTCAGCATTCTGACTTAAACCTCAGAATTTTGATGCTTTTTCTCTGCATTCTGGCTTTAATATCAACATTCCAATTTTTATTTTAGAAGTCTGATGCTTTTTCTCATCTTTCTGACTTTAATCTCAGCATTTCGATTTTAATCTCAGAATTCTAATTCTTTTTCCTCAGCATTCTGACTTTAATCTCAGAATTTTGATGCTTTTTCTCTGCATTCTGGCTTTAATATCAACATTCCAATTTTAATCTCAGCATTTCGATTTTAATCTCAGCATTCTAATGCTTTTTCTCAGCATTCTGACTTTAATCTCAGCATTCAGACTTTAATCTCAGCATTCTGATGCTTTTTCTCGGCATTCTGACTTTAATCTCAACATTCCGATTTTAATCTCAGAATTCTGATGTTTTTTCCCAGCATTCTGGCTTTAATCTCAGCATTTTGATTTTAATCTCAGAATTCTGATGCTTTTTCTCATCTTTCTGACTTTAATCTCAGCATTTGGACTTTAATCTCAGCATTTCGATTTTAATCTCAGAATTCTGATGCTTTTTCTCATCTTTCTAACTTTAATCTCAGCATTTCAATTTTAATCTCAGAATTCTAATTCTTTTTCTCAGCATTTTGATTTTAATCTCAGAATTCTGATGCTTTTTCTCATCTTTCTGACTTTAATCTCAGCATTTGGACTTTAATCTCAACATTCCGATTTTAATCTCAGAATTCTGATGTTTTTTCCCAGCATTCTGGCTTTAATCTCAGCATTTTGATTTTAATCTCAGAATTCTGATGCTTTTTCTCATCTTTCTGACTTTAATCTCAGCATTTGGACTTTAATCTCAGCATTTCGATTTTAATCTCAGAATTCTGATGCTTTTTCTCATCTTTCTAACTTTAATCTCAGCATTTCAATTTTAATCTCAGAATTCTAATTCTTTTTCTCAGCATTCTGACTTTAATCTCAGAATTTTGATGCTTTTTCTCTGCATTCTGGCTTTAATATCAACATTCCAATTTTAATCTCAGCATTTCGATTTTAATCTCAGCATTCAGACTTTAATCTCAGCATTCTGATGCTTTATCTCGGCATTCTGACTTTAATCTCAACATTCCGATTTTAATCTCAGAATTCTGATGCTTTTTCTCATCTTTCTGACTTTAATCTCAGCATTCGGACTTTAATCTCAGCATTTCGATTTTAATCTCAGAATTCTGATGCTTTTGCTCATCTTTCTGACTTTAATCTCAGCATTTCGATTTTAATCTCAGAATTCTAATTCTTTTTCCTCAGCATTCTGACTTTAATCTCAGAATTTTTATGCTTTTTCTCTGCATTCTGCCTTTAATATCAACATTCCAATTTTAATCTCAGCATTTCGATTTTAATCTCAGCATTCTAATGCTTTTTCTCAGCATTCTGACTTTAATCTCAGCATTCAGACTTTAATCTCAGCATTCTGATGCTTTTTCTCGGCATTCTGACTTTAATCTCAGCATTTCGATTTTAATCTCAGAATTCTGATGCTTTTTCTCATCTTTCTGACTTTAATCTCAGCATTTGGACTTTAATCTCAGCATTTCGATTTTAATCTCAGAATTCTGATGCTTTTTCTCATCTTTCTAACTTTAATCTCAGCATTTCAATTTTAATCTCAGAATTCTAATTCTTTTTCTCAGCATTCTGACTTTAATCTCAGAATTTTGATGCTTTTTCTCTGCATTCTGGCTTTAATATCAACATTCCAATTTTAATCTCAGCATTTCGATTTTAATCTCAGCATTCAGACTTTAATCTCAGCATTCTGATGCTTTATCTCGGCATTCTGACTTTAATCTCAACATTCCGATTTTAATCTCAGAATTCTGATGCTTTTTCTCGGCATTCTGGCTTTAATCTCAACATTCCGATTTTAATCTCAGAATTCTGATGCTTTTTCTCGGCATTCTGACTTTAATCTCAACATTCCAATTTTTATTTTAGAAGTCTGATGCTTTTTCTCAGCTTTCTGACTTTAATCTCAGCATTCTGACTTAAACCTCAGAATTTTGATGCTTTTTCTCTGCATTCTGGCTTTAATATCAACATTCCAATTTTTATTTTAGAAGTCTGATGCTTTTTCTCATCTTTCTGACTTTAATCTCAGCATTTCGATTTTAATCTCAGAATTCTAATTCTTTTTCCTCAGCATTCTGACTTTAATCTCAGAATTTTGATGCTTTTTCTCTGCATTCTGGCTTTAATATCAACATTCCAATTTTAATCTCAGCATTTCGATTTTAATCTCAGCATTCTAATGCTTTTTCTCAGCATTCTGACTTTAATCTCAGCATTCAGACTTTAATCTCAGCATTCTGATGCTTTTTCTCGGCATTCTGACTTTAATCTCAGCATTCAGACTTTAATCTCAGCATTCTGATGCTTTTTCTCGGCATTCTGACTTTAATCTCAACATTCCGATTTTAATCTCAGAATTCTGATGTTTTTTCCCAGCATTCTGGCTTTAATCTCAGCATTTTGATTTTAATCTCAGAATTCTGATGCTTTTTCTCATCTTTCTGACTTTAATCTCAGCATTTGGACTTTAATCTCAGCATTTCGATTTTAATCTCAGAATTCTGATGCTTTTTCTCATCTTTCTAACTTTAATCTCAGCATTTCAATTTTAATCTCAGAATTCTAATTCTTTTTCTCAGCATTTTGATTTTAATCTCAGAATTCTGATGCTTTTTCTCATCTTTCTGACTTTAATCTCAGCATTTGGACTTTAATCTCAACATTCCGATTTTAATCTCAGAATTCTGATGTTTTTTCCCAGCATTCTGGCTTTAATCTCAGCATTTTGATTTTAATCTCAGAATTCTGATGCTTTTTCTCATCTTTCTGACTTTAATCTCAGCATTTGGACTTTAATCTCAGCATTTCGATTTTAATCTCAGAATTCTGATGCTTTTTCTCATCTTTCTAACTTTAATCTCAGCATTTCAATTTTAATCTCAGAATTCTAATTCTTTTTCTCAGCATTCTGACTTTAATCTCAGAATTTTGATGCTTTTTCTCTGCATTCTGGCTTTAATATCAACATTCCAATTTTAATCTCAGCATTTCGATTTTAATCTCAGCATTCAGACTTTAATCTCAGCATTCTGATGCTTTATCTCGGCATTCTGACTTTAATCTCAACATTCCGATTTTAATCTCAGAATTCTGATGCTTTTTCTCGGCATTCTGGCTTTAATCTCAACATTCCGATTTTAATCTCAGAATTCTGATGCTTTTTCTCGGCATTCTGACTTTAATCTCAACATTCCAATTTTTATTTTAGAAGTCTGATGCTTTTTCTCAGCTTTCTGACTTTAATCTCAGCATTCTGACTTAAACCTCAGAATTTTGATGCTTTTTCTCTGCATTCTGGCTTTAATATCAACATTCCAATTTTAATCTCAGCATTTCGATTTTAATCTCAGAATTCTAATGTTTTTTCTCAGCATTCTCACTTTAATCTCAGCATTTCAATTTTAATCTCAGAATTCTAATGCTTTTTCTCAACATTCGGACTTTAATCTCAGGATTCCTATTCATCACATATACTGCAACAGTGCATTCACACTGATCTTTAAAATCATTATTTTTACAAACTGGGTAGGAAAACATACAGTATGTTATATGTTTATCTTATAATCACAATTATCATCAACTGCTACTGTAGACAACCTTATGCTAAATGTTTAAAAATACATTTACAAGTACAAATCAGTTTATTTAAATAAACATCTTCATGTAAAATGTAGCTGACCACAACTTTCAATGTACGAGTGCAATACTACAACGTTACCATTTTAATCAGTTTTAGTTAAAATGATTTAATTGCATGTTGTTGCTATTCAGGTGAATCCAATACGTCACATCATGCAGTGCAACTTTATACATCTGTGCACAATCTTACAGACCAGAGCTGCTATAGTATGTCACACATCTTGTCATGCAGTGTGTCTGTATAGTATTAAAAAAATACACACAAACACACACATGCGCACACACACACACACACACACACACACACACACACACATGCACACACACACACACACACACACACACACACACACTTAATGAATCCATCATTCTCTGACGGGCGCAGTCATCTAAGAGAAGCCGAGTCTAAAACAACCCCCAAAGATTGGTCTTTAAACACAACAATCTGTACCAAACTGTAACCCATTAGAGGCCGAGTCTGGGGTTAGAGGCATGGGAGCAGCCAGGCATTTGAGGGCACAACATTGCGTGCCTCCACGGCGGGAAAATAAGAAAATTATTTGGGAAATAAATGAGGAGCTGTAATGTGAATGGATGGGTTGTTTTATTTCCCCGTGTATTTGCGAGTGTGTGTACACTGGAAGGTGGGGATAGTATTTCTGTGTGCCTAATAGCTGACAGATTGACTGCCTGCACCAGGCTGAAAGTGAGTCATGAACGTCAAGTGCCAGAGTTCGACACACGCACAGAGAAAATACGGCCTTTCCCAGGTGTCCCTGGCTTGTGTTGGGGTGCTGGTGTCCTGTGCACCAGATGACCTTTACATGAACTCGAACGTGTCATCGGAAGGCCTGGTGTTCACACGTGACCCTGACCTCGTGCTTGGTGCGCATCAACAACACGACGAACCTTAATCAAAGCCATCGTTACTGGGTCATGAATGTCCAATGCTCAGGGAGGGTAGGAGACGCCAAACACCTGCATATGTACATACACAGCACCCCATAAATTTAGCTTTGCATACACCGAGGGAGCGCTGCCATAAAGTTTATCTTGCTCTTGAACACATTCATGGTACCCGTAGTAAGTAAACCCACCCTGACAGTAGTAACACCTATGTTATCTATGTCCTTAAAAAGTGATATTTAATGTATTATATACAAACATATATAAAATAAAATACAAGCAATTTGTTCATTTTGTTTCATCGATTCATGATACAAGGAGCATTCAAGTCAAACCGGGACTTGTGATGAACTTTCTAGTGAATGAAGACGTAAAAACTTCAAAATCACAGTACGGTGATGAGACTCTTAGCTGCGGTAAAACATTCGAAGTCGAGATCCATGATTCCCATGAACATTCAGCGAGTGGAAGCCTGATCTTTGAAAAGCTGGGCGTTATCGCCACACCCTCCATACAGTCCTGAACCTGCGCCAAGCCATTTCCACATGTTTGTGCCATTAAAGGTGTTCCTGGGAGGCCAGCGTTTCTTACATGAATTAGGCAGACTTTCTACCTTGATAGTATCCCAGCACTAGTGAAATACTGGGATACTGTAAGTGCATTACCAATCCATTAGCATATTAGCTAAAGGAATTCTGTCATTCTGCACAAAAGTCCCGGTTTGACCCGAATGCCATACAGTACAGTACATTGGCTGCTATTCAGTCAGCACTGCTATAATTAAATCCAAAGCGCCGCTATGAGAATTCTCAATTCTGATTGGTCAAAAGATGCTGATTAATTTTCTATAACAGCAGCTGTGACAGCGGTGCCAACTGCAAGCTTCATATAAACGTTATTGGGCTTTATTACTCCAAAAGTCCCCACAATCATACAGTACATTTTGGGACATTTTGAATTGCAGACTTTGCACAAACACCTGCACAATAATAATCATGAACAATCATTTGCACAAGCCGTGCACACACACTGAGGGCTTTCTCTCTTTTTTACATACAGTACACACCGAGGTGGAAAGTAATGATCTACATTTACTGGCGTTACTGTCATTGAGTAGATTTTTTGTGTACTTCTACTTTTTAAAGTAGTTTTTAAAATCTGTAATTTTACTTTTACTTAAGTATGTTTTGTTTAACGTATTGTACTTCACTACATTTTAAATCATATTCGCTACTGAGTAAAAAATAAATGAATGAAAATGAAAAATAATACAAATAATACAACAGGGAAGGAAAAAAACTGCACCCCGGAAACCACTGCACTGATTGATTGATGGAGAACAAACTCGCTAAATTCACAAGAACGATGCAGACGGACAGAACAGATGTCAGTGATACAGACACAGCTGAAAGTGAAATGCCAACAAATTCTTATGAAGCAAACCCCTGGTCATATTTAAGCCACCACTTTGAGTTCAGGCACAACAAAGGGAACAGATTTATTATGTAAGGGTGTTCCATCCCCCATCCCCCATCCCACCCCCGCCGGTAAAAAAGAAAAAGGAACTCAGTAACTTTTACTCTGAGTAAATTTTTAATGAGCTACTTTTTACTTTTACTTGAGTCGAATTTTATAAGAGTAACTTTACTTGTACTTCAGTAAAAGTTCACGAAAGTAACAGTACTTTTACTTAAGTACAAAATTTTATTACTCTCTCCACCTCTGTATATACAGTATAATTTGCACACTACTGTACGTCTGTTTTTACAGTGTTTATATTTTGATATTCATTTCATACTTTTGCATATTTTTCATATTCTGACTTTATGCTGATATATATCCTTTTTATATACATATTCTTTTGTATACCCATTTATTAATTTTTTTTAGGGCATTCATTAGGAGGACAGCAAAGGAAGAATTTCATTGTACTGTACAGGGGGGAACAAGAACGTTTCTTTACTGTGCATATGACAATAAAATTTGAAACTTGAATTATTAATTTTTTTTTTTATAAAAATCGCTCTGGTATGAAAGAAATAAGGAACTTTGCCTATAACATGATTACAGGAATAATAATTTCATTCAGTAACTCCACCCGGTCTTTAGGTTTAAGTCCGCTTCCAAAGGTAGGACAGAAAAACATAAACCTTCTGGGTCCATATTTGTTTTGCACAACTAACAGGGTTCGAGGGAGGAGCCTGGCCATTCTCTCTCTCTCTCTCTCTCTCTGTGAGAAATACACAAGTTAAATAAACTTCAGCTGAAGAACTGTATCAGGCACCGAGTCAAACTCCTTTCGTTAAACCACAAAGCAGACCACGAAGGGAGCCCGGACTGCCAAAAAAGCCCTGACAGGAAATCAAGATTCATTGCTCCACGCGGTTGCCAGGCCTCAGAGGAGTCCTAGTCAGTCCTTGGACAGGAGGATCATCTCCTGCTCATTTGCTCCTTGCTCTCTTCTGTTGCCATCTATCCACAAACATTCGTTGGCCCTTCAGCTGCCTCCATCAGTCACCAAGACACACACTCACGCTTTGCTAACTTTATTTAGGAACAACTTAATCACTTCCAACAGAGAGATACTGTAGATACCGTCTACATTGCCTCTAACAATTGCAATTACTGAAGAGGAATTATTATCAAGTAAGTGACCTCAGCTAGGAAAAAATGCTGCGGCGAACATCTGCTCTTTTTTTTTTTTTTTTTTTAAAGAAAAAGCTACAGTAAGAGCAGGAACGTGATAATAAAGAGCCAGAACCGTCTTCATGCTTTGGATTCATTTATCGGAGCAAAATGGAGATCTTTCCTACCTGGGGCAGCTTGCATCTCAGTCAGGCCTCCAACGACAATGAGGGCTTCCAGAATCTTCACGTGATGATCGGGGTTCACATCGGCACTGGAAACACAAGAAGGACAAACCTTAGATGGACTTGAGGAAATGTCTTTGCTCATAATAGCTTTGTGCAGGACACTTTATGCACAGGTCCTGTACAGTACCCGGACTGGATCCTGATTTTAAATTTTTTAATTTTATTGTTTCCAAACTTGCTTATTATGCAAAATCAGCTCAGTACAATCAACCCAGAACATCCTGTTGTTAATAGTTTCTGGCTGTTTCAAACAATAACAAAAACCACTGTTGTCTGGGGTTTGTAATTTTATTAACTGTACCAACCTGGGTCACTTGATAGAGCTTGTACAGTAATGTCTAGTGTATGTTTACATTTACAGCATTTGGCAGACGCCCTTTATCCAGAGCGACTTACATTTTATCTCATTACACATCTGAGCAGTTGAGGTTTAAGGGCCTTGCTCAAGTGAAAAAATCCCGCACCAACAAGTTGCCCCTGTTGGGCCCTTGAGCAAGGCCCTTAACCCTCAACTGGCAGGGGTCAGGAGTCCACTGGGTCCACACTACCTCTGCCCACATAGGAGAATTACAGTATATACCTTCTGCATTCATTCATTTTCTATACCGCTTAATCCTGTGTTCCGGGTCGCGGGGGACCTGGAGCCTATCCCAGGAGACTAGGCGGGGTACACTAGGCGGGGTACACCCTGGACTGGGTGCCAATCCATCGCAGGGCACACACACATACACACTCTCACACACCCAATCACACACTACGGGCAATTTAGGAACGCCAATTAGCCTAACCTGCATATCTTTGGACTGTGGGAGGAAACCGGAGTACCCGGAGGAAACCCACCAAGCACGGGGAGAACATGCAAACTCCATGCACACAGAGACGGGAATCGAACCCAGACCCTGGAGGTGCAAGGCGACAGTGCTAACCACTACACCACCGCGCCGCCTTTTTTCTGCTGCACTGTATTTTAATAAATTCCGATTTTGTCAAAGCTATTTTTTGTTTTGAATGATCAATTCAATTTGATCAATATCAAATTATATATATACATGTATATATACATAAAGTGTATAGAATTCAAATATGCAAAACATCAAATCAAATACTTTGGTCATCATCTAAGTTTATTATACAAAGGGCGTTCAAGTCAAGCCGGGACTTTTGATTGTGCAGAATAACAGAACACCGTTATGAGAGTAAAAACTCCCTTTATTTCTCTATATAATCTCCTGCTACACTGATGCCCTAATCCCAGTATTTC
Source organism: Channallabes apus (assembly GCA_030522415.1). Lineage (NCBI taxonomy): Eukaryota > Metazoa > Chordata > Actinopteri > Siluriformes > Clariidae > Channallabes > Channallabes apus. The sequence continues at coordinate 11,875,146 of CM060112.1, read as the reverse complement.
ACTAGTTCAATTCAATTCAATTCAATTTTATTTTTATAGCGCTTTTAATAACTGACATTGTCACAAAGCAGCTTTACACAATCAAAATAATTATTTAAGTTTGTATGAGACGTGAACGTGTATGAATCGAAATGATAAGATTGTCCCTAATGAGGAAGCCGAGGACGACGGCTACAGTGGCAAGGAAAAACTCCCTGAGATGGTAATAGGAAGAAACCCTGAGAGGAACCAGACTCAACAGGGAACCCATCCTCATTTGGGTGATAACTGATAGCAGGGATTGATCTGCATCATACTGTGTGAGACTGTTTAGTCTCAGTATAACAGGAGATCGTTATTGGAGACTCAGGTAGACTGGAGGAAACTCCTGGCCTGAACTATCGAGCAACTGCAGTCATGACTCCTCAGAGAACAGCTGTCGGGATCAGCCGAGGCCAGGACCGTCTTCGTGGAAAAGCGGAACCGACCCCAGTCACCACACGCATCCAAGCACTAGTGTATCCAAGCACTGGATACCATCATGATAGAAAGTTTTCTCAGTACACCGGAGCCAGGATCATGACGTCCCATTCAGATGTTTTACTGCAGCTAAGAGTCTCATCACTGCAAAAGTCAATGGACGTTCAATTCAAACCACAATTTCATCCGAGTACCAGTTTGACAGTACCCATGCATTTACACCGACGTGTCAGAGATCCTCTAAAGAGGCTTGAGGGATTGGATTTAAAATCTGCATGTACACCTGGATTGTTATGTGGATTATCCTGATGCTTGACTTGCACAAAACACAGAGGGATGAAACAGAGTGTCAATCACATGCCTCCAAACAAACAAGTCGGGTCTGATGAGCGTCCACATGATGATCATCCTTTACATCCTCAAATACTGGTTTCAGTTCCACTTGAAACCCTTTCAAAGCTGATGTTGGACAACAACACTTCTGCACGTAGGTTTTTTTTAAATACAGATTGCTCTTCCTCTCTCTCTATCGCTTTCTCTCTCTCACACACACACACACACACACACACACACACACACACACACACACACACACACAGTCACAGGTTAATCTCATCACACTCAGTCATGTCACGAAACACATTCAGTCACGTCTCGAGATTCAGTGCCTGGAAGCCCAGTAGTCACTCACTCTGACTCAGTTTTATGGTCAGAATGTCATGCAGAGAAGTGCTAAATTTCGGAGAAAGAAAAATATACCGATGTTGGGAAGCAAGACTGCCAGGAATAGGTTTGGCAATTCCAACCTAAAGCTTCGAGTCTGTGCAGTACAACTAAAAGCTACGGTTAAGGACCTTGGTGTGAACCCTTGTGGCTTCTCCAGCCATGTTGGAGGGAAGAAGAAGAAAAAAATCTCCATCTGGGAATTATCATTTAAAAAAATGTGGCTAAGAGGATAAATACAGTATACAGTCGCCATCAAAAGTCTGGACACACCTTCCATTTCAGTGTTACTTGTTTTTCCCTCTACATTCTTGAATAATGCTGCAGATTACAAAACCATAAAATAACACATATGGCATTCGGCAATTAAGTAACAATACCAACAATAGTAAGTTGTTAGAAAATATATTTCTCTATACAGTATATTAACTGTCAATATGATAAATGATTTTTCATGTTCTGGTCTACTGGTAAATTGAAAAGACTTTATAATGTTAATGTTCATCATTGCTACATTAACTGATACTAATAATCATAAGCATAAAAACAGATATTCATATAAATTTTTTTTTCAAATATACAGAATAATATATTGTATTAATATTATATTATATATTATATTAATAAACACATGAGGAAATTGTCGCTTTTCATTTATTGATAGATATATTAAACTATATTAAAATGTATATCTTAATGTATGCACCTTTATATTCAGCAATATACTGCATAATATCATACATTTTATGTTTTTACAATATGCTTATACGTTAATGTAGTTCGAAACCAAACTGACTTCATAAGCATTAACCGCTGAAGTAAAAGTAAAATTCTTAAACATGCATAAAGTTTCACTAATATATATATATACACAGTACAGGCCAAAAGTTTGTACACACCTTGTATTTTCATGAGCATTTACATGGTAGATTCTCACTGAAGGCATCAACACTATGAATGAACACATGTGGAGTTATGTACTTAACAAAAACAGGTGAAATAACTGAAAACATGTTTTATATTCTAGTTTCTTCAAAATAGCCCCCCTTTGCTCTGATTACTGCTTTGCACACTCTTGGCATTCTCTCGATGAGCTTCAAGAGGTCGTCACCTGAAATGGTTTCCTACAGTCTTGAAGGAGTTCCCAGAGGTGTTTAACACTTGTTGGCCCCTTTGCCTTCACTCTGCGGTCCAGCTCACCTAGAACCATCTCGATTGGGTTCAGGTCCGGTGACTGTGGAGATCTTTTTTGTTAAGTACATAACTCCACATGTGTTCATTCATAGTATTGATGCCTTCAGTGAGAATCTACCAACGTAAATGGTCATGAAAATAAAGAAAACACATTGACAGATAGATGAGACGGTGTGTCCAAACTTTTGGCCTGTATTGTATGTACAGTATATATTGGTGACTCTCTTTATATGAACTTCAACTGGTTCAGAATGTAGGAACAAGTGTAGGACAAGTGTTTGTCAGATTCTCTTATCCTGAACAGCTTCCACAAGTTCATGTAAAAATATATATATAAACAATTTGATGTACAAATGCAATAAACACCATTTGCAGGCTTTTACTCATTTTGGCAAACTATGGACACTGGTGGCTCAGTCGTTGGTGTTTCCAGTGTTTCCAACTTAACGACTTTGTCGCTAGATTTAGTGACTTTTCAGACCCCCTTGACAACTTTTTTTTTTCCTTCAAAAATGCGCCTAGCGACAAATCTAGCAACTTTTGGACAAACCTTAGCAACTTTCCAAATGTCGCCAGTACTGTCCTGTAAGCGCGAGGTCTTGCTTTCCCGGTACAGTTACTCATCTCGCTGCTGATGCAAACACTGTGTTGCATTTAGTCTGATTCTGTCCTCTATTACTATAATGCTATAAACCTTATGGTGTTCCAGAAGTCAGTTGGTACTATGATAAGGTGCTTCGGTTAGCTAACGATGTAAAACTTGTAGAAAAGGAGGCTGATGATTCTGTAACCTGTACGCTTTTATGATGTGTTTATGATGTGTCTGATAATATTCAATTATCTTTGTAATTACAGTAAAATAGTTTTGTGTGCATCAAACTCAACACTTATTCTTGCTGCCACTACTTTCTGTTAGACTCACTGCACAATTCACTCACATCTTCTATACTGCATTATCCTGTATTGACGGTCACGGGGACCTGGATCCTATCACAGGAGGCTTAGGGCACGAGGCGGGGTACAACAATCCATCGCAGGGCACACACACATACACACACACTACGGGCAATTTGGGAACGCCAATTAACCTAACCTACATGTCTTTGGACTGTGGGAGGAAACCGGAGTACCCGGAGGAAACCCACCAAGCACGGGGAGAACATGCAAACTCCATGCACACAGAGACGGGAATCGAGCCTGGCCGGGGAATCAAACCCAGACCCTGGAGGTGCAAGGCTAATCACTACACCACCGCGCCGCCCGTCTAAGTTTGCTATATTTAAATAAATAAAAAATTTAACTAACATATTAGATACTAAACTGCAAACTATAACAACCGTAAACACACCTGCAGGCTGTGGATTTATCCATTGTGAAAAACTGCGGGAAATGTATAGTAGTCGAAAATTCACACTGATATAACACACACGATTTTGACAAAATAATTGGGCAAACCTGAAAACATGCACAAAAACGATTTATCAGTTTGCAATTTCTTACTTGTTTTTCTTAAAAATGCAAAAACGGAGTTATCTCATTTTGCTGTCAAACCGTTCATAGAACGAACTAAGAATACCTTTAAGCTAAAACACTGAAACCTGCATCCCTGCCAAGAAAACAAGCCCATTATCCCCAGTCGTGCTGCCAATCTGGTTTCTGTTTCTAAAAACAATGTATGTTGGATATTTCAGCGTTCTTGGAAGCACGTCTGTAAGGAAATCGCAATATTGAACCTTTGAGCTTTTTCCTACCAGCATGAAATACAGAATTATTTAAGGATATGCATTAAAGCTTTATTTTAAGTGTGACTTGTTAAACATGTCTTCCATCATTTGTAGTAATTCTTTTACATTTATACAGTAGTACGGATAATGATACTCCATTTCACTTGAACCTTAAACCTTTGCTCGGATGGAGCTCTTGTACTCTGTTCCAGGGTTTTATTAACAGCCTTTGAAGTTTGTCCAAAGTAAAGATCAATGTTCCACATTATGTTCCACATAATCTGAGATTAATAATAAATGAACGAAAAAAGAAGTGTTGTTTAACAAGGGGAAAGAGTCTCGAGTCTGAGTTACTGTGTTTTGTAAACTTTCCCATGACAGGAAAGTGTTTAGGACGGAGGAGTTTACACTTTCCGGGTTCACCGAGACAAGATACAAGAGCACTTGTTAATGATGGAAATGAAAACCCATCTTGTTTTCATGGATATACCACAATGTTAAATGTAAATATAAATATTTAAACGGGTCGATATGACGGATGGTGTAGTGCCCTTGCACCTTCAGGGTCTGGGTTCGATTCCCGCCTACAGATCTGTGTATATACGTAGAGTTCGGAAGTTCTCCCCGTGCTTGGTGGGTTTCCTCCGGGTTCTCTTGGTGGGTTTCCTCACACAGTCCAAAGACATGCAGATTAGACTAATTATTGTTCCCAAATTGGCCGTAGTGTGTGAATGAGTTTGTCTGCATGTGTGCCTGTATAGATTGTTGTACCTGCATTGCGTTTAAAGTTTCCTGAGCAGTGTTGGGGGACGTTACTCTTTAAAGTACCTAATTACATTACACAATTACTGTCTTTAAACAGTAATCAGTTACATTACTGCGTTACTTTCTGATAAAAGTAACTAGTTCGAGTACTTTTCCATTGCAGAAAATAAAAACTCCTTTGTGATTCCTTTGTGCATCTTGTTTTAGTCAACACCTTTATATTTATTCTACCGTCATCACTCAGCAAAGTTTGGCCCATAATCTGTTAACTACTAATACCCCTATCTCACCTACTAATACCCCTATCTCACCTATTAATACTCCTATCTCACCTACTAATACCCCTATCTCACCTACTAATACCCCTATCTCACCTACTAATACTCCTATCTCACCTACTAATACCCCTATCTCACCTACTAATACCCCTATCTCACCTACTAATACCCCTATCTCACCTAATACTCCTATCTCACCTACTAATACTCCTATCTCACCTACTAATACCCCTATCTCACCTAATACTCCTATCTCACCTACTAATACTCCTATCTCACCTACTAATACCCCTATCTCACCTAATACTCCTATCTCACCTACTAATACCCCTATCTCACCTACTAATACCCCTATCTCACCTAATACTCCTATCTCACCTACTAATACTCCTATCTCACCTACTAATACTCCTATCTCACCTACTAATACTCCTATCTCACCTACTAATACTCCTATCTCACCTACTAATACCCCTATCTCATCTACTAATACCCCTATCTCACCTAATACTCCTATCTCACCTACTAATACTCCTATCTCACCTACTAATACCCCTATCTCACCTACTAATACTCCTATCTCACCTACTAATACTCCTATCTCACCTACTAATACTCCTATCTCACCTACTAATACTCCTATCTCACCTACTAATACCCCTGTCTCACCTACTAATACTCCTATTTCACCTACTAATACTCCTATCTCACCTACTAATACTCCTATCTCACCTACTAATACTCCTATTTCACCTACTAATACCACTATCTCACCTACTAATACCCCTATCTCACCTACTAATACCCCTGTCTCACCTAATACTCCTATCTCACCTACTAATACCCCTATCTCACCTACTAATACCTCTATCTCACCTACTAATACTCCTATCTCACCTACTAATACCCCTATCTCACCACCTAATACCCCTATCTCACCTAATACTCCTATCTCACCTACTAATACCCCTATCTCACCTACTAATACCCCTATCTCACCTACTAATACTCCTATCTCACCTACTAATACCCCTATCTCACCTACTAATACCCCTATCTCACCTAATACTCCTATCTCACCTACTAATACTCCTATCTCACCTACTAATACCCCTATCTCACCTAATACTCCTATCTCACCTACTAATACTCCTATCTCACCTACTAATACCCCTATCTCACCTAATACTCCTATCTCACCTACTAATACCCCTATCTCACCTACTAATACCCCTATCTCACCTAATACTCCTATCTCACCTACTAATACTCCTATCTCACCTACTAATACTCCTATCTCACCTACTAATACTCCTATCTCACCTACTAATACTCCTATCTCACCTACTAATACCCCTATCTCATCTACTAATACCCCTATCTCACCTAATACTCCTATCTCACCTACTAATACTCCTATCTCACCTACTAATACCCCTATCTCACCTACTAATACTCCTATCTCACCTACTAATACTCCTATCTCACCTACTAATACTCCTATCTCACCTACTAATACTCCTATCTCACCTACTAATACCCCTGTCTCACCTACTAATACTCCTATTTCACCTACTAATACTCCTATCTCACCTACTAATACTCCTATCTCACCTACTAATACTCCTATTTCACCTACTAATACCACTATCTCACCTACTAATACCCCTATCTCACCTACTAATACCCCTGTCTCACCTAATACTCCTATCTCACCTACTAATACCCCTATCTCACCTACTAATACCCATATCTCACCTACTAATACCCCTATCTCACCTACTAATACTCCTATCTCACCTACTAATACCCCTATCTCACCTATGCGGTTTCGCGCGGTGGCTCATCATGATTTACCGCCAGTTTTGGCGCTCTGATTAGGTTTACATCTTTCCACACATAGTCACCTGCATAGGTGAGATAGGGGTATAACAGCAGGGGGGCGAGTTATCGGGGGTGGGGCTTGTAGGACGACTTTAACACACACACTAATAACTAAATAACTGAGTACTTAAATGGCGGACACAACTCGTTAGATTACTCGTTACATCAAAAAGGTAAACCAAGTACCTTGAGATACTGTAAGATAGGGCTCCAGGGCTCCGGTAACCCTGTACAGGATAAGCAGTATAGACATCTTGATTTAATATAATCCTGAATCCACGTGGTACTTGAGAAGTAACCAACTTACAGTATATGGAAACAATACACTTATGTGGATTATTTTCATATAACCCTACAGTGACAGTGGTGTGTCATTCATTCCTAACAAGTCGTCTGTTCTGTTCTTATTACATTTTCTGTATGAAAAGCACTTTGACCTACAACAATCTACTACTATGACTCCATTTTTCATTTTAAACCTGTTCCTAATCCCGATTGCCTTACATGACCCCAATCATCATGTTTTGTTGTGCTGACTTACCAAAAAAGAAGTGTTTGATGCATAACACACCTCTTCCTCTTGCTAATCTTACACATAAGATGGACTTGGCATGATGAGAAAGAAAAAGCCCCGTCCACCTCTTCCACTTGGCACCGAGGCAAACAAATAGATCACAATCAGATAGGACGGAGGTGAGTTAGGAGTTGGAGCGCACTAGCCAGGCTGTGATCCCGGTGACTCCTATAGTATCTCCTTCTGTGTGTATAAAAGTCCATCACGCAGCCAGGCACTTTATAGCATATGTGGTGTCACTGCTTACAAGGTAATTGTGATGAAATGTGACGAGGCCTTGAATCACCGGGGCTACTTCTGCCCCGTAGCAATTCATCACTGTGTTCCAACTCTGGACTGAAATTAAGAAGTTACTACTACAGTCATTATAGTGATATGGCTTCTATAGGAAATCTGCCATATGCTAGGAATGTGTGACCATCTGAGCGGGTAAGTCAATTTCGGAATAAAATTCACTCGTTAAAATACCTCTTAAAAACCAGAGTTGCAATCCTGTCCTGACATAACTACAAACTATTCCCAGTCCTCGCTGTAGTTATTGAATAATTCATAGTAGTTCCTGGATGATATGCTTTCAGAATATATATATATATATATATATATATATATATATATATATATATAAACACACACACACATACACATACTGTAAATGCACCATTTGGGAATCAGCTATGCTGAAAAAGAGAAGTAGTACAGAAAACGAGAGAAAGAGGAAGCTCTCTTCTTCTATTTATACTGTATATATACTTTATATAAAGATGTGAGGTTTGCCAGTTAAAGGGTACTTAACTGGCCATGATAACAAGTAGCATTCGTTGTTTTGTTTATGTAACTCTTTTTACTTCATCCTGTATAAACTGGAGAAGTTCACTTCACATTTACTTTAGTGTTTATACAGTAATAGCAGTTTGTGGGCTATGTACTGTACATCCAATAATAAACAATACGGGGGAGTCAGGGGTAGATCAGCGGTTAAGGTGTTGGACTACAGCTCGGAAGGTTCCAGGTTCAAATCCCATTATTGTCCCTGTTGGGCCCTTGAGCAAGGCCCTCAACTGCTCAGATGTTTAAGGAGAGAGAAAGTCGCTCTGGATAAGGGCCTAAATGTAATGCTCTTAGCCTCTTGCAGATTGTACACAGTGATATTATGACTGTTATACCAAACTAAATTGCCTTTATTAATGTACTTATTCCTGTCTAATGATTTAACCTAACCATACCTCTATCACTCACTCGTTCTCTATCCCGCTTATCACGTGCGAGGTAGCCTCGGGGCACGAGGTGGAGTACACGCTGGATGGGGATGGATGGGGTGCCAGTCCATCGTAGGGCGCAAGCACATACACACTCCAATTAGCGTACCCTGCATGTCTTTGGATGGTGGGGGCGGGACCAGAGTAACCAGAGGGAACCGACCAAGCGCAGGGAGCCTGGAGGTGTAATCCCACAGTGTTAACCATTAAACCGACCTGCTGGCATTAGCAGAATGAAGCTATGGGGTATATATGCATGTTGTAAGATTGGGAAATGAAAAAGAAGGAATGAAGAAGAATAGAGAGAGAGAGAGAGAGAGAGAGAGAGGAAACGATATAAAAAGTGTGTATGCATGAAAAAGGAATGTACTGTATAAGAAGGAACGAATATCAGAAAGGAAGGGAGGAAGGAAGGAATGTGATTATGTATGTGTGCATGTAGGAAGTCAGGCAAGTGGAAAAAACACAAGATAAGAAGGCAAGAAGGCAAGAAGAAAGGTATATATATTTATATATATATATATATATATATATATATATATATATATATATATATATATATATGTGTGTGTGTGTATGTATGTACAGTATGGTATGAATGTATGTATGGAGGTGGATCCACATGGAGAAATAAATAAAACAATAGAGAAGGGAGGCAGGAAGCAATGAAGATTTTGCACTGATTTTATGCATCATGCATGCAGTCATTTTTTTTTTTGCCGGAGTAAGGTTTTTGCCTACTCACCCCTGTTCTGGTTCTTATGCAACATCATTTTATGAAGCGAAACCGTGAAAATATCAGATGTCAGTTTTGCCAAGAAAAAAAAAAAGTCCTGAACCAGTTTCCACACACCAAGCAGGAGATTCTTACATCCAACAGATTCAACAGTCATCCAAAACATCTGCATGACTGGGCTGTAAATGTCACATTTAACTACTACTACATGTGTCTTTCTCTGGGTGTACAGTAAGTGGGTTTCTGTGTTGTTTTTGTGTGCGAGTATGAATCCATGTTAAATAGCGTGTAAATAACATCGCATGCTATATGCACATTTTTAGGCATTTCTTGAAATGAAATGCTGCTTGGAATCACAATGACATTCTTTAATAGGCAGAAAAACAGAAGCATGAAACAGAGGCACGCCAAAGCCACAGTTTGAAGAGACAACAAAAAAAAAACTATGCCAAAGCAGAGAAATAAAGGGAGTTTTTAACTGTCATAACTACAGTATGTTCTGTTATTCTGCACAATCAAAAGTCCCAGTTTGGCTTGAATGCATGAACAATGCACATGATAGTACCTTCTGCCTGAATGTGTAAATTAATATATACAGTAAATTTATGGAAACATTTCTGTATGAAACCATTTGTTTCTCTGACAGTCTCTTTGATGTCCAAACATGCCACGGTTGCAGATATTTAACACATGCAAAAAAATAATAATATTTTCTTCACCTTATCACATGTGATATCATGGGTGTCGTTTATCATCAGTCAATCGCCCACAAGAACATTGAGTTCTTCATGAATTAGCATATCAGTCATATCAGCATACCACTAACCCCAGGAACAGACGCAATTTCATCTTACCTGAATTGGCTGTGATTGAAGACCAGCTCGCTGTAGGCCTGAGCCAGAACCCTGGCGCTCTCCTGAGCAGCTCCTCCACTCTGAGTCACTTTGCTGAGGTGGTGGGTCAGATAGACCAGAAGCTGGTGGTTCGATTGTGGCATGCTGGGCGAGTCCAGGATCCTCTTCAGCCGCTGACCACAATCCTCCAGACCTGCTGTTTCTTTAAACGAGACAGAGGCCATTCAATAGGTTAAACACTTATCATGCAATATTATATCCAAATATATCAGCAGCAGCAGCAGCAGAAGCAGCAGAAGCAGCAGAAGCAGCAGCACACATCCCATATGATAGCATCAGAGCATGTGCAGACACCAACTACACACACAGGCTTTCTGTGTCATCACTCGCCGTGTTCAATCATTTCTTTCAGCCAGACGGTGTTCTATTAGAGGGGATTTCTATTGGATTGTCTAACAGGAGTCGATTTGGACACAGAATAAAGACTTTTAAAACAGAAAGAAAGAAGGAAGGAAGGAAAAAAGAAATGATAATAGAACTGGCAGCTGATAAAATGGGTAAAAGAAAGAAAGAGGGAAAGAAGAAAAGAAAGAATGAAACAAACAAACAAACAAACATGATAGAACTGGCAGCTGAAAAATGGTTCAAAAAAAGAAAGAAAGAAAGAAAGAAGGAAAGAAAGAAAGAAAAAAACATGATAGAACTGGCAGCTGAATAAAATGGGTCAAAGATAGATGGAAAGAGAGAAAGAAAAAAGAAAGAAGAAAAGAAAGAAAGAACGAAAGAAAGAAAGAAAGAAAGAAAGAAAGAAAGAAAGAAAGAAGAAAAAAGAAAGAAAGAAACATATGTACCAGAAGTACCGGATGTTGGCTGGTGCTTCACGCTTATACACTCAGACAGATAACAGCATAAGATGGCAGCTGATAAAATGGGTGAAAGAAAGAAAGAAAGAAAGAAAGAAAGAAAGAAAGAAAAGAATGGAAGAAAGAAAGAAGGAAAGAAAGAAGAAAAAAGAAAGAAAGAAAAATGATAGAACTGGCAGCTGATAAAATGGGTGAAAGAAAGAAAGAAAGAAAGAAAGAAAAAAGGAAAGAGAGAAAGAAAAAAGGGGTAAGAAAAGAATGGAAGACAGACAGAAAGAAGGAAAGAAAGAAAGAAAGAAACATGATAGAACTGGCAGCTGAATGAAATGGGTAAAAGAAAGAAAGAAGGAAAGAAAGAAAGAAAGAAAGAAAGAAAGAAAGAGAGAAAGAAAAAAGGAAAGAGAGAAAGAAAAAGGAGATAAGAAAAGAATGGAAGAAAAAAAGAAAGAAGGAAAGAAAGAAAGAAAGAAAGAGAGAAAGAAAAAAGGAAAGAGAGAAAGAAAAAAGAGATAAGAAAAGAATGGAAGAAAAAAAGAAAGAAAGAAGGAAAGAAAGAAGAAAAAAGAAAGAAAGAAAAATGATAGAACTGGCAGCTGATAAAATGGGTGAAAGAAAGAAAGAAAGAAAGAAAGAAAAAAGGAAAGAGAGAAAGAAAAAAAGGGGTAAGAAAAGAATGGAAGACAGACAGAAAGAAGGAAAGAAAGAAAGAAAGAAACATGATAGAACTGGCAGCTGAATGAAATGGGTAAAAGAAAGAAAGAAGGAAAGAAAGAAAGAAAGAAAGAAAGAAAGAGAGAAAGAAAAAAGGAAAGAGAGAAAGAAAAAGGAGATAAGAAAAGAATGGAAGAAAAAAAGAAAGAAGGAAAGAAAGAAAGAAAGAAAGAGAGAAAGAAAAAAGGAAAGAGAGAAAGAAAAAAGAGATAAGAAAAGAATGGAAGAAAAAAAGAAAGAAGGAAAGAAAGAAAGAAAGAAAGAGAGAAAGAAAAAAGGAAAGAGAGAAGAAAAAAGAGATAAGAAAAGAATGGACAAAAGAAAGAAAGAAAGAAAGAAAAAGAAAGAAAAAGAAAGAAAGAAAGAAAGAAAGAGAGAAAGAAAAAAGGAAAGAGAGAAAGAAAAAAGAGATAAGAAAAGAATGGAAGAAAGAAAGAAAGAAAAAGAAAGAAAGAACCATGATAGAACTGGCAGCTGAATGAAATGGGTGAAAGAAAGAAAGAACAGAACATGAGTGAATTGACAGCCAAACCTAAATGGTGCTTTACAGAAGCGAGGGGATGAGAGGAGAGGACAAGGGAAGGGAGGGTGAGAGATTGTGGGAGAAACAGAAAGTAAAGAAAATGAAAGGAAAGGAAAGGGGAAAATTAAAATAGGACAGGGCAATTACGCGAGTCAGGACAATTACATGATTGATGTGTGCGTGCACGCTGCCGTGAGATGGTCCGGCGTCCCATTCCGTGTGTATTCCCATCTCATTAAACAGACTCCAGATCCACATCCACCCTGATCGGGACTAAATCAACCCTTCTCTATTTAGAACCACCCGAGCAGAAGCTACAGCACCCCGGGTCGGTTTAACAGCTCAGTGTCAAGAGTGCTGAGTGAGCTTTTTCTCCAGCGCTCACCTTTATGATATATGTGTAGCCATTAGCTACAATATGGACTGATGGGCTGAGCCAGGCAATTAATGTTACTCCTTCATTATATCCATCTACTAATGACATTATACATCTGTACACTGAAGACTGAGTGTTAGCCCTGCCGTGACTACTGCTAGCTTTTTGTCTGCCGTGACAGCGGGAAATAAGGCTCTGATTTAAAGCACCCCTATGTATTGATTGGTGATATTCAGATGGACTTTCCCACAGTGGAGAGAGACAACATCTGCGCTCCAAAAAAAAAAAAAAGGGGAAAAAAAGGGAGAAGATGCAGATCTGGGTTGCAAAATTAGGTCAGCGATTCAACGTAATGACTCTTGCATGCAAAACGGTGATTTAACATGTGGCTGAACGCTAAAGGCACAATCTGCTCAACCACTGGCGTTGACTGATAAGTCATCACACAATCCCCAGGAGCCGGAACAATGACTGATACCCTACTTATAATGTACATATTAGACATACTGTAGAAATGCGTTGAAATGAAATGACTATAATCGACAGTTGTCTTATGTGGATTATTATATTGGCTTTATGTTGCTTTTAGCGTGAGCGGCTCCGCTTGAGTCTTATCCATCACAGCGCTCTTAGAGTAAGTAAATACGGATGTCTAAATGCGCGCCAGACTCACACGGACTCACTCTTAACCCCTTGCCAATTACATTTCCACGTTGAATTATGAGCGTCATTACGACCTGGCTGGTTAAGGCACCTCGCCAATGGTGCTTATGTAAGATAAGTGTCCTGGGGTCAAAGGTAATGAGCAGCCGGGAATGGGGATATAGAATGATGGATGTTTGACAGCCGGCAGGCTCAAATGTAGGTCAGCTCTCTGACCTTGGCCCCTGACCTTGGCCTTAGAGCAATGACAGGCCTAGACCCTATGCACACACCGCTGTGAGCTATCACCCTTGCTCTTTAAATGGATATGTATATTACTAGCTGTTTGAAGAAGAACAGCCCTTTCCACCCCTTCAATCCGACCCTGCTAGTCATGATCAATGGAGGCGTTCAATAAAGGCCAGGGCCGCAGGAACTTAGCTGGGTCCATCTGGGCTCAGCGGGAGACGTGTACGAGGAGGGGGCGGGTAGGGCAGTCAAGAAAACCAGCACTGACACTCCTGAAAAGGGACACAGCAGCACCCAGTGAGCGGGCCAGATGCTGGCTGGAACTTCACGCTTATACACTCTGACAGATAACAGCATAAGATACTTACCTGGGCTTTGAGTTGAACCCCAGTCAAGAACACTTAACGGCAATTAGCAGCGCATCTGCCGAGAACGACACCGGATCTATACGTCCATTGCGGAACGTTTAATCGTGAAGGTTACAGATGCTCTCCCTCTCAGAGAGCAGATAAATAACTTAATTGGTCCCGCAGAATTTATTACAGCTTCAGACAACTTCACTCAAACCTCTTGGCAGCTGATTTATTAATGGTCTGATGAAGAATGATGTCTTCCAAATCAGCAGAATCGCCCATCTTGTATGTTTCGCATGTTTGTCTCATTTATTCATCTTGAGTAATTGTTTTTATCCTGAGGTTAGCTCGCCGTACTGTTAAGGACATTGGACTATGGTTAACGCATTGGACTACGGTTCTGAAGATCCCAGGTTTAAACCCCACAACCACCAAGTTGCCACTATTGGTCCCTTGAGCAAGGCCCTTAACCCTCAACTGCTTAGATGTATAATAAGATCAAAATGTAAGTCACTCTGGATAATTGCGTCTGCCAAATGCCTTAATGTAAACATTCAACCCAGAGAATACCGGAAGTGCATGCAAAACTCAACATTGACTTAAGCTCAAACTCAGGACTAACTCAAACCAGGAGCTACAGTATGGAGCAAAGCTGGCAAAGCTACCTGATGCAACGCCACGCCACTTCTGCTTCCTTTATTCACTTTAAATTGTACACTGTAAAAAATAAATGGAACATTTTACGGAAAAAAAACGGCAGCTGTGGTTGCCAGAATTCTACCGTAAAAATACGGTAGCACCGTTACTGCACTGCGAAAAAAATAATAAACCGTAAATTTTTCGGTAAAAAATGGCAGCTGTGGTTGTCAGAAGTTTACCGTAATTTTTTTTTACAGATTTTAATTATTTTTTTTTTAAAGTTTTTTTTATGTTTATGTTGTTATAAAAACAGTTTATTCCCGTCAAATTCCAGGGTTTACATTGTAACAAATACGGATCACAACCATGTTTTTTATAGCTCAGAACTGTCTAATTTAAAGATTTATGTTGTAATAATAACAGTTTATTTCCATCTTTTTTACAGCTCAGTACTCACACACTCTCACCCATCATCTATACAACTTTATCCTATATATTGGGGGGGGGGGGTGACTAGTACCTGGAGGAAACCCACCAAGCATGGGGAGAACATACAAACTCCATGCACACAGAGACGGGAATCTAGCCTGGCCGGGAATCGAACCCAGACCCTGGTGGTGGAAGGCGACAGTGCTAACCACTACACTACCATGCTTGTTTTATTATGAATAAACAGTGAATTCATTCAGCAATTCTGTGAAAGCATCATTTTATCACACTAGCTGGGAGCTAAAAGAGATAGAAGTTACATTGCTAAGCATTCGGATTTTACTGTTAAGAAACTATTAAGAGTTCTTTTATACTAATTGATGAATATCAAATCATCAAAACCCATCAAAAGTTATTCAAGACTCGGACATCAGCACGGCACCATGTATTTTTAATAAAGACAGCAAAACAATATTTAAATTCTCAAAATCAAATATACAAATGTCAGGGTGGACATTTTTTGGGGGTATGGCGGTGGCGGCGGGCAAAGTGGCGCGTGCTAGCGGCTGTCCTTCCCACAGTCATCAAAGGGGGGAATCCCATTCACAAATATGTAGTCCTTGGTTAATGTAAATTAGACGGCTAAAACCGTAGAAAAAACTATTAATATCTGTAAAATATACAGTATAATGAGCGCAGTCCCGTACAAACAACAGTGTTGCTACCGTATTTCTTTACGGTAAATTTCTGGCAACCACAGTAAAATTTTACCGTAAAATTTTAAAGTTTATTTTTTACAGAGCGGATATTTTTCAGATTTTTAAACTCTACCAACAAAGGTTTAGTAAAATATAAACTGATGCTCCATGATATTAGTAACAAATACCTTCTCCGAGAGTTTCCTTTTTATAAATACAGTATATCATAAATTTTACTGCAATAAACCATATTTTCATATGTTTTTAACTGTTAAATTTAAGGTCTTACTCTGTAAAACTAATTACAGTTTTTCACTAAGTTTTGTGAAATACGGTTTTATTCTGTAGCATTTATACGGTATTTTACTGTTAGAATTACGAACATTTTTTACAGTGTAGAATCTGAGGCTGTGTGTGGATGCAAATAAATAAACACTCAGTTGAAATCCCCAGACGAGGGTAAAACCACTTCCACCAATTCATCATGCAATTAATGTTATTATTATTATTATTAAATTAATTAAAATGATTAAATAAAATGATGTTTTATATTAGGTTTGCGGTTAAAGAGTTTGTGAAGCTGGTCTCTTAACAACTAGCTCATGAACAGAATGCACGGTCACATCTACAGTACACTCACACATTTTTGTGCATGTTGTGTGTATTGAATATTTTGTACCCATCTCTCTCTCTCTCTGCTTTAATTGTACCACTGCTCTCACTGTGTAAGCACAATTTTACATTTCAACATTAATCTTGCCGGAAAGCAGGTATCACATTTTAAAAAAGCATAATTACGTACCGGGTTCAGCACCTTCTATACATGTGACACCATGTATGTAATTACTTTTTGCAAATGCATCCACTAACTGCACACACAATTTATCAGAATGCATGCAAATTGGCCTTGTTGTTTATCTCGAAAATGGCAAATAAACATCTCCTAACAAAAAAAACAAAAAAAAAACCTATATAATAGGACTCGATTTGCATGTTCTAAGTGTGTGTGCAATGCTTTGGTCTTCATATCATTCATGCAGATTCTCAACCCGGATTCGCAGGACAAAGGTTGCTGCAGACTCCTGCAAAGGGAGACAATTTGCTTCCCCACAAGCAGCCATCAGGTGGTGTAAGATCGGGGGAATGGGATGGGTATGGGATGGAATGTATATTTTGGCGCATACTGTATATATACCGCAATGTCCCAGTGCCAGATACCACAGCACACCCCTAGCGGTCTTGTGGAGTCAGGCAGCAAGGGCCAGTGCCTTTAAGAGGCCAATAAGATTTAATGTTTCACTGCGACAAAGATACACTTTAAACATTAGTTTACTTTTGTTTAAAATAAATTAACTTTAATCTTTTATTACAGAGCGCATTCGCCTTTGGCGTTGCCTCAACAACGAAATGTAGCATCACAACACTTATTTCCATCCAGACTTGTATTCATTTAGGTCCGAGATCTTGTATTGATGGACTCGAGTCGATCCACTTAATAAAGTGCATCCCAAAGACTTTCACTTGGGTTAAGGTCAGGACTCAGGAATGGTGGTGCCCAGTTCATGGGTGAAAATGATTCCACGTGCTCCCAGAAACACTCTTTCACAATCTGAACCCTGGAATAAGCATGTTCCATCTGAGGGGGAAAATCCATAGATGTAAGAGTCTGGGCAGCACGGTGGCGTAGTGGTTAGCTCTGACGCCTTGCACCACCAGGTTCTGGGTTCGATTCTCAGCTCGGGTCTGAGTTCTCCCCATGCTTTATGGGTTACCTCCTGCTACTCCGGTTTCCTCCCACAGTGCAAAGACATGCAGATTAGGCTAATTGGCCTTCCCAAAGTGCAAATGGTGTGTAAATGAGCATCTAAGTGTGTGCCCCCACCCAGGGTGTACCGCGCCCTAAGTCTCCTGGGATAGGCTCCAGCCCTCTCATGACCCTACAAGTATATATAGGATAAAGTGGTATAGACAATGAGTGAGTGAGTGAGCCTAAATCAGGTCATCAGCTGACTTCATTTTGTTGCCACATAACATTGCTGATCCTAGACCTGACCAACTGGAGCAACCTCAGATCATAACACTGCCTTCAGAGGCTTGTACAGTGGACACTATGCATGATTGGTGCACCGCTTTTTACCTTGATGCACCCATCATTTTGGAATAATGTCACTCTCAACCTTTTTCCATTGATCCAAAATCTACGTTTCCTAGACAACTTTTTATAAGCCACACTAACAGGTGATTTTCTTATGGCTTCACCGCTGTTTAATCCCAATCCTGTGACTTCTCAAAACATTGCATGCATGAAAATGCTTTTTAAATATTAAAAACAGCTGTTGATTTTTGTTTTTTAATGCAACTTCACCAAGCGTTTAAGTGATCTCTGATTACGGTCATGAATGTTTTTTTTGTTTAATGAGGCTGAAGGTTCAGCACTATCCTTCCAGGTCTTAATAATGTGTTGGACAGTTCCTAAACCAATTATAGTCATTTCAGCAATATTTAAATTTTATTATAGTAACATCTTTCACATAGCTACAGTATGAGATATAAGTCTTTGACACAGCTGTTTAAGAAATGAGAAGATAATTATTCAGGTAGTTATTAAGGTACTTATCCAAACGAAGGCTCTTAAGTATTTTCAAGCATTTCTTTCGTTTTGGGCCAGGCACCGTATGGCACAAATGAATAAAACAGTACCATCATTTTTACTGGCTATATAATTATTAAGGGAAAGTTCAGATCTGGGACATGATGCATTGCTGAGAGATCAGCACTTACATAATTCAGTTTGTGTGTCCCATCGAAATCAGGTCATGTTCAGGATCAGATGAGGCTAAGAGAGAACGCAGCCTGTGTGAGTGTGTGTGTGTGTGCGTGTGTGTGTGTGTGTGTGTGCATGCCAGTCAGCATCAGTGGGAGTCATTTAGAATGAGGTTGGGAATAAATGCTGTTATCTCACCCTCAGGCATGTTAGCACCCCTCTAAACCCCAAACACACACCCACACACGCCCACATATGAACAAACACAAACCCTCCGTTCCATGGAGTTTCGCCTCCTTGCAGATCACTTACACTGGAACCTCAAATGTTTCCTCTTGTAACAGTGAGATGTGAAGGATTCATTTGTAGTCTTTTAGGTTGATGGTTTCTGGTTTCCGTCTAACAGGTAATAACAAGAACTAACTTCAATACGTAACTAGTGGAATCACGTGAGGTTTGGTGTAATCAACTCTTCCTCTACATGAGCTCAATCAATAACATCATATCCTGTCTACACAAAGGATTACATGCCGCTGCTACGCTCTGGACATTTAACTCATCCTCGCCTTTCCTTCCTCATAGCCTCATGTTTCAGCTCAGTTCTCAGCATGCCTTGCAGACATCTCGTCAACGATGGCATCTAATCAGCATCCCAGCATGACTGTACTGTTGCTGTAAAACCCTGGAGATACTGTTCATCCCCATGTTAGAGTCTCTCTGGAACATTTTGATCGCACCATCTATGTGAGTGCACATAGCCTTGTGGTAACCATAAAGCATTCTTCTCCCGGCAGGTCTTCCCCTGGTCACCAACTGGTCCGCACAACATGTTTACAACCTCCTAAAGTTCTCTCACGTCAGATTTAAAACACTGACGATTGCACGAATCATTTCTACCCCTGAGCGTCGCACCACTTGAGTGGACCCACAATGTCTCAGGGTGAAAGTAGGACATAAATCAATGCTGTTCTCTGTCCTAGTGCCTGGGTGGTGGATTGAACTTCTCTTCTTAGTTGTTCAAACAGCTTAGCCACTGGCCGTCTCTAAACAAAGACCGAAGACCTACTGTACATCTTCACCAAATCCTTGAATTAACACTTTGCTAATCCATCCAACATTTGTTTTGAATAGTCTGTTCTTTTTATACTGGACTGTCCTGGGTTTTTAGACCCATCTGCATCTTAATTAAGGTTAGGATGAGACTCAAAGTCACTCTGGATATGGTTGGCTGATAAATGCTGGAAATCTAAACATATTACCAGCGGTGGGAGGTAACGGAGTTCAAATACGTGAAATACGCACTTAAGTTCAATACATATTTCACATATCTGTATCTTTACTTGAGTAGAGTTTTATTAGAAAGTTCTTTTTACTTTTACTCCATACAATAAATATCAGCATTTCAACTTAAGTACATTTACATATTAAGCACTAAGCACAGTGGTGTGTTATTATTATCTTAACATAAGCAGTTGAGGGTCTTGCTCAAGGGCCCAACAGTGGCAACTCGGTGGTGGGGTTTGAACCTGCAACCTTAGCCATAGTCATTCATTCATTCATCTTCTACACCGCTTAATCCTGTGTTCAGGGTCACGGGGACCTGGAGCCTATCCCAGGAGACTTCGGGCACTAGGCGGGGTACACCCTGGACAGGGCGCCAATCCATCGCAGGGCACACACACATACACACACTCACACACCCAATCACACACTACGGGCAATTTAGGAACGCCAATTAGCCTAATCTGCATATCTTTGGACTGTGGGAGGAAACCGGAGTACCCGGAGGAAACCCACCAAGCACGGGGAGAACATGCAAACTCCATGCACACGGAAACGGGAATCGAGCCTGGCCGGGGAATCGAACCCAGACCCTGGAGGTGCAAGGCGACAGTGCTAACCACTACACCACCGCGCCGCCGAAATCAATTCAATTCTTTTTATTTGTATGGCACTTTTAACAATTGACATTGTCGCAAAGCAGCTTTACACAATCAAAAGGATTATTTAAGTTTGCATGAGATGTGAACGTGTATGAATCAAAATGATAAGATATGATAAGGGCCAGAAAAACTCCCTGAGATGGTAATAATAAGAAACCTTGGGAGGAACCAGACTCAACAGAGAACTTTTACTCAAGTGCACAAGCCAATAACGACCTCTACTTCTACTTGAGTAATACCTGCTCATAAGGAATCTCTACTTTTACATACAGTAAGTACAAGATTTGTGTACTGTTCTTTCCCCACCTCTGCATATTACACATTCCAACTGTTTATTCAGATTATTTGCTTCCTTTTATACTGTTGCAGTTTCTCATACTGTAGGTAAAATTACGATTCCTACCAATGACAGAATGACACGTCATGCATTTTATTAGTCAATTCTAAAGCATGCTTATTTGTAGATAGTGACTCATCTTTTCATCAGGTATACAGTGACTGCATATTGCTGTATTATAGTTAGAATCTACAGACCGGCTTACCCTGAGCAGTGTAGACCAGCTCACTGTAGAGCACAGATGGGATGATGGGACATGGCAGCTCCTGCAGGTAAGCCCTGAGTGTATCGGCCAACACGGCCAAGTCATACTGCTCACATTCCACTGCGGCGGGGTCTGAGAGGGGGGGGGGGGGGGTACGAGGAAAGGGGGAGAGAGAGAAGGACAAAGAAAGAGCAAGACCAGAGATAGTTAAGTACAGGCATCTTCCGGACACTCTCTTCATTATTCATTTTCACAGGGCAGGAGTGCACTTCAAATAATCACTTCTACCTCTGAGCAGGTCTGCTTGATTCAGTGGCATTTTTCACAGAGAGAGAGAGAGCGAGAGAGAGAGAGCGAGAGGTGTTCTGAGTGGAAGATTACTAGTCAATAATTCACTGCTTCGTATAATGGCACTTCCACAGAGTGCAATTATACAGTAGGAATTGTAAAAGGCCTTGATTGCACTAAAATTATAAAGGCATATTGATGTATTGAGGAGGCATAAAAGAGGATGGCTGTTTTCTTGCACATTCCTGATGAGAGTATCCTAATTTATAGTTAGGACATAATTGTCAATAGTTCCTGCATGTTAAGTAGCACGGCTGTGAAACACTGAAAGTACTTCAAGTGAGTGAATAAACAGTATGGAGTCCCATAGCATAGAGTATGTGATGAAGTATCTGGAGTACCAGATTGTACTTGTTTCGATTTGGACCTCCTTATTTCAAGGTGGCATGTCATTACTTCAAAGTGTCAATATTTTAACATGATAATATATTGTTTTTTAATAAATAAGGAAAAATTTGGGATATTAAATTGAAAAAACAACCGAGCACATCAACATTTATTTTCAGAACTTTTGCTTTATATTCTTTAGTAATAAAGTTGCTACCTTATACAACAGCATGAAAATATACAGTAGGGCAAAAAAGTATTTAGTCAGCCACCAATTGTGCAAGTTCTCCCACTTAAAAAGATGAGAGAGGCCTGTAATTTTCATCATGGGTATACCTCAACTATGAGAGACTAAGAAAAAAAAATCAAGAAAATCACATTGTAGGAATTTATTTGCAAATTATGGTGGAAAATAAGTATTTTGATCAATAACAAAATTTCATCTCAATACTTTGTTATATACCCTTTACTGGCAATGATGGAGATCAAACGTTTTCTTTAAGTCTTCACAAGGTTTTCACACACTGCTGCTGGTATTTTGTCCCATTCCTCCGTGCAGATCTCCTCTAGAGCAGTGATGTTTTGTGGCTTTCAACTCCCTCCAAAGATTTTCTATGGGGTTGAGATGTGGAGACTGGCTAAGCCACTCGAGAACCTTGAAATGCTTCTTACGAAGCCACTCCTTCGTTGCCCGGGCAGTGTGTTTGGGATCATTGTCATGCTGAAAGACCCAGCCACGTTTCATCTTCAATGCCCTTGCTGATGGAAGGTTTTCACTCAAAATCTCACGATACATGGCCCCATTCATTCTTACCTTTACTCGAATCAGTTGTCCTGGTCTCTTTGCTGAAAAACAGCCCCAAAGCATGATGTTTCCACCCCCATGCTTCACAGTAGGTACTGTATGGTGTTCTTTGGATGCAATTCAGCATTCTTTCTCCTCCAAACAGAAAGTTCTATTTTGGTTTCATCTGACCATAAGACATTCTCCCAGTCCTCTTCTAGATCATCCAAATGCTCTCTAACAAACTCTAGCAGACTGGCCTGGACATGTACTGGCTTAAGCACGGGGACACGTCTGGCACTCCAGGATTTGAGTCTTGGGGTTCAAGGCAACATTACTAACCACTAAGCCACCTAGCCACCACTTGTGGACTCTTGTCCAATCAGATTACTTGGTCAGAACTAACTGTTGTATAATATTAGGTATAATAGAGTTAGAGTTATACCAGAGAACCAAGACTTGCAAGTCAAAAATCAGTATCACAATCTTTGCAGCCTATGTTAAAAGTATTCCATATGGGTGAACGTCCATGCTGTATAATCCATATATTTTTGTTTGTGTGTTTGTTTGCTTCTGGAAAGTTTGGCTTATCACATAAAAGTGATAAAAGTTGAAGATCTCTAAGAAAAATTAAAAAAGTCCACTGACTGAAGGCAATATCTAAAAAGGGTTCAAAAGATTAGTCCCATCATCTGTACTTAGGAATGTACATAGTGGATATCACTGTCATTTTGCACCTCCAGAAGCGAGGGTCCGATTCCCACCTCAGGTCTGTACTGTATGTGTTGAGTTTTCATGTTCCCCCATGCTTGGTGGGTTTCCTCCCATAGTCCAAAGACATGCAGATTAGGCTAATTGTCATTCCCAATTTGCCTGTAGTGGGTGGTGTGTGTGTACCCTGTGATGGACTGGCACTCGATCCAGGGTATACCCTGCTTCGTGGCCCAAATCTCCTGGGATAGGTTCCAGGCCCCCCCACCGAGACTCTGTACACAGGATAAGCCTTATAGAAGTTGAGTAAAAAAAAAAAAAAACTAATTATGGCAGCATTTTAGTAACTGTTGTTTGGTTTCTTTTAAAATATTTACTACCAAGTCAGAGGTTTTCCGCCCACGTCCTCTTCCTAAGATACCGTGGCTCAAAATGTTTACAGCGGGAGACTAAGCAGCTGACACTTTATAGGCCAACTGACTGTCAGGAATCGCTCCTGTCCATTGTCGTCAACTGAAGCCAAGACAAATGAACCCGGCTTTTGTCTCACTTCTGCCGCACGAAGCTTTGTTTGCCTTGGATGTGACCTTGGGAGACTGTTAGGAATGATAAGAACAGATTGCCTTTCAGAGTGCTGATTAAATTGAAAAGGGTAATGAATGTTAGTCAGAGAAGAGATTTAGGCAAAATTTACCTTTTAGGTATTCAAAGAGTAGTACTAAGCTTGCTAATAAAAAAAAAAAAATAATAATCATACAACACAGACGCATGAAAACACAGAGAGCGACTGTTATTTAAGAAATTAAACAGATACACTCTATGCTTTCCTCTCTGCTCTCTTCCTCCTCAGTCGTCCTGTTATCTGGCTCCATCTCAACACCGGATTGATCGGAGCTCTGACTAATTGTAAAGGAAAGTTTCTCTGTTATCGGGTTCTAGTGAAATGAAAAGTCCCTTAAGCTTTGCTGATGACCTTCTCCCTCATGATTAAGTTTGTAGACCTGCTCAATGTGATTAGTTTCTACACCTGCTTCTTGCATGTGCTGCCAGTGTTAAGGTTAAGGACGTGGAACATAAAACAGAAATAAATACATCCAACGTTTAAATTATGCATTTTTTTTTAAATTATCATTTTACTTCATTCCTTTTTTCCTAGGGGTCGTCACCTGGGATCAGTTGACCTGCAAGGTCTGGCACAGGTTTTATGTTGGACGGCCTTGCTGTCACAACTGGTACTGCATGCAATGGCGGGGTTGTACATAGCAAAGGGTTAAGGTTCGTGTCAAAGGAGCCAATGGTGGTGACCCACCAGTTTCAGAACGCAAACCCCCAACCCCCTGATCAACAACCCAGAGCATCAACTGCCTGAGCCACCACTGTCCCCAAAGCGATAATCCTCAAAACCAGGGGTGTCAAATACGGAAAGATACTGAAATGACTCGTGTGGGTGCAGGCTTTCATTGCAACCAAGCAGAAGCCACACCTGATAGTCTATTGAAAGCTAAGAATGACTAATTAAACACCCTGCACCCACACCGGCTCTTTCAGGATCCAGTTCGACACCCCAAACGCCAGTGAAACAGCCATGCAGGAAACATCTAGATACTTACAAACAGGAAAAAACAACAACGATCTCCTGTTGCTTAAAATGTAACACAAATATTTCACCTGACCTAGAGCAACAGTGAATTAATGATGCGACCTAAATTTAGCAGAATACCTCCAGGAGATGCAGCAAATGATCTTCTCAGGTATTGCTAAAGAACAGCACAGCACACTATCCATCAACAGACCCCACCAGCATCTTATTGACCAACTGCTGAAAGGTGATAGGGGCATCACTGTAATGTGAAATAGCCAGCCTTTTGTCCTGTAGAGTACCAATATCCAATATACTGTAGAGTACCAATAAAGTTGACCAAACCTACAAACATGATGTTGATCTTTTTTTTGGTTGTTCTTGAATTCTTGGATTCTGACATTGATTGCTACTAGATTGTTTGATGAAATCACTATGCACAGGGTTTATGCGGCAGATGATTTACCTAAAGCGATGACAAATAACACAGAAAATAACAGTAATGAGGTCTGTCATACAACAAGGAAAAAAGTCTGGACAGAACCTTAGTAAGAGGACCTTGACTTTCTGGCTCCTTGGTAACATGGCATGGCATTAGAGATAACGGAAAAATTGATTCAGTAATGTATCGCGATGCTTTTGTGTGGCAAAGCATGTATGGCCACACTTCATTTATATTCAATAACCAGGTGAAAGTTTGGACACAGCTTCTAATTCAGTGCGTATTTGACACCTCTGCTGCAGAGAAGAAGTTAATTTAGAGTTACCAGCATGGCCAGACGGAAGCCACTCCTTAGTAAAAGGCACATGGCGGCCCATCTGGAATTTGCCAAAAGGCACCTGAAGGACTCTCAGACCATGAGAAACAAAATTCTCAGATCTGATGAGACTCTTTGGCCATTCTACCATATAGGCCTGACTGGTGGGTTGCTGGTTGTCCTTCTGGAAGGTTCTCCTCTCTCCACAGAGGACCTCTGTAGCTCTGACAGAGTGACCATCTGGTTCTTGGTCACCTCCCCGACTGAGGCTCTTCTCCCCCGATCGCTCAGTTTAGATGGCCGGCCAGGTCTAGGAAGAGTCCTGGTGGTTTTGAACTTCTTCCACTTACAGTACGGATGATGGAGGCCACTGTGCTCATTGGGACCTTCAAAGCAGCAGAAATTTATCTGTAACCTTCCCCAGATTTGTGCCTCGAGACAATCCTGTCCCGGAGGTCTACAGACAATTCTTTTGACTTCATGCTTGGTTTGTGCTCGGACATGAACTGTCAATTGTGGGACCTTATATAGACAGGTGTGTGCCTTTCCAAATCATGTCCAATCAACTGACAAGTGGTCTCCAATTAAGCTGCAGAAACATCTCAAGGATGATCAGGGGAAACAGGATGCGCCTGAGCTCAATTTTGAGCTTCATGGCAAAGGCTGTGAATACTTATGTACTGTACATGTGCTTTCTCAATTTTTGTATTTTTTAAATATTTGCAAAAATCTCAAGTAATCTTTTTTCATGTTGTCATTATGGGGTGTTGTGTGTAGAATTCTGAGGAAAAAAATTAATTCAGTCCATTTTAGAATAAGGCTGTGACATAACAAAATGTGGAAAAAGTGACGCGCTGTGAATACTTTCCGGATGCACTGCATATAATCCTACAGGTGGTGCACTCTAAATCATTCATACCTTGGCAGGCAGCACAGCATTATTTGCCAAGTTTGTTTAGAACTGTAACAAAATGGCATCAGAATCGCAATACAAAATTATATTCACAATAATATCGTATCGGTTGGTCCCTGGCGATTCCCCTCCCTAAAAAGCATGTTTCTATTTCTGATTAACTCCAAGAAAGACCGTTTATTGCACATGTATTACCGCAAACGTTAAATGCATTACATGTTGTTCAATAAACTGTAATCACTGATGAATGGCCGCGGTATGAAAGAAAATGAAAACTTCAGCGTATGATGCTACAGAAAATAAACCACTTTTGCATCAGGCCACATGCTTTGGGTCCATGTGACAGCCAACGTATATTAAATTTTAACCTCATTTACTCCCTGACTCAGATCACATAACTGATAACCTGTGCTTGCACAACACCGAGCTGGATTAACAAAGGGATTTTCTATATGAGCTGCATGTTCCCATGGTGCGGAGGCACAGCCATGCGAGAAACTAACCCCTATTGATCCATCCCCTCTCAATGAATCTCATTTATTGGTCTCTCTAACTAGTTATTGCATCTACATATATTTCTAAGTTTTCTAATCATCTACACAGTTGATGCCCATCTCCTGGCCTTTCATTCTTTGCCATGACTCCATATCGATCGCTTCCTAGTGCCTGCTTTGATCCATATGTTGTTGGAATTTCTCTCCGTGAACTTATCGATGGATGACACCCCTCCCTACTTCGCTAAAAGACTTTTTCAGCTCATCAATCAGTCTTTCGTCCTGCCCCTCCTTACTGCACCAAGATTCCACTTCAGCCATTTACATGCCTGTCATTTGAATTCACTGTCAAATTTGACCCGCCTGATCCATCTGGTTCAGTTCTATTGATCCACTTGAGGCTTTATCTGTGCGCCTGGTGCCTTATGCCGGTCATCCGCAAACAAAGCTGTCCAATCGGCTGGTCCAGGCCTTGGCGAGAAGCCTCTCCACAACCCATTACCTCACACTGGGTCAAAGCATTCTGGTGACTGAAAGGCTACATTACAAAGACCCCATTCAAACGGAGTTTCGGGGGTTGGACACTAGTCATTAATGGTCGGGGTTAGAGTTTTCAGGCAGACTTGAAAGTGTAGAAATGACCCATTATGGCAATCTGTTAGATAAAGGGCATCAGGCATGGAGGGTAAAGCCATGGTCATGATTATGCATCATGCACTAAAATCATAATCATACAAAAATAACAAGAACTTAAAAATTTCTAATCGAGATCTGTTTGTTGTATCTAGTTTGTCATTTAATTCCAAAACTTTCCTTTATTCCACAGTATGGTTGAATCCTTGATTGTGTGTTGGTTGATTTTTTTGTAAGCAAAAAAAGAGGATTATACAAGTGGTGTTCAAGTCAAACTGGGACTTGATGAAGGACTAACTCTGGAAGTGATGTGACTCTTATCCAGAGTAAAACATCTGAACGGTTTTAAAAAAGCTCGTATGTCTGTGACTGACGATCGCAGACTGATTTTTAAACATCGTCATGAAATCGAAACATCGTCTTGTCACCGACTTGTGTTACCTGTCTGTGGGAACTGTACACACAATCACTCACCAACACCACTTGCACATTTCAGGAACTTGTATGGAACATGTTGCCACATCCTCCCGTACCGTCCTGACCTCTCTCCAAGCCATTTCCACATGTTTGGTCTGTTAAAGGAGTTCTTGGGGGGCCAACGTTTTAGACATGAAGCTTTCAGTCTGATCATAGCTTCAGTGAACTTGAGAACCCTTTCCTCCTTGATGCTATCCAAACACTGGCGAAACACCGGGATATGGATATTTCCATGCACATAACAACAAAGATTGAACATTGGAGCAAAGTTCAGAGTAGCTCTGAGAGCATGAGGAATCATTTTCACAGAGGTGGGTGAATAAAACAATACGTGAACTTGTTATTTTGTTAGTTGTTTTCTTGCTATTTTATAGTACTGCTCAAAAGTCTTTATATTAAATTTAGTTACATTTAATTGTGTTAATTGAATTCAATAAATGGGAAAAAATCTTTTACTGCCTAACAGTGGTGTGAAAAGTATTCACATTCATTACTTGAGTAGAAGTATAGATACTAGGGTTCAAAAATACTTCTTTAGAAGTTGAAGTATCAACCCAAGCTTTATACTTAAGTAAAAGTTTAAAAGTACTGGTTTCAAAACTACTTAAAGTATAAAAGTAAAAGTACCGTGAGGGGGGAAAAAAGCATTAAGATCTCGCTTTCTGATCATGCGACGGGGGGGGGGGGGGGGATTACGATGTGCGCGTACTTATCATGAGACGGGGGGGCGTTTTGCGCGTTCTTATAATGCGACTGGGGGTGGGGGGTTGGGGGGGGTTGCTTAAAAATGTAAGGAGTAGAAGTAAAAAGAAGAAAAATAATTACTCCAGTAAAGTATAGATACCCAAAATTTCTACTTAAGTAAGGTAACGAAGTATTTGTACTTCGTTACTTGACACCTCTGCTGCCTAAATATACTACTTAAAAACTGCTGTATTTTATATTTTATGTAACTACCTCAGCAGCGACCTCATTTCCCCTCTCGTCTTCGTCTTCAGGAGAACTATTTCTCGAGACTACATGAAAATACAAGGAAGTCTGGCTCCCAGTTAGGGGTGGCTCAAGACATTAAAACAGTACTGTATACGTAGTAATCAAACCTTGCTTGTTTTTGTCTTAAAGATTATTCTAGATAATCGAAACGGCTATGCATGTTAGTAAAAATCATGGGGTTTCGGCATGACATGAGTTTTGACGTTATGTTATTCCACTAAGATATACGTACTGTTCTGAGTTCTGAGTATAAGGAACAACACTCTAGCGGTCACATTAGCCTCAGTCTGTGGTTTGCAAACAAGCTAAAAGGCTACCGCAAAAACTACAAAGTGAAAGAAAAACCTGATTAAGGAAAACGGTCAAAGTGCTGAATATGACCGTTTGCATAATTCACTTAACAAACAGGCTGCTACTGAACAACACTGGTTAACCGGCATTGTTTCTTAATTAAACTCTAAGAGAACAAAGTAGGAAAAGATCTAAAAGAAGCAGCTGTGATGGGAGAAAGTGCTCAGGCAGCTGTTCCAGCTGCAGGGAAAACCCCGGGTATATATACATATGCATATATATATATATATATATATATATATATATATATATTCATTCATTTTCTATTCTGCTTAATCCTGTGTTCAGGGTCGCGGGGGACCTGGAGCCTATCCCAGGAGACTTCGGGCACTAGGCGGGATACACCCTGGAAAGGGTGCCAATCCATCGCAGGGCACACACACATACACACACTCACACACCCAATCACACACTACGGGCAATTTAGGAACGGTAATTAGCCTAACCTGCATATCTTTGGACTGTGGGAGGAAACCGGAGTACCCGGAGGAAACCCACCAAGCACGGGGAGAACATGCAAACTCCATGCACACAGAGACGGGAATCGAGCCTGGCCGGGGAATCGAACCCAGACCCTGGAGGTGCAAGGCGACAGTGCTAACCACTACACCACCGCGCCGCCATATATATATATATATATATATATATATATTAACGCACACATACTGT
Source organism: Channallabes apus (assembly GCA_030522415.1). Lineage (NCBI taxonomy): Eukaryota > Metazoa > Chordata > Actinopteri > Siluriformes > Clariidae > Channallabes > Channallabes apus. The sequence continues at coordinate 11,844,930 of CM060112.1, read as the reverse complement.
ATGTGCGTAATGGTCTATGCGGTGGAGCACCCGTCGAGAAGACGTCTATTTAACATCTGTTTTCTTTAGGAGTCTCCAGTGTCAGCGCTTTGCACCAGTGTCGATGCTACACGGGAAACATTAATGCTTTTTACACTAACGCACGGTCACGATGAGACAGTGACAATCGTCCTAACCGAATCAGCTTCAGGATAATTGTCGTTATTGAATAATCTAATCTTTACCTCGACTCTGCTGGAGCAGCGAGTTCAGGCGGTTCGCAGAGGTAAATGCTACAACTGTTTTTTTTTTTTTTCTTTAAAAAGGTTTGCCAAAATAAAATAAAAATAAAAGCCAAAAGCCTCTAGATCAAAAAGCTTGTCTTATGTCGATTTACTGCCATGGAAAAAAAAATATATAGCTCTGATTTCTCCATAATTCTATTGATTTATAAAATTCTTACGAGCCCGAAGGACAGGGAGAAAAAGCCGCAGATTATTGCCTCAATTTGCCAGAGGTCACATTAGGCTGTTTGGCTGTTCCGTGCTGTACTTATACGACATGATGACAGTTAGTGACATTTGATTGAAAGCGTGTGGTAGGGCTGTGAACCAGGCTGAGGAGTTGAAACTATTCTAGGCTGCCAGAAAATAAAGTACAAACCCAATGATTTCGATTACTGCACATTACATTCAGGAAATTCAGGAAAGACGTAACTGCATGTGTTTATGTAGTAATGGTCTGATTTATTCTTAAAAGACTTTTTTTTTTCTTCGTCTTTTAAGTCAAGTGACCGCGTTCGAAACGCATTAAAATGATGTAATAAATGCTCAGCTTCCTATCAGGGCTCTTTAGAGGGCAACATCGGTCTCGGCTCTAATGTTGCCGTGAAGCAGGGGAGATTTGGAAAATGCACGTTCTATAGATTTCCTATCCATCATGCCTACGGAAGAGTGATGAATCTCTCGTAAGGAATCGCAATGTACGTACGCGCGTGAGAGAAAAAGTGACAGCGTGTCCGTGTGCACGTGTAATTGTAGATGTTTATATGCAGAATGCATGATGGTGTTATGCCCTGCAATGTAATTTCACATGTATGAATAAGCAGCCCGGTGGCAGAGATGGATCTGGAGTCATTTTTTATTCCTCTCCATCTGCATATTTTAGACCAAAAAAAAAAGTGAGCATTTCCTTCACGGTTTAGGAGCCGCACTCTTGTCGCTCCCCATAAACGCACATATCAATCACGGTTCGGTGCCAAAGAGCAGGCTTTTTGCTTTGCTATTGGATTACCAAATCAGGTGTAGATTCATTTTGGTTTATGTCAGTGTTTTAATGTTCTCCTCCTTTGTGTGCGGCTTCAGGCAGGTGGCGCAGCAACGCACGAAGACGTGGACACGGACCAAAACAACTGGCAGCATCCGATCAAGGGGGGGGGGGGGGGGGTGGGGCGAGAGACTGGGATCTGACTCTCGATTATCCGGCTGCTGGAGGTGAACCAGGTCGCAGCAACAAAACAAAAACAAAACAAAAAACACGGCAAATTATTTATACCGCTGTGCAAAAAGTCTTCCAGAGTTTCTTGTATTTCTTATGTAGTCATGACGAATAGTTTCCTTGAACGGCTTTTTATCTCTGAATCATTCAAGGCTAAAACACCTAACGTGAGAAAAAGGTGCAGATGTATACTGTATACTGCTGATGCTGAATGCTGAGTGATTGGAACAGATGAGAGGGGAAATGAGGTCGCTGCTCAGATTTTTATGTAAACAATCCATTTTTTTTTATTGTACCTTCAAGGCCTTTTCGCTGCCTGTTGCATTTGTTCCCATTTGTTTAAGTGAATTAACATAATAAAAGTCTTCTGCACAGTACTATATACAGTACACTCCATGTACACTCCATTTAATTCTTAATCCTGGCTGTGTTATAAAGCATGCTTTGTTCTTTTCTGTGATTTCCACGTGTACTTGTTTTCATGTCACATTCCAATAAATCAGACTTGTACACACCTCACAAGAAGCTGTTTAATTATGAAACTGCACCGGAGCAAATAGGGAAAAGTCAAAAGTGTTAATGAATATGAACCTCTAATAAATAATGCTAATTAAACAAAGTGTTAATGTCAATTTAAAATGCACGAAAAAACTACAGTAATGTTTGATACTTCGTGATATACCGTGTACCACCTTTACAGCAGAGGAGCATGAAATACCATTCGAATATTTTTCCCTGCTAGAATGTGAGGCTACACACCCGCATACACACACGTTGGACAACTTGTTCCACACTATTCCAGTACCTGGGATGCTGTTTTCCATCCTGTAACTCTAAATCCGGTGTTCGTCTCAAACCTCATCACCTCTTCCATCGTCGGCTCTCTATTCCTAGCAGACCCCGTCAACAGTCCTGCTTGATGTGAAACAAACCACCCGAGAGGGAGCTTCTGTCGTTCTTATTTAAGAATCCGCTTGAGGGGCAAACATGCAGACGATGGCGTTCTGCAGCCAGGCTGGCATGGGGCATCTGTACTGTATCTGATGGGGAGGTAAAAAGGTCCAAACGTCAATCCCAGGGTATAGATTTAAAATAGAGACGGAGGCTCTTGACTGACGACTGTTTAATTACATTTTTGCGTGTATGAATGTGCTAGCTTAGCACACAGTTGTCCCGCGCTGCATTACAGGGCTTCCGTATGATGAAGGACGATCTTTCGCTACACCCTGACCTTTAGGGACTGAAACGGAGGAGGAGGAGATGACAGGTTTCGTTCTAGATCGACCACAGGATCCAGCGCACGACAAGACAGCCAGGCCGCTAACCATCGCACTGAGCCTGAACCTGTTCACCCTATACGCCTGGAGCATATAGAATGACTATAAATACAGTTTTGTTTTGATTTAGCAAGAACTGTCTGCGGAGGGAAAACAAAACTAAAAGTATACGTCTGGTTGTACAAAATATAGGATGGATCTCGGGTTCGCCAGACCACGGAAAGGCTTCTATAAAGAATCTACAAACATGCTGCTGTAGCGTCTGTACTGTACGTACAGCGTGTAATTTAATAACTATGTTTCCTGTCTCGTTTTATATACTGTAACATGCATAAATGAATCGCGCAAATAAAACAACGCGTTTTGTATTTATGCATGCAGTGCAAAATGATTTACAATTCTATTAATAAATAAAATAAATTTGTGTAAAAATATGATTCGCCATACTGGTTATCCATGTATTCCAGACCTTAGCAGTTATACAGTTATAACGGCTCATTATGGAACGTTTCCACATGAAACACACCTACTATAGAAACCATGACGTATTTCAACGTGTGATGTAATGTAAACTTGTAATTAGCCTTGAAGCTGGACGTTCCTGTAGAGCTGCCTTTAGACAAGCGTAATCGATGCGTTCTGTCCAATCAGAGCCGAGAACACAACACCGAATCCATCGTGGTTTACGGATCACACGTGCTCTTTTGAGTCCGGCACTTTGAGTGCCTAAAATAAAGGATACTCAACATCAGATCTAAGGACTCGTTGACCTGTGCAGTCTCGAGGTTTTATTTCTTTTAAACAATGAACAAGCAGGACCAGCCCGATACCTGGTACAGTAGGTCGGTGGATTTGCGGTTTAACCAACCCGGATTAAAATGGTGTTTTGGGGAAATTTGACATTTAAAATGCTTTAAATGTTGGCGGCGCGGTGGTGTAGTGGTTAGCACTGTCGCCTTGCACCTCCAGGGTCTGGGTTCGATTCCCCGGCCAGGCTCGATTCCTGTCTCTGTGTGCATGTTCTCCTCGTGCTTGGTGGGTTTCCTCCGGGTACTCCGGTTTCCTCCCACAGTCCAAAGATATGCAGGTTAGGCTAATTGGCGTTCCTAAATTGCCCGTAGTGTGTGATTGGGTGTGTGAGTGTGTGTATGTATGTGTGTGGATTGGCACCCTGTCCAGGGTGTACCCCGCCTAGTGCCCGAAGTCTCCTGGGATAGGCTCCAGGTCCCCCGTGACCCTGAACACAGGATTAAGTGGTATAGAAAATGAATGAATGAATGAATGCTTTAAATAACGAACAAACAGCGACAACATGAAAAACTTTAATTACAGCTTTGACCTTTTTTAAATTTAGGTTATATATTCATTCATTCATGTTATATACCGCTTATCCTGTACAGAGTCACGGGGCGTCAAACATGCCCTAGTAGCCTTACAACATGAGGGATAGTACACCCTGGACAGCCAAGGGTGCACACACTCTTCGGGCAATTTGGGAACGCCAATTAGCCTAATCGCCATGTCTTTGGACTGTGGGAGGAAACCGGAGTACCTGGAGGAAACCTACCAAGCACGGTGCAAACAGTCCCCGAGGACTCTGATTCGACTACGCCATCATACTCTACTGTACCTCCCCATACACACAGCTCAAATGTTTGCATTCCCTGGACACACAGGTTTAAATGGCTATTAAAGAGAAGTCTCCACACCTACAGTACAATGTGACTCATTGTAATTGTAATTAGTGTCTGTGCATACGGTAAATAATCAGTGAGCTTCTCAGCTCATGCCTTGGTTGAACACTGCACCATGCCAGACAGCACCTAGACAAGTCTCACAGCTTCAAAGTCATTTGAAGTGATGGGACCAAAATTGGACTTTATGTTTGGAAATGAGTCAACAAGGCCTACGGTGAAAAGTACCACATCCTCACTGTAAAACATGGTGGGGGATCTCTTGTATTTTGAGCCAGTGTGAGCTCCAGTGGCTCAGGGAAGTTAGGCAAAATCGATGGCAAGATGACAGCAGCATGGTGTCAGAAAATAGGGGCAGACAATTTGCATTCTACAGCATGAAAGCTGCGCATGGGATGCTTTTGGATGTTCCGACATGACAACGATCCAAATCACAAGGCCAAGCTGACTCTTCACTGGCTACAGCAGGGAAAGGTGAAGGTTCTGGAGTGGCCTCCTGACCTCAATATCATTGAGTCACTTTGGGGAGATCTCAAACATGCAAGACAACCAAAAAGAAAATACAAACACTGCCAAGAAGAATTGGCAGTTATACCATCTGAGAGAATTCAGGCCACCATGCACAATTATTACAAAACACTACATGCCATCACTGATGATAAAGGGGGCAGTGCATGATATTAGATATTAACAACTAAAGGTATGCACACTCTTGAACATCATTTTCTTTCTTTGTTTCGTTTGATGACTGTACCATTCTGTTATGCCTTACATATGAACTGTAGTCCTATAAGAAATTAAATAAATTAGTTTTGCCTTCTCATTCATGTTTTCTTTAAGAAATGGTGCACATCTTGCAAATTCTCCCAAAGTATGCAAACTTTTGAGGATAACTCTATGGCACGATGGCTTTGTGGTTACCTCTGATTCTCCCGCGGGCGGCTCCATGGTCAGGGTTAGAATCTCGCCTACTGTAGCATCTGGTCCATCTGTACAGAATTGTAACATTCTCCATATGCTTGGGTTTTTACCACAGTCCAAAGACATGTGTTTGTTGGTGTTTCCAAATGACCCATAGTGCATTTTAATGTTTATGAGTACATGTGTGTGCTTGTGCCCAGGGATATGAACCCTGTCTAGGCTTAAGGATAAGAGGTGTACACAGTGGATGGGTGGATACATTTTCTAAAAACAACTTTCATAGTTATTAGCTCGACATTTATTTATTTTTATTTTTTTTACGAATGTGCAAAAACTTTTGACTGGCAGGTTAAGTTGGGTGATTGAAAGCTGCTGTTAAGGTAAAAGCGCTAATTTAGAAACCAAAAATTCACTTTATGTGCCGCGAAAATCGTTTTCATAAAGTTTCTCAAGCATCACATTCATTTCGTGCCATTTCAGAAAGCTGTATGACAGAAAGCAATGGAACTTACAGAACGGTTTTCCGGACTCCAGTTTAAGTAATGTTGCAAAGAATAACACAAGCCGCCTAGGCCTTAGTTCTGTAAACCATGTTCAGTGACGAGTGCTTTGATACAGCCGCCTTGGGGAACTGTGCAGAACTTCGAAGAATAATAATGCACATAGTTTCCATGCTCTCCCCCAACACTATAAAGAATAAACTCGGGTGGCTTTTTTGGTAAGATGTTAAGGACCAGAAAAGAAGCTGGCCACCACAACAAACTCCTTGTTTCGCATATCTGCAGACCTTGTGGGCCTCGGTATCGTGCCACGGTGCTGTTGGATCACGCTCACGAGAACCGCGGCATGCCATTGTTTACCCGCTGGGATAGCATAAGGCTGCATGCTGACTTTATGCGTGTGGGGAAGGCGATGAGTGTGAAGTATGGGCTAAAGAGGGATATGGGGTGAGGGAGGGGACAACACAAAGACAAAATGCCATCAAGAATGACCTCCAGCATAGAATTACTGCGGTAAACAGTACACATCATTACACACTGCTCAGTCAACCAGGCCTACGCTGGTACTGTACAGTAGGTAACACTCTGATTTGACAAATGGATATAATCATTCCAGCTTTATTTAAATAAGGCAGCAATTCATACTGTAGATTACACGCTCGCACTAAGCGCTTGCTCATCCAGTTGGACGGAAGACGACTGCTCCAAGCAGACATAATGAATAAATGTGAGTCTGAGTTGGTTTAAACTGCCGTTGTGACAGTGAGCAGAGGATGAAGAAGCAGGGACAATAGAAGGGAAACTATAAAGCAGAGGGTGATATATGTAGAATAACCCTAGACGCTCTGTACAATGCATATGAAAGGAAAAGTCGGTGCTGACTAATTGTGTAATTTATGTTGGTATGAAAGCAAATTATGCATATCATGTATTTCATCTTCGGCACTTCAAGCTCACGTTTATCATGACATGCTCGAGTACAACATACAGTGAAATTCGCACTTCCGTTTTTTCACCTGCGGCGACGTTACAACAATAGGCAGACGTTACGGAAACCAGTGTTAGAGATTACAACCAGAAAATCTCAATCGTGATTCTATTCACTATCAATAATGTTCATTTTAGGATTTTTTTTTTCTCTCAAATTTAAAGTTCAAACATTTCCATCAAAAATTTTCATCTTCTATTCATTCAGCTTCTTGACCACTTATGCTGTACAGGCTCGCATAAGTCTTTGGGCGTGAGGTGGGGTACACCCTGGATGGAGTGGCAATCTACGGCAGGGAACACGCACACTGTTCCAATTAACCTAATCTGCATGTCTTTGGAGGTAATATATATTTCCTCCCAACAAATGCATTAATCTCCTTTAACCCTAACCCTAACCCTTCTCGTCTGCAGCAGAGGTACGTAGGTTTTGGTCTCGTCCTCCTGGGACGGCCTTCATGAGAGCCAGGTTCATTATGGTGCTTGACGGATTTTGCAAATGCACTTGACAATACTGTTCTTGCAAGAACTATTACAGAAAGGCCGACCTCTGTGTCTTAAAATAACAACTAACTGCTGTTTTTGTTGTTGTTATGTAATTACCTCATTCCATATGTGTTATTTTATAGTTTTGAAATCCCCAGTATTGTTGTAGAATGTAGAAAAACAAAGACATTTGCAAGTGACCCCAAACTTTTGAACGGTAGTGTGTGTGTGTATATATATATATATATATATATATATATATATATATATATATATATATATATATATATATATATATATAGCAATACTATACTGTACTGTCATATCACCAACTCCTAACATGTAAAAGTATGTTGAGACAGATGTTTTTTTCTGTTTTTCTCGTAACTTTACGTATAACAAATGCATCATGCTCAGTGCTGTCTGAATCGCTTTATCAACTAATCTAGCTGCCAGTATAAAAGATCCAGCCTCCACAGTTCCTGTCTAATGCAATTAGTACATCTCTCAGGTAATGTAAGGCCAGTGTGTGAGCAAGAAAGAAAGCACGGACAAGGACAGAGTCTGTGCTGCAATACAGCAAGCCGTGAAAGCGCTTTATAACTAAACATACTTACATTGATTAATGTCTTCAGTCCAAATTTCGAATCGGATTTCTTTGCTCGTCAAACTGCTATGGTACTGTACCTATTGCACTGTAGCTACGTTTACATGGACAATATTTATTTAATCCGACTTAAATCATCCTGATTAGATATTCCACATTTTGGCATGAACACTGATCTGGTAAGAAGTGAACAAAGCATTTAATCTTTGTGCGGTTCTGCTCAGTGGGAACTGTTAAATTAGCTGGTAATATAACAGGAGAAGAAGAAGAAGAGGTTATTAAGAGAAGATTCCTATCTTTACGGATAAATCCTACCTTATGTGTTATACTGTAATTGGTCTCATCTATGATTAGTTACATGCAGGAATAGAATAATGCATGGAAACCTGACCATGTGGGACCGACATGTGCAGAAAGAACAGATTTATTCCATCAAGAAAGAAACGATTGGGTCAAGTGTTTACACGGCCAATATTGACCTACTTGAATGGATTATCAAAGGTTTACACCACCCACCCCTCTCATTCTGATCGGGCAGGATCAATTTTATTCTGATTCCCTGTTATTAGTGGACTATTACGTAGTGCAATATGTCTAAATGCACAATCCCTGCATGGGCATGGCCTAAACCAGCCTAAAACAACCTTTCTCTCCATCAAATTCAAGTTGAAATGCTGAAATGCCGCCAAAGCACAGGAGTCCTATGCTCCTGCACGCTTCCCACATACCTCAAAGGCATGATCTACAGAAGAAAGAAAGACTCTACCATTACAACTGGAGTTCTTTCTTGTTAGGTGCGAACGTTAGGTAGGTACACATCTTTCAGATATCCTCACCTGGATGACTGAGAATCTTCACAGACCATGCTCTGCCCAGTCGTGTTGTATGGAACAGAGTGTTGGCCAACAACAACCATGTATGAACAAGCCCTTCACACATAGTGAATGGTGTGTTCACTCAATCACAGAGAAGATTGTGTGAGGCTCTTTTGTAATGGTATGGACACGTCGTCCAAAGAAACAACCACACATCTGGCAAACATCAGATACGCGCATCAGGAAAAAGTCAGAAATGCCCCCGATGATGCCCTGACCAGAAATAAAAATGAAAAGGCCGTGCCAGCAAGCAGATCCAAGTAGACGCAGACAATGTTAACCAGGAAGACGTAGGGAAAAGGGAAGATGCCCAAAGAAACACTGGTTCCTCAACTGGTTCCTCAACGTTATCTTCATCACTCAAGCTCACATTTTATTTAACTTCCCGAGATCGTACTGTTGTGTGAATTGCGATTTCTCCACGGTGTTTCTCTTCATTAGAACTTGATGGAAGTATTATACCTGATGGTCCATCATACGCGCGAGGATCGTACAAGGATATATAGATGAGAAAATCAAGTCATACTGTTCGAGTAGGGCAGTTACTTAGGATGTGTTAAAGAAGGCTGTGAATGCATTATGCAGCACCACTGGACTTTCCTGTCTGTATGAGACTCCAGCTCTGCCTGCATGAAAATTACAAACCTCCTGATATAAATATATATATATATTTCCATTTATCAATGGAGAAGCAGATTTCTTTTCAGCTACATTAATGCCAAAGAGATCTGATTTGAGCTGCCTGTCTCAGCTGCTTAGTCTTGACCATGCCAATGCACCATAAGCACTTTGCTCTCACACTCATATGGCATAATAATGTTTTAATGACCCACTTCAGAGCGGATTTCACACCTGACTGATTTAAAGGGGGATTGATTGGACTTGCTTAAGGTCAAGGCTAGGTTTAAGACGACCCAGCATGCACTGAGCATGCACCTTCACCCTTATACATTAGCTAGATTTTATCAAGCGTTCCATAAAAACACGATGTAGATTGTTTCTAAACAACACACCTCTCTCTTAGACATAACAAAAATCAAACCTCGCTTTACAAAGGAACTAGCTTTTTTTTTTCTTTTTTCTTTTTTTTTTTTTTTTACAGACTTGGCTCAGAAATCTCTTAAACAGTTAACTCGCTGTGTGTTAATCAAGGCACTCGCTAAACGACTCCAATAAAACAAAAGGCGTGTGGAAGAGCTTAGGCAGCAGAACACTCCTCCCGGAACAGCTGACTGTAAAACGTCGGCATCTATTAGGTTATCGACTACGATATATACGGGACAGGGTGACATCATCGCCAGCCAATGGGAAGACAGGAATGGTGGAAGATGAGTGCAGCGTTTTTAAAACTGCGTTTTGCTGAGCTCAGCTTCCCTCTGTCTGAGCCCGATGGAGGGAAATAGGAGACAATGATGTCCAAATGTGGAGAAAAAGCAGGGAAAAGGAGCGGAGATGAGCGAGCCATGTTGTTAAATGGACAAGGGTTTCGCTCTTTGTGAGTGTGTGTGTGTGTGTGTGTGTCACCGTATCCACGGAGACTAGAGCTGGAACGACATATTCTGGCTACTGCTGAGCAGTGCGTTGCGTTTGCATGTTTGTGGGAGTGTATAGTATATAAGGGAGTGCGTGGGGTACCTATGTTCATGTTTATGAACCATCTTCATATATGCACATGCTGTATATTTCAGAATTCTGTTAATGCTCCTTTTCAGCATGTTTCTCACTTCCTCTGTTATTCATCTTCATCTTTCCAAGTCTCTCTCTCTCTCTCTCTCTCTCTCTCCGTCTGTGATGCATTTCCAAAAGGCGTACGCCCAGGCTAAAATCGGCTCTCCACATCCATGACGACACCCCGAACATTTTGCGAATGGGCGGTGAGTGTCATGCGCTGTTCTGGTCTCGGTGAGGTAATGCTTTCTCTGGATTTCTCAGGCCGCTCGACTACGCCACTTCTTGGCCATCGGATTAAATGGCACCCACGTCTTGCAAATGCCAAGATACCACAATGAGGGCACTGGCATGCATATTTTAACACTGTTAACCTGCTGGTTACTTAATGGCAAACCTGCTCCATGTCCATTGGAAAGCATGAAGAACAGGAGATTGGAGATATATACAGTATAGTACAGTAAGGCGGATAAAATTCCCAAGCCCAGAAATTCCCAATAATGTTCTCTGAAATTTCGAACATGGCTGATTCTTGATACTGTGTGGGTTCTTAATGTACAATACATTCTTAATGTATGTGTGGGTGTGTGTTTGTGTTAGTATTTGTGTGATACACAATGGCAGATGTTTTGGTTGCATAAGTATTCACCCCCCTGGGTCCATATATATATATATATATATATATATATATATATTACCACCACTTTTGGTTGCAATTACAGATGCAAGTCTCCTAGGATATGTCTCTATCCGTTTAGCACATCTGAATTCTGTTTGTTCCCCCATCCATCTTGACAAAATTGCTCAAGCTTCGTCAGATTGAATAGAGACTGAACTGCAATTTCCAAGCCGCAAATTCTCAAACGGATTGTTTGTGCAAAGCAGAATAAATTGACAAGATGACTACAGCTCCCCAACCATCGTCAACATGCATCAAACAGCGTTAACAGGGTAAAACTCCTTATGCTAATGCCCTCTTTGTGGTATCTTGGCACTCGCAAGACGTGGGTGACATTGAATCTGATGACCAAGAAGTAGCGTAGTTGAGTGACCTGAGAAACCCAGAGAAACCCATTACCTCACCAGTACAGACCATGACACTCACCGCTCATTTGCAAAATACTGAGTGTAGCTGTGGCAGTATTGTATGTCGAGGTCTGCTGTCCTGTTAACAAAGTCTCACGTCTCTTATACGTACACTGGAGGAGGTTTTCTCCAGTCTCCTTGTTTTGGGCTCCAGTCATCTTGTTCGTAGCCCAAAACATTACACTCCTCCCATTACTATCATGCTTCAGCGTCAGGACAGTGCTATAACCAAAGGTCCAGTAGGTTTCTATCAAATGTTGTAGGCTTGAAAGTTTGTCTCTCAAGTATGTTTGATTGAGATTCAATGATTTGTACCTTACAGTACAGTGACATTTCTTCCCCACATACAGTATCCCAGGTAGGAAGCTGGGGTCAGAGCACAGGGTCAGACAGGATACACCACCCTTGGAGCAGATAGGGGTAAGGGCCTTACTCAAGAGCTCAACAGTGGCAGGTTGGTGGTACTGGGGCTTTTGGCAGTCACCAAACAGAATTTCATGTGTCCTTTTTCAGTAATGTCTTTCTTCTAGTTACTCTTCATTATCCTTGCTGATCCATGAATCTCAAGCTCATTCAGAGCTACCCATGTCCTCCTGGTTGCTTCTCTGACTAATGCCTTCCCTACCCAGTCACTGACTTTTGCTGGACAGTTTCCTTTAGGCAAAGTCACACTTGTGCCTTATTCTTTCCATTATTTAATAATGGATTTAATGGTGCTTCAAGCTCAAAATAATACACACACACACACACACACACACACACACACACACATATATATATATATATATATATATATATATATATATATATATATATATATATTTGTTTAGGTATATTTTCTAACAAACTCTTACGCCTATCTGGAGCAGGTGTATTTACATTGCAATCGCATGACTCTATAATTACACATAGGTCCATTAGACAAACTATGCGACATCTGAAGGCAAGTGGTTTCACCTGAACTAATTTATTTAACTGATGATAACTGTTTAAGTGATCACACAAACAAATAAACTTATCTGTACATCTATGACACGCATAACTGCTACTACTGTCCGGATCAGTTTAAACTACGAACAAACTCCAACAACTACAATCACTTGGAGCACAGGACTTGGCTGTTCAGAAAGTGGAATTAATCTAAAACAAACTGAAACAGTACTAAAAAATGTTAAATGGATGTGACATGCATGAAGCACATGTGCACTAACGCCAGAGCTTGTAGACATCAGTCAGTCTCTTCATAACCATACTGTATTTCTGCATAATTGCACATATTTTCTGCGCAGTTGCATATAAAACCATAAAATCCCAGAACATCATAAACAATTTATAAGTGTACATTCTTTCCAAACATGTTTTATTTGCATTCTTACTGACTATGGATAAAAAGGGAAAAGCTTATATGTAAAATAGTTATACAGTTGTTAAAAACAAGGCATATGGTTCATAGGAGCGAGTTTAACTTCTCCTCCTGTGCCACTTTGCAATTTCGGGAGGTGGCACAGCCGAAAAAAAAAAAAAAGTCAGAGCACTCCCTTGTGGTGCCAGCAAGAATTTCAGCTCAAACTTTCAAAGCACCGTCCAAAACGAGTGCACATCAACCACGCAGTGTATCATGAATCATAATCTAGCTCTTTATGTGGAAAAATTAACACTTTTGCTAAATATTCATACTAAATGATGTTTACATACATGGTGTTTTCACATGTTCCAGGGTTCCCGCTATGAAACCGGCTTTAGAATATATTACTCATTAATCAATATGTTGTAAAAAAAATTGTCCTTCGCTTAAATAAGATCCCAAAAGAGAGCAAAATAGCCTTCTCGCACGTAACCAAGTGCTATATTTAGGCCTATGTTATATGTTAATGCTGGGGGTGTTTCATGAATCATATGTCTTGTGGGATCAATATGAGGAAGGTTTTCCTGACATATCTAGACATCATGAGGTATCAGAAGCATAACTGTGCATAAGCTCTGTTTATATTAGCAATGTTAGACTTAGACCACATGGCAATATTACTCTCACTCACTCACTCACTCATCATCTATACCACTTTATCCTGTATTCAGGGTCATGAGAGTCATCGAGCCTATCCCAGGAGACTTAGGGCACAAGGCTGGGCACACACACACATACACACACTCACACACTACTTGCAATTTGAGAACGCCAGTTAGGCTAATCTGCATATTTTTGGACTGTGGGAGGAACCCGGAGTACCCATAGGAAACCCACCAAGCACAGGGAGAACATGCAAAGTCCATCCATGCAAAGAATGTGGAAACCGAACCCGGACCCTGGAGGTGCAAGACGAGGTGCAAGACGACAATGCTATGGCAATATTAATATAAGATAATAAATGATCAAATAATCATTGTGTTAAATTTGGTGTTACCATTTTGTTGAAGTTGATTATTTTCCAATTATAGCGCATCCCCAAATCTTTTATTCTATTTATATGTAAGAAATTGATCCTAGCATTTTTCTTATTTATAGAAAACAGATACGTCAAACATTTTATCTGTTAATTGTTAGATCTAATGTTACAACTAAGTTGTACCTTTATGTTATAGTCTCCTTATACCTTTTTCCTCTTACCAGCATCTCTTTCATCTCCCTACCAAAGATAATAATGAAAAGAAAAAAAACTGCAAAGAGCAATTTTCCAGAAGGCCTTTCAGTATGAGGCAACTTTTTTTTTTTTACTTTTTCTTTACTCAACCATATAAACAATCAAAACATGTCCAGTGTACGGTGGCGCAGGGGTTAACATTGTGGTCTCACACCACCAGGGTCTGGGTTCGATTCCCACCTCAGGTCTGTTTGCATGCTTGGTGGGTTTCCTCCAACAATCCAAAGACAAGCAGATTAGGCTAAATGGCGTTCCCAAGTTAGCAAGGCCCTCTTCATGCCCTACGTCTTCTGGGAAAGGCTCCAGGCCCCTGCAACCCTGTCCATAGTTTAAGCGGTATAGAAGATGAATAAATGAGAAGGTTGTCATGTGTACCATACAAGCTCCTGTGTAAGTTGTTACTACAGAAACAATATCATGTAAAAATATATTATTAACTATCAGAGCCGTGCTGAGCCTTTCAACTTGTTCTGACCAATCAGAAAAAAGGATTCAACAGCAACGGGTTATAAATGACAAATATTAAAGGTTGCATGTCTAAACAATGTGAGTAAGTGTGAGAAATGACCTACAATCCTGATTACACACCCTGTACAGTGTGTAACAGCATCGTCACATGTTTAAACTGGCTTTCAGTATTCAAGAGTTTTAAATGTTTAGTACAGTATATGACTGTGGACTGACGAACACTTGGCTGAATGTTTTCCTGAGACATCGCACTGAACTGTATAGTGGATGAGAGATGTGGGCAAGAAGCGAGTGCAGTTAATCCATCACCCTCTTCTACATAACGTGCCTTTGACTTACGACACACTTCCTGCCAAGTTTTCTTTTCTTTTTTTTTTCTTCAGGTTCACCAAATGGTTCCAGAAACAAGGCAAGTTTTCATTAATTTGTTGGCCTGCATGGCTTCTCAATTTTAATTATACTGAGGACCTTTGCGATGAACTAGACACTGTTTGTACTGTATAGATGTCCATCTGAAGCAACTGTAAAATCCTAGAGACCCAAAAGTTAATTTCCGCTATTTTCTAGACTCTGAGAAAAATTAAATATTATGCCAAGTTATATGAGAGTTTCTGGAATATTTCCCATCCCTGCTACGGCACATACGCTGCGGTGAAAAAGTATTTGCCTCCTTCCTGATTTTTCTTTTGGATATTTGTCAAATGATTCAGATCATCATACAATCGTAATAGTACACAAAGATAACCTGAGTAAATACAAAATGTTGATTTCATTTATTAAGGGAAAAAAGCTGTCCAAATCTACCTGGCCCTACGTGAAAAAGTAACTGCCCCCCTCCCCCCACCCTTGCTAAATCATGAATGAACTGTGCTTAATCACATTTTTTTTTAAAAAGCTGAGTTACATTTCACTTGCTGATTACTGATTACTTCCAGACCTGTTGAATCAAAAAATCACTTAAATAGTCATGCAATTCTTGCAATTCTTTTATATCCTTTATAGCTTAATAAGGACTACCAATTATATAGTTTTTATTATACATAGTTTATTATATAGTTATTGCATACACACACATACACACACACACACACACACTATTTTGCACTTCACTGTTGACCATTATGCTAACTCACCTGTGTCCAGAGCCTGTTGTAGTTCAATCGGTGCACTGGAAGCTAACAGGGTTCTGTGGAGAGGCTCATTTTCCCAGCCTGATCAAACACAAAAAGACAACCATCGCTGTGAAAACGGACCCCCAGGATCGAACTGACACCGAGGATAAATAACAGGTAGGGCAGAGCTCAGATTTAAAACCGAAACTTTGTGACTTTCCTTTCAATAGGTTAAAATGTGGGCCAATAGCAAAGTCAATAAGTTGAAACACAAAGATACTAGCATGCTTGTGTATTGACTAACACGGTCAATTAATAGCATTTTGAGGGACTCTGGTTCTGTATGATGGATTAGCTTTAAGTGTATGTACACTAATGAGGGATAAATCTCACCCGGTCTCTCTAGCGCCTCAGTGAGTCTGAGCACCACAGCTGGGGCCTGGTCCGGCACGGTACACTGCTCCAGAGAATCCCCCAACCCACAGCCTGTCATCAGACACACACACACACACATACACACATAGGGGGATTAACTATAGACAATCCGCTATGCTCTGTCCATTATTCACAAGAATAAAAAAAAGAGAAGCAGGAGACGGGAGATATGCGATATTCCACCACTGACACCCCGTATTCTCTGATTAGCTGCCTGCCTCCAAGTCATCGTGGCAGTCCTCCCTAGAGACAAAGCTGTCACACTCACACTGCCATTATAGTGATACACACCACAATGTCCACACAGACACTGAGATGGACACGGGATTTACGAGCGTCTGCACATAAACCAACTGGGGACGGGGCGTAAATAAAAAATAAAATAAAAAAAACTTAGAGTCATTATAAAGTAAAATACCACATGAGAGCGAAACAGAAACCCATATTTCTAAATATACGATCATGGGTGCATGCCTGGACTTGTGGACTGTGTGTGTGTGTGTGTGTGTGTGTGTGTGTGTGTGTGTGTGTGTGTGTGTGTGTGTGTGTGTGTGTGTGTGTGTATGTGTGTGCTATTACACAGCATAACGGATTAGCCTCTGATTTGATTCTGTAACACAACTGAAAGTGAAATACATGGCGTGTGGTGGCAATGAGCTCATTTTCATTGCTTTTAATTAACAGTTAATATGAAGTATAGTGTTGTTGGACAATAAAATGAGAAAATATATATATAGCATGATTTAGCTTAGCGCTCAGTCAGAATGTTAGCATTATTGCTTTACTACTTCGATAATAAACATTTTACAATTTGTTTAATTTTAAATTCTTAATGCTTACCAAATAATTAATTTTTAAATGCTTTTGATAAATTTGTGGTTGGGATTTTAATACGAATATCATGCTTTAAAGTAAGACATAGTATTATCAATCTAATGCTAGCTAAACTGAGCTAGCTTACAGGATGGCTTAAATGTCACCTGGGCAAGTACAGTGGTACCTCGGCAATGCTCACACTTTAGAAAAACTAAATCTGGCATTAAATTCGCCTCGGCATATTAAGCATTTTCGGCATACGAGCGAATGAATCGACGCCACCCGAATGCCGGCTAAATCGCACGTATGTCCACGACCGGTTCAAAACTTGCGGGGGAAAAAAGTGGAAAGCCAAGTGAAATGAGTGTACATATTATTTTGTGGGTTTTTGCCATTTTGTGCATGACTTAGTGAAGACATACTGTACTGTAGCACCATGGGTCCCAAAAATATTAGCAAGAACGGTAGCAAGAAGAAAACGCAGCCACTTACAGTATAGTTTTGTTTTTAAAGCAGCCGGTGCAAAGAGGAATCATACATTAAGGTTAAGTGATGTTTAATGTCTGGGAAAATTTTATTTCATATTTTACTCCATTTATATGTCTGTTTTTATATACAAAAAAATTGGTAACATAATATTTGGGTGGCTAAAATAGATTATTTGCGTTTACATTATTTCCTGTGGGAAAATGCATCTCTGGAACTCGCCTCTAGAACGGATTCAATTTGTACAGTATGTCAAGGTACCAGATAATGTATTCGTCCAAAAAGCGCTAAACGCTGTAACACAGTTTGGCAAATAACTGTTCATTCCTTCACTTCTACTCAACATTTTGATTGCATTAATGATGTAGGCAATAGGCAAATACATAAGTACTGTACAAAATTCTGTCCAGCCACAGCATGATGCTGTGACCAAATCTGGACATGCAGACAGACAGACAGACATACAGACATGCAGACAGACAGACATACAGACAGACAGACATACAGACAGACAGCAAATGTCCTGAGACTGGTTTCGGGTCCTCCAATGTATGAAACATAAAGATACCATTAAAAGAGCGAGTTCGGACAGAAAAACCTTTCTTTTATATACACTGCAGTTCAAAAGTTTTAGATCACTTGCAAATTTCTTTGTTTTTGTTTAGTGATTTATTTTCTACATTCTACAACAATACTGGGGATTTCGAAACTATAAAATAACACATATGGAATTAGGTAATTACGTAACAACAAGAAAAACACCAGTTAGTTGTTATTTTAAGACACAGAGGTCGGCCTTTCTGTAATAGTTCCTGCAAGAACAGTATTGTCAAGTGCATTTGCAAAATCCGTCGAGCACCATAATGAAACTGTCTCTCATGAAGGCCGTCCCAGGAGGGCCTCAGATAAAGTAACACGGTTAGAAATATGACCTTGGCAATTAGTCTCATTATCAAGAGAAGAAAATATATGTTCCCTCAGTGTCCAGGTGCATTTTTCCCCCCTGACAGAAATAATTACAGCCTATGTTTATAACCATGGGTACTTTAGTTACTTAGCGCTAATGTATTGCTGCATTCTTTAACGCCGCTAGCCCAAAAATCCGGGACCATAACACATCAAACAGACAAACCTTTGCATTAATTCAAAGTCAAATACGCAAATAAAAAAGGGAAACTCATGCATTTAAGGCTGTACACTTTCTTTGCTGGCCACTATGTTTGATATCTATATCTTTGATGCTAATGGCACGTAAATGAGCACACAGGAACACTCGACCATTTCTAACAGACGTGTCATATTGAAAATGGCACCTAAGTGATGATTAGCGAGATGAAACCTGGATGGCATTTACATGGTTGGACTGAAAAGGACGGCGTTGTTTTTTTTTTTTGGTGGGAAATTTACATAGATAACTGCACCATTAGCATCATATTAGCATGGACGTTATCGAGAGAATTCCCGTGAGGAATACTGGAGGCACGTGTTTTTCTCAACACGCACGTGAGCGGTGATGCTCAGGAACGATGACACTCTTGTATTCCTGTTTGGGAGCCATCAGCAGTGCTAGTTAGTGACAATGCTAATTAGGACTGATGCATACCATTTGCTGCTATCACTATCTCTTCGTCTTACTGTAGCTTTTATATTTCATCATTAGGGAATGTTTGTTTTATCAGACTGAGTTGCACAAAGGAGCATCTGTTAATAACACAAAGGGCTGTTGTTGTTTGAGACTCTGATGCTAATCAGCCTGATAGCGGCCTTGTAGCATCACATGGAAGAAGCCCTGGCTGATTTGTTTGGATGCACAAAAAATGATTGAAATCAAAACCTTCATCCGATTGAGCAGGAAGAGGTTAAATTAGCATACCTGAGGATTCAGAAATGTTCCAGCAGCTGGGAACTTCTGGGAATTCTGGACAAAGGGAACTGACTGGCAAACACGCCGTGTTATGGAAATGCACAGTTTCATATGAGTAATGAAATGAAAAATGGCTTAAAAGCATACGATTTGGAGCAATAATAACAAAACGTGAAAGAGATGAATGGCGGCAACATCTGGGAGTTTTTTGATGAAGGTGGTACGAGGAAGGAAACGGGGATTACATTTGTTAAGGGGAGCGTTCATTGGTATTCCAGCAGCACAAAAGGCCTTTAATTGCTCCAACTGCTATAGAAAATAATCCCACAACATCGTGTCGATCTCTCCACGGACTCCGAGAAGGCATGGTTTATGAATGAGTAAAGAGGTGAAGGTGGTTCTGACAGAATCATAATTCTCTCTCTCACTATCTCTCTCTTGCTCTCTCTCTCTCTCTCTCTTTCAAACTCACACACACACACACACACAGTCATGTTCTCCTTTGTTTTAGAATCTTCACACTTTCCAGTGTGTACTGTATGGCATGTACTACAGGATGCGAAAGGCCAAACTAAACTAAACTAAACGTTTGCGCACTCTCTATTAGGTCATACTGATGTATTTGTTGAGCGCTCGCTTGTTTATACAGTAGGTTCTTATTCTTTCCCCCTCGTCTTAGCGAGCTCTGTATTTTTTCCGTATGGTTTCTCGATTAGCATCGCTGTCACACCTGATCTCGTTGGCAATCCCTCACAGGCCAATACCTCACTTTGAAAGGGTCCAGGCCTCTGGAGCCCCCCGGACTGAGAGCGATGCTATTACACCCGGCTCCTGCTGAATTCCGACTCACTTACCCAGTCATGCTTATTTCACCCCAGCAAAGCACTTACTGCAGAAGGTCACTTTTGTTGTTGTTGTTTTTTGTTTCCTCTTTTTTTCATTGTTAATAAAAGTTGTGGTTGAAAAGACTTTTTTATTTTTGTTTAAAGCAAGACAGTGTATTCATAAGTACTTGGAATGAAACAATCACCCACACTCACTCACTTACTCATTGTCTATAGGTACCACTTTATCCTGGAGCCTATCCCAGGAGACTTAGGGCACGAGACAGGGTACACCCTGCACAGAGTCCCAATCCATTGTAGGGTACACACTATGGGCATTTTGGGAACACCAGTTATACCCCTATCTCACCTGTGCGGTTTGACTCACGGTGAGATGCAGGGTCGGGCACCGTGAGTCAAGGTCTGCAAACTTCCGCGAGGCCCACCAAAAAAATTAAACATGTTTAATTTTTCACGCGGAAAAGATGGAAAGGTACTCACAACGAAAAAAAAAAACTCGCTGGGAATCATAATGAACCGTATGAAGGAAGTAGGAGGAAACCGGAGCACCCCGAGGAAACCCACCAAGCGTAGGGAGAACATGCAAACTTCATGCACACAGGTCCGAGGCGGGAATCGAACCCGAACCCTGGAGGTGCAAGGCGACAGTGCTGAACATAATCACAAAATGTAAACACTAATACTTAGGAGTCATCATGAACTACAAAAGTCAGACTGTGATTGGGTGAGTACCATTACCAAGATGAAGTATATACAAAATGAAACGAACAAAAGATTTTTAATACACCTACATACAACTAAAAATTATAAACTAGTTATTAACAAATTGACAATAATAATAATAATAAATAAATAAATAAATAAAGACACTAACATTGAGAAGTTTTTTTATGTGGCAGCAGCAGCAGCATCAGTGATGTTATAAAAACACCCCTGATGTAAAGACATGGTACAGTACATAACTCTATTGAATATTTCGATAATACTGTCTGGAGGTATAAGAAAGCAGAATAGAGGAATAGAGCAGAATGCTTTTAGATAGCAGCGGCATCATTGTTACTGTAAAACTCTAAGTGCTCCGGCCCCGATGCTTTAGAGAACACAGGAGCCCAGCAGATGCTATCTGTTTTCTATTAAGTGGACAGAAAGCAATTTCTTGGGCTTCCACAGCAGTCAGTGTGTGTGTGTGTGTGTGTGTGTGTGTGTGCATGAGTGTGTAAGTGTGCGTGTGTGTGTTTTAGCGATGCAGCACTGCTGCCATCAGAGTGACAGGGAATTTCAGGGATCAGCACTTTTGCACAAAGCCATTAATGTGGTTCCATCCTGGGGTCAGCCCATTGCGTGTATAAGAAACCTAAATTTACAAATGTACACACAAACACTAACATCCCAATGCATTCTTACTTTCAGCTCAATTTTTTTGTTGACTCAGAAAAAAAAATGCATTTCCATCTGTCATAATCAGATCTAATAGTGCTCCTGATACAGTACAAACTCGTCAGAATAATGTGCAGCACTCTCCGGTTATCACCAGGGGGCGTTGCAGTCTCTGCTGACTTTGAAGATCCTTTGTGTGCTCGAGGAAGTACTTGGCTTTATGTTGCCTATATGTAGAGGACTCAAAGGCAAAGTAAAAGGCAAGTCGTTGCGTTAGGTCCTCCTTTGTTCAAGAAATGCGGAGTATACACACACACACACACACACACGCACACGCACAGGTAATGCTGTGAACAAATGTGAGCTGTAACATCAGGGACGGAGCACTATAGTCACTATTCCTAAATAGGTTTGGCTTCAGTCCTGCATGAATCATGTTTACCGTCAGTATCCCCACTCAAAATCTGTGCGCTCGTACACTTCACACCTACTACAGTTGAGAACTGGCGGTACATCACGAATGTTATATATGCATAGAGCAATCAAGCTTATGTCTGATCCTACACTGGGACTGTGGCAATTAGATATTCACACAGAATTCAATGTGAGAGCAATACAAAAAAAAGTTTTTTTTCATACAGATATTATATTTTATAGCATTATTCTATCTAATTTTATTATCTATGATAAATCGATCATTGTTAACTTTAGTGAATTACTGTGGTATAATGGGAATAAAACAACTTAGGACATGCTTGTATCTGTTTCATTACGTTAACGTCCACAAACATGTAGTTGTAGTCATTCCCTTCCTGGCCACTTCACAGCTCTACCATATTTCTAAGCACTGACACTGGAGACTCCTTCCAAAAAAAGTCTAAATAACTGCCTTTTAACAGAAGCTTAATAAAAAATGTACGGTTGCACATTTTCCACAATTTTTTCCATTATTCATGTCCTTGAGGAATCCTTGTTACTACGCAAAACGAGCACATTGATGCGAACGTGATTCGAATTATAGCCGGAAATACTAGCATAATGTTGGAGCTGCTGTTATAGAAAATTAATCAACATCTTGAAGCAGATCAAGTGGTGCCCAGGGCTAGTTGGAAAAAAAAAAGGCAGTGGCTTTATGGCAGAGCTCACGCCGGAAGTCATCATGGTGGCAGCACAGTTCATGACCCAGGACAACATGGTGGCATCTCCAGCTCAGATCATACTGAGGTTTATAAAAATGTGGTATCTCTAGCTCAACTCATACCAGTGGACATATCATTGGTAGGCCAGGACCCACTCAAGACCAAAGTAGGCATGTCAGGACCTTAAAGGAGGGGCTACAATGACATCAGCCCCAAAAGCAGCACCGGGATACTCAAGACATCATGAGCACGTGAATCAGATTATTGTTTAATATGGATTAGTATTTAAGTTCTGGAATTTGTATAGCATCTGTTCTATTCAATTTGTGTTTGTACACATGTTCTTGTTTGCCAAGATGCTGTTAATGTTTGTTAGAGCTTGAAATTGTGTAATGCACGAATTAAATATTCATATGCTCTTGCATCTGCCTCAGACTCAATAACCTGACACTTAACAGTACTGCAGTAAATAATATAATATAATATAATATAATATAATATAATATAATATAATATAATATAATATAATATATTCAAGCAATATCACATGAGCTAGAGTGCAGTTATACAGTACCGAATGCATACTGTAGCTGTGATTCGGCTATAAGTGGGTGCTGTACCTAATCGCAGCTGTACAGGACAATAGTACATTCTACTTGCTTTTACTTAAGTCTTTGTTTATAGGTAGGTTCTTGTAAGGATGTGGATTGTCAACACTGTTCAAGTTGTCTATTTACAAATTCAAATTCTCTAGTGGATATTCTGCCAATAATGTGCTACTTTATCTTGGCTTCTTAACCACTGGCAGTCACTACAAAACATCTGGATTCCATCTCAGATGTTGGAAGAGATTACATGTAAGTCCTGATAAGGGAATGAATTTGGTGTAGAATATTAATCTTATCAAGGAAGAAAAAGCCCGAACTGGTTTCACATCAACCGAAAAAGATAAGTATGTGCATGGCTTCCATATGGAGATTGAGAAATCACAGTGGGATCAAACTGAAATGGCTGGAACATCTCATTCTTCTTAAACTTCTAGTATGAGCTGAAAGTGCATTCTGTTGATTACATAAACCACACTTCCTACATACTGGCTGTCAGATAAAGAAAATTGATATCTTCCTTTAAATAGACAGAATTTCGCAGTTTTACTGCTCACACTAACCACTTATAAATTCAGCACAGAAATTCATCTTGTTTTTGCATGTTTATTCCATGCATTAGAGGAAACTCTTTTATTCGGAGCATTTGTGCATTTGAGTGAAAACCTGCTCTAAATTTAGAGTCACTTTCCCCCCCACTTCTTCTTCTTTTCCTTTCCTCTCTTTCTTCCACATTCCTTACTCATCAAGCCTCCTTGTTCTTAGCTCGGGTGTCCATAAGAGCAGATTTCTTCAACCCATCTCGGAAAACCTGAGATGTGGAACTAAACACAGGTTCGCACTCCAACAGACACTCTTGACCAATCATGCCCATTCCTGTAGACAATTTTGACCATTCATTTTCTTGAACACTACTGGAAAATGCTGTCCACTCTCATATACTGTCCTCTGTACCAATTACTCCTGCTTCCATAGATCCCTTTCATCAGTCCCACCCATCCTCATAGACACGCTACAATTCTTCCAAACTCCCATAGACATGCTTGACCAAGCCTGCTCACTCCTATAGAGACATGATCATCCCACCTACTTCTATTCCTTTCCATTAACATACATACTGTAGTCTTTCCCAACTCTTGACCAATTCTACACATTTTGAGCATTCCTTCACCCTAATTAGACAGCAATCCTCGACCTATCATCTTAATCAATCATGTCTTATCCTGGTAATATTTAGTCCATGGATGGTTGTTTGCAAAGGTTCTTTTGTCAAATCCCTCCCAGTCCTATACATATACAGGTACCTGACTAAACAACTTCCCAGACCCCAGTCTGATCAAGCATCCATGGGATATGGCGACAAACATGTCTGATCCACGGAGGGTCCATCACGAAATCCAACAGCACCCAAAGGATCTGCTGCCGATGTCCTGGTGCCACACACCACAGCACACCCTCAGAGGTCTTGTGGGGTCATGTCCCAAGGGATCATAGTTGTCTAGGAGGCACAAGGGGGGGTGTACATAAGGTGAGACAAAGAAAGTGGCAAATGCAACTCTGTCACATACATACATAAAAAAAAAAAAAAAAGTGAGTTTTCACTCTACTGCCCAACATAAACACACCATTTCACTCTAGTACTTGTCCTAATATGAGTTTTCATCCTCCTGCATGAGGGTCTTCGATTTACATTGTTATTGTAGCTAATTACAGTACTGCTTTGTCTAGGCTTGAACCAAAATTAAAGGTACAGTATGTTACAGTATATTTTGAAAAAAAGAAACACAGTATTTTGTGAGGACCGGGTGTTTGTGGGGACATTTTACCCTAGCATTGTGAGGACATTTAGTCTGTTTTGGTCCTCACACCCCACAAAAAGAAATGAAGGCATGTACAGTATGTTTATATATACACACACACACACTTCACTTGACTGGTGTGCTGAATCATTTAGATAATTGCAATAATGTGTCACTGTGGCTTATTGAATTTAGAGGTGAGACCCAAAGTGGCTATCCATGCAAATGGTGTTTCTCAACCCTCATTGATTTTGTGTTCATTGTCTATTCCTTCAGGAATAAGAAAATACATTATAAAAATCAATCACTCTTACAAATTTTATCTTCTATATGCACACGCACACTCGAACTCTCTTGCTCTTAACGCACTCGCACGATTCTGATCATGCATGATTAAAATTACAATTAAGCTCCACAAAGAGCTTCCATAAAGGAAATGGATGACCTGGTTAATTTCAGGCAATCTTCTGAAAATTTCAGCACGATGAATATCAATGGGGCCATTAAATAGTTTTTTAAAAAGTCGTTCTGTTAACGTTACTGTATCTGCGTTTGAAGTTTACCAGCTTGACTATGTCACGAAGTAAACAACTCGTTTTCTTTTCCTCCGCAGCAAGTCTTCAAGCACAGATGGATTCAGGATCGAAACGGAAGCAGATAAAGGAGAAGGACGAGATGAAAGAAGAAAAAGATGAATCATGGGTGTGAAGCCTGGAAAATTGGACAGGGAGAAAGTATAAGGCCAAGTTTGGAAAGAGTGAGTGAATTAATGATATGTATTTTAAAAAAAGGAGAAGAAGAGAGGAAAGGGAAAGCAGGTGACAGAATCAGCCCGGAGAGAGAGGTCAGACCGCGGGCTTCCCAAAAAGACGCCACCTGGTAGGGGCTCGTCCTCGGATGTTTCCCCTGCAGCCAATGAGTGAGGCCCATGAGAGGGGTGTGGAGCACATGCCTCTTCAATTAGAGCAAGAGAGCGGGAGAGAGCAACACAGAGGAAAAGAGGGAGGGAGGAAACACACACATACACACAGATATACACAGAGAGGGAACGAGAGGGGGAGAGGGAAGGCGGGGGAATGTGCAAAGTTAGCAAAGAGTAACTTTTGAGACCTGAGCAAAAGTCAAGGCAGGAAAAAAAGATGGTTAAGCTGTATAAATTATAAAAGCGGGAGGTTAAAAGAAAACTTTCCTTTGGCGTGGAATGTGTGTCTGAAGAAACAAACAGCGAGAAGTAAAACATGTTCTTTTTATATACGAGGTGAAAAAAGTTTTTCTAAAATGGTAAAAATTTTGTTTTTTCTAAATTGCCCTATTCTTGATCGTACTCAATTACAGTAGAATAAATACCCAGATGATTCAAACCTTTAAACTATTTCTTTATTTAACAACAAGACATATTGAATAAGAAAAGATACGTACGTTTTATATTTCTATATAATATAATAGAACACTATATAGTGTTCTATATATTTTTTTCTATCTATCTATCTATCTATCTATCTATCTATCTATCTATCTATCTATCTATCTATCTGATGAGATTTCACCCCATGCTTACTGGAGCATCTCCCACAAAATGGATTGGCTTGATGGAGTCTTCCTCCGTACCATACGGTCAAGCTGCTCCCACAACAGCTCAATAGGGTTCAGATCCGGAGACTGTGCTGGCCGCTCCATTACAGTCAGAATTCCGGCCGATTCCGGCAACTTTAATACTTTAATTGTTTGTGAAATGAATAAAATTGTTTGTGAATTGCATTCCAAACTTTTGAGCGGTATATATATATATATATATATATATATATATATATATATATATATATATATATATATATAAAAAACACTTAGTTTTGGTTTCATTTGATCCATACATACACATTTGAGTTGAGGGTTGTCAGTATGCTCCATGTGCGGAATCAGATTTTATCAAATTAAACAGAACTTTGACCCAGTTTTTCACCCGTAAGCATGATATAAATACTAAAAGACAATGCTATTAACATATTATTAATTAACAATTTAAAGATTAACTCTATCAATATGGTTATTATATGCATACTGTATGTATTATTACATTTTAATATGTTATCATTTCTATAGTAATAAATTCCAAAATGGATTTGTATGGCTTCCCATAAACAGATAAATATGTGTATAAAAGATGGTGTCTCTTAGTAAACGATCATGCAACATTTATGGAAGGAGTCTCGAGTGTTAGCTCTTTGCAACAGTTAGACGTAATTGTGTTATTTGCTTTCCCACTCGATCATGTAGCAGGTGTTTGACATCAGAAGTGGAGGTGATTACAGACAGTGACCAGAAACAGCACAATCACAGTTTGGAAGAATAGAGAGAGAGAGAGAGAGAGAGAGAGAGAGACTCTTTTAAAACTACAGTGAGCTAATACAGACTCTGTACTTTTGATACTTTTACTAGGAATATCTCTATTTTTACACAAGTATAGGACTTGTGTCCTTTGCCTACTACTGTGCGGCTCTTCACCTGAGTCATGGACTGGAGAGCGAATAGTGCAAGTGCAAGTGTGTATCGTACAGTATGTGGTGTCCCTGAAGTGTGTGTGAACTATGGGCAGCAGGGTTGCAATTGTCATAGACCCCAGGATGAATATAATGGTCATTTAGCGAGAACTCGTTATATAGCTATTAGAGACATTCTCAACTGAGAATACAACTCGAATATGTGTGTGTGTTTGTGTTTTGTGTGCACACCATGTACTCATTCACAGGCTCCCGGCTGTAGACCACTGGGCCATGCATAATTAATAAGGCAGGGGAGATAAAAGCAGACTGAGGTTATTTTTTTCAACTCCGCGCAGCACGTCCATGCTCGTGTTTTCAGAACACGTCTCTCATGTTTCTCACAGTAATTGGCATCCTTTAAAGAAGCAGGAGAGAAAGTGAATGTAGGCCAACACACTCCTGCGAGCCACAAAATATTTATCAGATATTGCCCATCCACCCCCTGAAGCACTAACACTCCACATGGTGTGCAGAAGGATAAAGTGCTGCCACGGGCTCTCTGTGCACCTCCGAGTACAATAACAAGAGAACGCACCAAAAATACAGCAACTCTAAACACAAGTGTGCATCAGCGCCTGACAGCAGGAGCTCAAGACAAAGAATTTTCAAACAGTTCTAATGAAAAGTCAACAAAAACTACATTGTCCATTCGGTTAATGAATGTATAAACATTATACGTTGTTATATAATCTTATATAATGTTAGATGATTATATACTGTAAAGGTTATACAGGGCTAGCCTCTGCAACTTTGGCATGGTCATTATAGTGAAAGAAATTTTATAATAACATTATTAAAACATTATAACATAATGAACAAAGATTTCACATCATGTTCTTCAGAATCTTCAGTTTCTTCAGAAATTAATGGAGAATTTACTACAGTTACTGTATTATATTGGGTAAAAGTAGTATTGGTACGATGTACTACCCGTCTCATGGTCAGCTGGTTGGCGACCAAACCACCAGGATCAGCTGGTGAAGAGGGTTGTTTGACATCCAGCAGGTAAAAACAAGACCTGTAAAAGGGTGGATGAAGACTCTTGTAGGTCAATAGTCATCTAGCAGAAACATGGGAGTCAGAAACACCACAGGACTAAAGAGCCCATAAGGAAGATGAACACCAACATTGACTTCCTTCAGACAACTCCTGCGAACCAACCTGGTGCCAAACATATTAATCTGCTTTCTTTTGGAGTATTTTGCATAGGCACAAAGGGCAAATCTACCAACAAGGCATCACATGATCTTTGCCCAGGGCTATGCCCTGAAGAGGGAATGTCAGTGTTGTTGTTCACAGCATCAGAAACAAGACAGGAGGCAGCAGTTTCAAAAGTGATAGTGGAAGCTACAAGTCTCTGTTTGGTGGAAGGCAGCCTGAAAGAACAAGACGGCACATTCTTTTGGTAGGGAAAGAAATGACAAATGTTTGCATGGGACTTGCAGTGAGAAACACTTCACTCTCCTCACAAGAATCACCATCCAGAGGCGCAACTGGAATGCTCTCTGTTTGCCTCTCAACTTCTTCAGGCCAAGCAAACATCCTAAGCATCTGTGCTCCCACACTCTGCTCTTCAGGCATGGACAAGAATGAGTTTTCCAAGTAGTTTGAAAGCAGTGCCAGAGAGATTCCTGCAACAGAATTTGCTAGAAGACTTCAAATAAGAGCTAACTACAAGTCATGGCCCTCTAGCCTCTGCAACTTTGGCAGGGCAAGCTGAATAAGAATGGGTAGAGGGAGTATGAGCCTTACAGTTACATTTAGGCATTTGGCAGACGCTCTTATCCAGTGTGACTTACAAAAGTGCTTTGAAGTTTCCATCTTCGAATTACACTTGGTTATTGGGTTACTAACTAAGTACCATCATTCAAGCACTGTTGGGTTTTTATTTTGGAGGGGGGAAGGGGAGAGATTAACTGAAATATTTAGGTTTTGCTATTATCATAACCTTTGCAATACATCCTTCTCCAACACACTACTTCCTTCAAAACCACAGAGTATCCTAGCCATACCCCAAAAAGCCTTGCTGAACCACTTCCGCATTACTCACAGCTATCCAAGGACTCACTGTGACACTCACCTCTCTCAGGTTGCTAGCGAGGTGCATCTTCATCCCAAACATCCAACTCTTTGTTGATTATGGCAACATCTACGATAGCATTAAGAAAGCCTTCGGCCCAAGTGACACCAAGATTGCACGCATAAAGTTAAGTCCTGAAGACTGATTTCATAATAGGCCTAGACAAACAAATAAAGAGATGGGCAGGGAGAACACTGGAGAAGGGAGAACACTTTCAACAGAACAGCAGTTAAAGATCCAACCTTCTGTCTGCCATGAAAAAGCACTGATCGTTGACATGATCTTCCCAATAAAGCAGCTGTAAAATAAGTGCTGTGAGCAGAGGCAATCACTGTACATTGCCTTCATTAACCTGGCCAAGACTTTCAACTTGGTCAGCAGCAAATGCTTCTTCACTCAGAGAATTGGATGTCCCCCCAAGCTCCTGAGGATGATTACATCTCTGCATGAGCACACACAAGGTGGCTCTTCCTCTGACCTATTCCCAAGTACAGTAGGTGCAGAGTGAAGCAAGGGTGTTTAATTGCTCTAAAACGTTTTGGCATCTTTTTCTTCTTGCTCTCTTATGGCTTTATTCAATCAAACGATGGCCCTGCTCTGACAGTACATACTAAAGAAGCTCCAAAAAGACTCATTAACTGCTTCAAAACTTTGTAGGGAGTCTGGTTTCGCAATATTTCTCATGAAGACCAACAAATTGGCCGAAGACGTCAGCATCAAAACAAGCATTTCCACTGGCGATAACACCCTTGAGGTGGTGGAGGAGTTCTCCACTATCTCCAGCAACTTCACCTGGGTTGCCAAGCAGAACATGAATTGGCAAAGCAACATAAGCTGCTCAATAGCTTCCATCTGTGCTGTCCCAAAAGGATTTCGGGCATCACCTGGCTACAACGTATTCCAAACAAGAACGTTCTGCTACAGTCAGGAGTACCAAGTATTTGCTTTACTCACCCAAAGCATTTGCATAGGCACAGCTATGTCGGCCAAATACACGAGAGCCAAATCTCCAAGTTCATTCCTTATGGTGCTTGTGCCTGGAAGGTGTAGCTGTAGAGCGCAGTAGTTGGAGGTTTGCCGTCACACATATTTACAGCATCATGGCTATTTGATTGATTTGCACATTTCTACAGTATTAAAGGTTCTCCTGGCAAAATTGGTGTCCCTCTTCCTTTGATCTTAATCTAATGAGATTTTGCATTTCAAATCAAAATTTAGATTCCTGCAAGGTACTATGTTCACAGATTACAACACTACTGTGGTAACTATTTTGAACCTTGAACACATATTGCACATGTGAATGTACAGTAAGCAGTCTTGTTCCTCAGTTTTTGTTCAATGTTTTTTGCACCTAATTGGGGTTTTAATGTATATATATTGATTGGCCTCTTTACCTGAGGCCAAATGTCACCAGTGTGTTCTTGGTGTTCCCGGCTGTTAGTTTCTGCAAATGGCCAACAAATAAAATGCTGATGGCCGAGAAACACTTCAGCAGGAAATCAATGAATCATTTTTGCTCTGTGTGCAAGGCTGCTTTGCATTGACGCAACCTGCTGGCCATTTGTTTCATTATATTTTACCTGAGGTAATGAGTATGGACAAAAAAAAGTAATTATGATATCTTTGGCTTAAATTTATACTTTAGGCAAAATCAGATTTATTTTAATCTCATATGTGACAGAGACTTACAGTATATATATATAACACACTCCCCAACAGCTGTTTGTGCTAAATCATGTTTCTAACAGGAAATAATTATTGAGAGGATGTTATTATGCTATTGAATACATTGTTACCTTTAAACCTTAGCACTGTTGAGTCTGACTTGTTAGAAAGTGTTGATTAGTTTTTTATAACATCATCTCTGACCATAATTTATCATTTTTATCCAATGTTATGGAAGGGCTTTCCAATGTCAGTGCTTTGTAACAGTTTTCCACCACATAAAGCCAGAAGAAAGGACGTTCCGATTTCCCTGTACCATGACATCTTGTGTTTTCATGTCTAATTAACTTTGAGGGGTTGGTGAGGGAACAATTGTGTATAGCTGTGATAAGACAAGTCTTGTTTTGTGGATTTTTCACAACATTAAATATACCTATAAATGTCTGAAATAACATATGGAGTCCCACTGGTGACGTTGGGGGAAAAATATTTTGTTTCCACAACTTGCTAAGGTGTGTGAACGAGGTACTGTAGTATGATGCGGTCATGACTTAATAAGGCGTTGGAACAAGGTAGTATGTTATGGTCCGACATACTAAGTTGCCTTAGTAAGTTTATCTTAGTAAGATAGTACTAAGATGTCAACATACTTAACCTAGTAAGATAGTATGTTGCGGCCATGACATACTAAGGTGTCGGAAAGAGATAGTATGTTGCAGCCATGACTTACTAAGGTGTGAGAATGAGACAGTATGTTGCGGCCATTACTTACCAAGGTGTGGGACTGAGACAGTATGTTGGTCCATGACTTACTAAGGTGTGGGAATGAGATAGTATGTTCCAGCCATGACTTACTAAGGTGTGGGAATGAGATATTATGTTGCGGCCATGACTTACTAAGGTGTGGGAATGAGATAGCATGTTGGTCCATGACTTACTAAGGTGTGGGAATGAAATAGTATGTTGCGGCCATGACTTACTAAGGTGTAGGAATGAGATAGTATGTTGCGGCCATGACTTACTAAGGTGTGGGAATGAGATAGCATGTTGGTCCATGACTTACTAAGGTGTAGGAATGAGATAGCATGTTGGTCCATGACTTACTAAGGTGTGGGAATGAGATAGTATGTTGGTCCATGACTTACTAAGGTGTAGGAATGAGATAGCATGTTGGTCCATGACTTACTAAGGTGTGGGAATGAGATAGTATGTTCCAGCCATGACTTACTAAGGTGTGGGAATGAGATATTATGTTGCGGCCATGACTTACTAAGGTGTGGGAATGAGATAGCATGTTGGTCCATGACTTACTAAGGTGTGGGAATGAGATAGTATGTTCCAGCCATGACTTACTAAGGTGTGGGAATGAGATATTATGTTGCGGCCATGACTTACTAAGGTGTGGGAATGATATAGCATGTTGGTCCATGACTTACTAAGGTGTGGGAATGATATAGCATGTTGGTCCATGACTTACTAAGGTGTGGGAATGAGATAGTATGTTGCGGCCATGACTTACTAAGGTGTGGGAATGAGATATTATGTTGCGGCCATGACTTACTAAGGTGTGGGAATGATATAGCATGTTGGTCCATGACTTACTAAGGTGTGGGAATGAGATAGTATGTTGCGGCCATGACTTACTAAGGTGTAGGAATGAGATAGTATGTTGCGGCCATGACTTACTAAGGTGTGGGAATGAGATAGCATGTTGGTCCATGACTTACTAAGGTGTGGGAATGAGATAGCATGTTGGTCCATGACTTCCTAAGGTGTGGGAATGAGATAGTATGTTGCGGCCATGACTTACTAAGGTGTTGGAATGAGATGGAATAATATATGGCCATACATAGATATTCTGTTTTGGCCATGACCTACTGTAAGAACATGTATCAATGAATTCGTTTAGGTCCCAGATGTGACAGGATGATTATTGTTCTGGAGTAATGCTAATCAAACAGTTATAAACAAAATCAATTTAAATTCGTCCGTAGTTTACAAGGCAAATGCTGCGAGATTAATAAGTTGTGGCCACTACATAATTCCTTGTGGCCATGAATGAAATTATCTTGTCTCCACACATTAAGTTGCGGTCACGCATTATACTATTTTGTTTGCATGCCTTAGTAAGTCGTGGCCACAACATACTACTGTACAGTATCTCGGTCCCAGGCCTTAGTAAGTCGTGGCCACAGAATTTTTTTTTCACTTATTTTGTCTTTTTTTTTTCTAAACAAAAACATTTCTTGAAATGTGATCAGCCAAAGGAGAATAAATATTCATTTTAATGTTTAAGATGCATTGTTCAAAATGTAAAAAAATTAAATCAGATTTGAGGCAGTACTCGAAACGTACGAATGTAACTTTGCAAGACGCTTTTTTTTCGTGATTACCCTGAAAAACATGATTTCTTGGTCTAAAGTTACACTGTAGGTAATACTGCAAATGATGTTATACAGTTTGTGGCAGACGTGTGTGTTTTGCTTGGGTTTTTCATTACAGTGTGAACAGCAGATGTCACATTGAATCAGACATTTCTGATTGCAGTTGGGCCTTATTTCATATATCAGTGCTAAAATACCTGATTGCATTTGGGTCTCATTTCATATATCAGTACTAAAATATCTGATATATAGAGGAACAATCACATCCAATTTCATTTTTGTCACAATTTCACACTAGAAATCTTTAGATCAAGGTAGACCGGGTCAGGGGAATGCAGCTGAAATGAGATGAGCACTGTGTTAGTGTGCAATTTGTGTGTGTGTGTGTGTGTGTGTGTGTGTGTGTGTGAGGCAGAGTTATATCACTAATCAGTCCCATCAGCCCCAGCCAAAAATGTGATTCAGGAAAGGAAGCAGGAGGTTATAGGTTATCACTAGATGCACCCGCCCCCTCCTCATGATTTACAGTTTTTAGTTTTCCACACCTGCACTAAATTAGTTGTCCCCATGTGGTGTCTGACCAATTTAATGGATAACTAAGCACAACTGTAGACCTATGGTGCACAGAAGAGACATGGATGTATGGCTCGGGTCAGAATGTCTGAAGAAGACATACCATTAGAAAGAGCAGTTCACTGGAAGAAGCTTAGGTGATGTGTGTGTTTGGCCTTCACAGACACATGTACAGGTGTGTGCGATTGGAAAGAAAAATGGAAAACTTCCATTAGACTCTTAGACTCTTTGAGTCTGTGAATAAGTGCAATGTTTTTTGTATAGCTGCTAGCTACGGTGAACAGAATTGAAAGTACGCTGGGAGGAAATTAACAAGGCATGTGTAATGGCCTGTGTGTTCGTCATTAACAAATTATCAGTAATAGCTCTATATAAGCGTCCAATCAAGCATAGCATTCACAAAGGGGATTAAATGTGAAAAACAACATGTACACACGCAGCAGCCGGTAAACTGTAATTAAATGATCAAAGTGAGCAAAGCTTAAAGTCCAGGCTCGAGGTTGTTCATTTCTGGCTTTAATGACTCTCAAAAGAGGATTTTGGACTGGAAACATATTGGAGGAAAAAAAAAAGGCTCAGATGTTGACCTCTAATCGAAATTAACCATGGTGTCATGAAGCCCGGAGCAATTAAAATGACTCTTAACAGCAACTTTAATTTAGATTTTTAACATGGTCTCTCCTAATTTTTATTTCTTTCTATACTGTAAAGCAATGCTGAAGGCATTCAAAGTATTCAATAATCTCCTTTGAACAGTTGATATTAAGATGCATCTGCTAGTTATGCTCTGTAAAGCCTTCATAACGGCTCTAATCTGAGGTCCTAGTCGTTTCTGAGACTGGTAACCCTAAATGAACGTCTTCTCTGCAGCAGATGTAGGTTTTGGTCTTGATTTCCTGGGATGGTCTTCATGAGAGTCAGTTTCATCATGGTGCTTGATGGGTTTTGAAAAAGCATTTTTTGCAAGAACTATTCCAGAACAACTGACGTTCATATCTCAAAATATCAACTGACTGTTGTTGTTGCGTAATTACTTAATGCCAGTAGGTAATTTGATAGTTATTTAATAGTTTTGAAAAAGTCCAGAACTCCAGCCACTGGATGCAGTGCCGCGACGCCGAATAAAATGGAAGGGTTTGCGTCAGGCAGGGCATCCGGCGTAAAACCTGTGTCAAACTGTGTGTGCGGATCGACTGGTCCGCTGTAGCCAGAATACTATCTAACAGTATCGGTCTAGAATGCAGAAGGCCTCCGAGTGGCGCAGTGGTAAAGTGCTCGTCCTAGCATCCGGAGATCGCTGGTTCGGTTCCCGGGTGATGCTGTAACCTCTCGCAGCCGGAGGTCTAGAGAGAGCTGATTGGCCGAGCTCTCTCAGAGGGGAGGGATGAGAGGTACTTAGTGCTCCCACAGATCGAAAAGATGCGGTTGGCTGCGGAATTGGACACGACTAAATTAGGGAAAAAAAATTATAAATTAGAATGCAGAAAATAAATCCAAACTTGTGTTTAAACTTTTGACATCTTTTTATTTATTAAAGAAGGCAATGTGTTCTTTTATTCTACTTATATTTACAATTAATAATAATAATATTTGTTTATTTAATTATTTATCAATTGATTATTTTAATTAATATAATTTAATATAAATGATTTTTCAAAGAAACATTTATTCCCGTTTAAAAGTTTCGAACGATGCCCTGGATGCAGAACCAGTACCGACGCAAACAATCAGTGGAAATGTGCTATTACGAGATTTCGCAAATGGGTCACTAAGCAGAATGAAAGCACGGTGCTGTTGGGAATTAATTATAACTCTGAAACACATCCACAATACAAGTGAATGCAGTATTATAATCTATATTACACCAGACGCATTAACTCTCTGTAATCCCTCATTCTCAGCGTTCCAGTTTGCAGCGAGCACTTCACTGTCATTTATCTCAGTCATTTCATAGACAGAGCAGACGGTTTAATGAACAGTCACAACTCAGTACCGTCTCAATGACAGAAATCATTCTCCTCCGTACCTGATGCAGGCGATACCGCCATCAGAGCCAAGACCCTCTGTGAAGTGACAGGAGTCGAATCATTTGCATTAGCTTCTCTGCGAAGATCTCATTCAGAGAGGCAGAGATTAACAAAAGGTATCTGACAGTGAGATTAGTGATGAACCAGGACCTTGACGTGCCGAGCATATCTGAGCCGGGAGTTAATGAGGTTTTTAACAGGGCTCTGCGTGGAAGCACATCAATGCTAATCGTTAGCTCAGTGCAGCACTGGGGCTTTAGCTAGCATGACAACCCATAGCAACATTTTATTGCTCAGAATGACCTTTTTATTGTCTCATGAGACTGAATTGAGTTCGACTTTGTCTTTTCTATTTCTTCTAAACCCCATGTAGGAGAAACAAAGAGACATAATTGAGACAACGCGAGACATTCTTTTGAGAAACATTTGAGAAATCTGAGATGTACATGAGAAACAGAACTGCATTAGAAGGAGAAACAAATGAGCCATATATAAGACCATAACGAGATTAAAGTCAGATATAAATGAGATGCATGAAACACAAATTAGAAATATTATAGTTTTATTGAACATATAAGCACAATATAACAGACACCAGCAAAATCTGGCAAATTAAGACACTAAATGATACAAAATGTCACCCAACCAGATATTAAGTGTCACACTGCTCAACTCAAAGTATGATTTATACAGGAGCTACACAAATCCCACAGCATTGTGACTTTTCAATCTTCCAGTGAAAAGAATCAGTCAAAAAGGAGATGAACATTTTTAAAGGAAAACTGGTTGCTTGCTGTATGTGAGGGCTACAAGAACGGGCCAAAGCCAGGAAAGGTTCTCTCACCGGCTACATCAGGCTTCTCTTGTGGTGGATGTCCAAGTTTGTCCAAAGTCTTAGTATCTAATGGAACAAATAATAAATATTTAAACATTTGAGATTTACATAATCACCATTCAGCTACTCCATTCCCAACTTTCTGAAGGTGGAGAGACGGGCTTGAACTTGCTCATAGGCTGGTGTTTACCTGACTGATGATGTGGTGATGATGGCGGCTCCGGAACATTCTCCTGCAGTTTCTTTCTTTGAATTCTTGCTCTCCTGAGGTGGCATGCTTCTGAAAAGAACCCAGTTAAAGTAAAATGTACTGTACAGTATATACAGTACTCACCAAGATAAACATATTTGTCTAAGTTCTGGTACCTACTGTTAAACACTGAACACTAAGTATAAAAAAACTGATCATGCAGTAACATTAACTTACTATAAAAAAAAATGTTTTAAATAATTTTTATTTTGGCGTGAAAAAGTAAAACCCACCTTCACCGTCCGCTTTGTCTTCTTTGTCTTTTCTTCATTTTCATCTTCGGCAGGCAAAGTAGGTGGTACAGGTCTGGATGAATGATGGATAAAGTGTTTTTTTTCTGACTTGTCACCGAGGCCTGGCGACGCGCTGCACATTTCTCTAACACACTGTGGTGGCTCAGTGGTAGGTGTTTCACCTGACATGCGGAAGGCCAGGGTTCGATTCCCAGCCAGTGCCCAAATACCCAGCCACTGGATGCAGTGCCGGTCCCAAGCCCAGATACAATGGGAGGGTTGAGTCATGGGTTGCCGGAAGGGCATCCGGCGTAAAATCTGTGCCAAGTTGTTCTGCGGACTGGATATTCCGCTGTGGTGACCCCGTGCCGGGAGCAGCCGAGAGACCAACAACAACACTGGACACTTACACACTTGCAGGTGTCTTTATTAGAATCTAGATCTACTGTAGGCTTTATTGAGTTGGCCATGAAAAATGTTAAACATTTAGTCATAAATGTATAATCAAAAATAGGTTTGATCTGAAATTATAAGTGTATACCGAAATCACTGAACACAAACATTATCACATTGCTTCACTTTTCGATTAAAAAATGTTCTTTATTGGTAACGACATTTGTACAGAATGTAAGTTTTCCATTTGCCAGTTTAATTTCAATAAGTTCATTAAGGTGTACACATTTGTAAAAGGTTAGCCATGTTGATCAACTAGGGACACCTGGGTGTACTGTATAATAATATGGATTTTTTTAAAATAAACAAGCTAGATTTTTAAATAAAATTTTGTAATTGACTTTAGCTGTTACCAGCCTACATATCTACATATCTTCATTTCAGGGATCCAACCTACAAACCCTCCCCTCCATCTACCCATATGTGAAGAGTAAGATGAAGAATAAAAAAAAAAAAAACTAAACACTCTTTAGTGTAGATCCGGGGTACTCAATAGGCGGACTCCGGTCCGCATCCGGACACAAATACGGTTAAATCTGGACCGACGCCAAAACAAACATGCTAATTGAATCATAATCCAAATTTCTTTTTGAACGATTCTTTGACTCAGAAGAACGAGTCGTCTCCGAGAGTGATTCGTTCATTTTCTACTGGGCGCATGCAAATCATCGCAAATCATCGCAAAACCTCCGTAGGCTATGTATTGAACGGTTCTCAACGAATCGTCAAGTCCCAAGTTGTTCGGTCCTTTGTCACGTGACTCCCATAGGCACTATGCGGTGCAGTAGATTCAAAAGAACAAACGACTCAGACTGGAAGATATAAGAGGTGAGCTACTCATTCTGTTTATTGTAATATGTCCTTAATATCCTAATGGTGTGCTCAAAGCTGGCCATTGATATAAGTTGATTTTGAAAACAGCGAATTTAAGAGTGAGTGGACAGAGAAATATGCATTCGTGCTCCCTGTGGGAAGCAGAAAACCAATGTGCTTAATCTAGCTCTTAATCAAAAGTGGTGACCTTCTCACCTTCTGGACCAAGATGGTTACTGCAGCAGGTGTTCCTGCCCTGCAGAAAATGGCCCTTCAAATTCTCACAATGTTTTCCTCAACGTACTGCTATGAATCTGCCGTTTCAACTATGAGCATGATAAAAAACATATCGCAGCTCCATCACCAATGAACATTTACATCAGTGCCTCCACCTGGTCCTCACACCTTTTATGCCCAAGTTCAAACAACTGGTGGCACAAAGATGATGTCACCTTTCACACTATAAGGACTACCATGTCATTTTTGGGTATTGCTCGAAAATTTGGGGTTTGACTTTTTTTGTAGTTCTCTATTTGAAATTGGACTGTAATTTTTCCGGACCTCGGACTGAATAGAAATTTGGTAAGTGGACCTTTCAAATTTATATTTGAGTACCCCTGGTGTAGATGGCACTGTTTGTCAGAGAACCATAGCCCTTTTAGCCATTCTTTGCATTATGTTTTAATAAATATACTGTATATAAGTCAGGATTGTGCAATACAGAGTGACATTTTATCAGCAGAATATATTCTTTAATATAAAGAACTCAATTTTATTTCATTTTAACTAACTATACACACATGACTTAGGTAAAAAGGTAAAAAGGATCATATCAGGACATATCAGAAAACCCAAATGCACAGTTTACAAGCACTGTATACTTTACGTGCGGCAAACACTGCTTTGGGGAAACAATAAATATGTGAGTCGCGAACACAAGACAAATATGAACTGATATTTAGAGGTAATGAGCCATATTTGAGACACCTTTGAGAAAACGGCTAATATCTCATTCGAGTCTCAAAGACGGCTCATTTCTGCATATGTGAGTTGCACACAAGACAAATATGAACTATCTCTGAGATTTAAAGGTAATGAGGCGCATTTGAGAAGATGCAGAAAACGCCTAAGTCTCATTCAAGTCTCAAAGACGACTCATTTCTGCCTAGAAGACAAAGAAGAGATTAACATGAGATCTCATCTTGGAGTTTCTTTGTTATGAGAAACTGTCAGTGGAACAAAGGGAGCTAACAAAATAGTCAAAGATTTATGTTTATGTATTAAAAAGATTCATTAATAAAATATTTTTTATATTTATGAAGGCTACATAAACAGAATTTTTGAATGGTTTTCATATTGCTAATGCTAGCACAATCTCTCCAAGTCTATTAGCGACAAAAAAAAAACTTCCTGACGGTTTTAAGCCTGTATGATTTTTTAAAATTCCTTAATGAAGTAAAAATGTGTTGGTTTAAATAATAGAAAATGACTATTCAATGCTACCAAGACTGTACATTTTTGACTTTCTAGCTTTAAATGTACACAGCTAAGTTAAATACAACCACTGTAATATTGAATCCCAGCTGAATCAGAAACACGCTTTAATGAAGGTGGATTTCTGTTTCCGAGATAAACTGTCAAATATACGTAGATTTCTAATCTTTTTCACGCAAAAAAAATTTTTTTCTTCCTGCGAACAAAAGAAGCGTCTACACAGTCATTCCTGATGAAGATATCCGGAGAATAATAGAAGGCTTTCCCAATGCATGGCTGGAAAATAATCCACCCACTGACATACTCTTAAGATTATATCACTTCTTAGCACTAAAACGCATCAGGGTTAATTGTAGATTTTTACTCTCGTACGTATGAGCATTAAACTGGGACCTTCTTATTTATGAAACCTGATAAAAAAAAGAAATAATAATCTTCAGTCATGTCAGAAGATTGCTCTTTGAAAACCAATATAATACATACTGTATCTCTCCTTCACACCAGCGTTAATGCTTTTCCCATTTAGAGCACTGCAAAATTGAAAGTGAAAAGTGAAATGTTTTAGCAGGTAGATTAAGACAAAAAAGAAAGGAAATGTGTGGTTTCCGTGAAAGGCGTTGTGTTATCTCTACTGAGAGAACATAACAATAAAAAAAATATCCACTGCCTAAGACAGAGAGAATTCCTATGATGCTAAGTTAACATCCAGCCGATGATTCATGCCATGAAAACGTTTTATTTTTATTTTTATAATGACTTTAATAAAATGGCTTTGAGATAACACAATATTGCATATATATCCTTATAAAGCATCGAAAGTTTAACCTTTATTTGAAGCATTTATCATATATTCACACAACGTCCGACCGCATCCATGGTCCATTAAGTTTGTAACAGGCCTTAGAGTTTCCACCAGAGATTGGGACTTACCCACCTAATAATCAACATTGTCCCAAAAATCCATAATGCTTCCAAATTAACATCACTGCTATGTAGTAACAACCAAAAATTCCAATTGGTAGCTAATAAAAACAATGTCTTTTAAATCCTCCGGACTGTCTCCCTTCATTTTTTCAATTTACTTGCATCCTAGAAACAGCAAGAAAAATGTAAGCAAAAGACTTACAATCTTTTCAAGACTTATTCTAGTGGTTAGCACTGTCGCCTTGCACCGCCAGGGTCCGGGTTCGATTCCCCGGCCAGGCTCGATTCCCGTCTCTGTGTGCATGGAGTTTGCATGTTCTCCCCGTGCTTGGTGGGTTTCCTCCGGGTACTCCGGTTTCCTCCCACAGTCCAAAGACATGTAGGTTAGGTTAATTGACATTCCAAATTGCCCGTAGTGTGTGAATGAGTGTGTGTATGTGAGTATGTGTGTGTGCCCTGCGATGGATTGGCACCCTGTCCAGGATGTACCCCGGCTTGTGCCCTAAGTTTCCTGGGATAGGCTCCAGGTCCCCGCGACCCTGTATATAAGGATAAAGCGGTACAGAAAATGAATGATTGAATGAATTAATGAATTATTATGAATGTTGTGGAAAACAGCTATTATTCACGGTTATATACTGTAGCTAATTTATGTTAGTTCTGTCCTGAACAGTTTCATTAAGGTTTTACTTGAAAACCCATTTCAACTCTCCACTCAGATGATATGGAAGTCATGGTGGAAAACAAGAGGCAATCCAGGGGGAAAAAGGGAAAAAGAAAGTTCACAATCAGGGTCAAAGCACCGACAGGGAGCATTAAAGTAGAATAATGGGGGGGAGATAGGACAAAAAAAATACTAGAACGAGCAAAAGCACAAAATAAATGACTCAAAAATGTGGGAGGGACTGTGCTTATAAATTTGTCCTTTACTACTACTACTATACTACTACTATTACTAATGTTACTTCTACTATAACTACTAATACAATTTTTTTACTACACACAAAAAACACACAAATGTATTATTCCATGCTAACAGAGGTATACATTTTAGACTTTGTAGTAAATATACAGCTAGGTATCAACAGAACATTACTACTATAGTAGTAATGCTAATACTACTACTTCTACTATTACTCTTCCTTACAATAATAATAATACTACAATATAGACATTTGTCTTAGCGCCAACTGTATAAGGGAATTCTAAACAACTCTAGGCGTGTAGCTCCTTCCATCTATGTAGTGAGATGAAGTACACCATAAATGTTCATCACAGTGCAGTTTTATGTAAGTGTGGTTTTATGTCAGAAAATAAGACACCCACGAGTCCTTCTGCGTGTCTCCCTCCGAAACAAATCTCCGGCATAAACGCACATCAGCAGCAACCTCTGTTCCCTACCGTGTTCCTCTGAGACCCACTCCTCAGGGTAAACTGTCCCATCACTCAAACTTTGGAAGAGTACAAGGAAATAAGCTCTTGTAAGAGCACGTTTTTTTTGTCTCTTTTCCATAGAGAGAATGGATACTTCCCTCCACTAAGAGCTGGATTCATCATTATTAGGAGGCTTTGCAGACTAGAGACAAATGGACTGGAAAAGACCAGAGCTGTATTTGTAAATGTACTCTTCTTCTTGTTCAGCACTTTCTCACTCACGCATGCACACACTGACAGATTTTGCGAACCTGATCTTGGCTGACACCCAGAAGACATTAACGGTTATGCTAAAGCACACATGGTGCGATGTCTGTGCAAGCAGTTGCGCAACACGGATCAGCGGTTTGCATCGTTCTCCCTGCAGCATCTCTGTTATTATTCCCCATACTGCAGTAGTAACTCTCAAACTGCGTTCACGCTCATTCTGTCACCAAGTGTGCCTACCTCCCATCCCCTCCAGCCCCTAAGCACACTTTCCACTCTAATTACCTCTCTGAAGTGCGCTGCCCGTGTTCTCCACTCTCCCCTTATCCACGGCACCATCGCCACGCCAGACCTGCACTGCACCTAGCCTGCCTCTAGCTCCTCATTAACTAATTAAAAAAAGCTCGCAGACAATATGTGCACTTAATGATAGAGTAATTCGAGGGCCGTTTCGAAAGGAATGTCTTTAAGATGCAAAGATGGAACACCGGCTGAACTATGAACCCATGTGGGAATAGACAGGGTGGTGTGCCTTGAGTGTTGTAGCAATGACTTTTATAGCCCTAGAATCTCCAGAGTATGAGTTAAACAGGGCAAGATGTCGGTGTCAGCACAACTTAGCTTGTAAAGAATGCCTCCAGTGCATGTAAAGAACACTTCACGTTTTTCCCGTTTCTTACTCATCACAGCTGCACAGCTGCATGCGATGTTAATTAAGGAGTCCTAATTTCAGAAAGTCTTAAATCCTAAGTGTAACATCAGCACCTCTTCATTTAATCAAGGGAAAAAATGCTCAACAATATACGATACTGTAGTCCTCATAAAAGTGTCTAAAATATAATGTCTAAATACCAATAGCTTCTTTTTTTTGTCATGATACACACCATTAATACTGAATATAATACAATATAATGTGCTGGATCAAGTGCTATTTTAAAAGCTGACAATTAACATGTTCATCGGAATCGTCATTAATGGACTTACATTCATCACAAGTCCTGGTTTGACTTGAACAGCCCTTGT
Organism: Channallabes apus; assembly: GCA_030522415.1. Taxonomy (NCBI): domain Eukaryota; kingdom Metazoa; phylum Chordata; class Actinopteri; order Siluriformes; family Clariidae; genus Channallabes; species Channallabes apus. Next base: position 11,800,833 of record CM060112.1, on the reverse strand, counting down.
ACAGCGAGGGCTATTCGTGTTACATTATGTAGGCAATGTCCTATTAGATTTCAATGGTTTTTCTGAACGCTCGAATGCTAATTGTTAATTACAGTGCATTAGTCTTTGATAGTTATAATTCGTTAATTATCTCTACTCAAGAGAAACCGGGCAACTTCTGATGGACGCCTAATCACCTGAATATTCTTCAATAATATTCATAACCTGATGTTGAACATAAACAACTTTTCTTGTATAAACATTGGCATATCTTTTTAAATTATGGTCAATAGTATGTAGAGTAACATGTCAATTGTAAACCCTGTTAGAAACGTAAGGAAGCATCGATATGATCAAATGTTGTGCGAATATACGTTGATTTGGAAAATGTTCCAAATAAAGGTTAACATTTTATATTTTTGAGGTTATATTTGCAATATTCTGTTTCAGACACTCATTCGTTCAAGATTATCTAAAAAAAAACAACAACATCGTCCTGATGATGAGCGTCATCTCAGTATCGTTATGAATTGTTATTAATTGGTAATAATTAAACTCAATATTTTAGTTGTGCACAAATTTGCCCGAAGTGCTGAAATAAAAACCGACTCCAGCTTCGGTACCTGAACCTACACCCTCAGATACTGTATATCAATTGCTCAAAGACTGAACACACAAAGACTTAACGGTAATCCATATTAGAGCTCTGCATTGACCAAGACATCAGTCAAGTACAGAGCTGCAACAAAGAACAAGCAGGAAACAAAGAAACACCTCCACACACACACACACACACACACACACACAGACGTAAAGGCTACACCGGTGTTAACGCAGTCTCTGCATACGAACAGCTTTGTTAAAAGAGAAGGACAAAAAGGAGACTTGTGCGTGAGGAAATCTGCCAAAAAAGCCCCAGCCCACCTGTTTCTGTCAGACAACCCACTCCCTCATCCCCTCCATACGGAGACGCTCGCTCTCCCCGAGGACAGGAGGATGATTAGAGAACTGCCAGAAAGTTTATCAGCCCTGACTTCATCGCTCGCTCTTAACTGTCCGGGTCATCTTCTGTGTAATTACTATCCTGCGGATGATGGAATCCCATATTATTATTATTATTCATTTTCTATCTCATGTAAGTCTACCGCTCCCCCGCGCCCCTTTCCTCAACATTAGAGATGATTTAAGGAGTGTTTAGTGTAAATATTAGCAAAGGAGTTTTGGGGGGAAAATCATACTTTGCAACACACTAACATGCTAAACCCAATCAATCTCCTTTATACATACCGGTACCAGTCACAAGTTTAATTGATTTTTTTCCTACGATCTACAACAATACTGGATTTTTTTTCAAAAATGAAATATGAAATAAAACATAAGACATTACGCAATTCATTCATTCATTTTCTATACCGCTTTATACTGTATTTAGGGTCGCGGGGACCTGGAGCCTATCCCAGGAGACTCAGGGCACGAGGCAGGGTACACCCTGGACAGCATGCCAATCCATCGCAGGGCACACACACATACACACACTCACACACTCATTCACACACTATGGTCAATTTGGGAACGCCAATTAGCCTAACCTGCATATCTTTGGACTGTGGGAGGAAACCGGAGTACCCGGATGAAACCCACCAAGCACGGGGAGAACATGCAAACTCCATGCACACAGAGACGGGAATCGAGCCTGGCCGGGGAATCGAACCCGGACCCTGGAGGTGCAAGGTGACAGTGCTAACCACTACACCACCGCGCCGCGAATTACTGAATGCAATGTTACTAAATGCAATTGAGTAACAGCAAAAGTCTTCTGTCATTTTGAGACATGAAGGTCTGCTGTTCTGGAACAGTTGGTCAAGAACAGTATTGTTAAGTGCATTTACAAAACCCATCAAGCACCATGATGAAACTGGCTCTCATGAAGACTTTACCAGGAACGTTCATTTAGAGTCGCCAGCCTTAGAAATCCTTCAACATCTCAATATCAACTGTTCAAAGGGGATTAATGTATATTTTGGATTAATTAAAAGCTGTATCCAAACTTCATTATATATATATATATACAGTGGTGTGAAAAACTATTTGCCCCCTTCCTGATTTCTTATTCTTTTGCATGTTTGTCACACTTAAATGTTTCTGCTCATCAAAAACCGTTAACTATTAGTCAAAGATAACATAATTGAACACAAAATGCGGTTTTTAAATGAAGGTTTACGTTATTAAGGGAGAAAAAAAACCTCCAAATCTACATGGCCCTGTGTGAAAAAGTGATTGCCCCCCTTGTTAAAAAATAACTTAACTGTGGTTTATCACACCTGAGTTCAATTTCTGTAGTTACCCCCAGGCCTGATTACTGCCACACCTGTTTCAATCAAGAAATCACTTAAATAGGAGCTACCTGACACAGAGAAGTAGACCAAAAGCACCTCAAAAGCTAGACATCATGCCAAGATCCAAAGAAATTCAGGAACAAATGAGAACAAAAGTAATTGAGATCTATCAGTCTGGTAAAGGTTATAAAGCCATTTCTAAAGCTTTGGGACTCCAGCGAACCACAGTGAGAGCCATTATCCACAAATGGCAAAAACATGGAACAGTGGTGAACCTTCCCAGGAGCGGCCGGCCGACCGAAATTACCCCAAGAGCGCAGAGACACCTCATCCGAGAGGCCACAAAAGACCCCAGGACAACATCTAAAGAACTGCAGGCCTCACTTGCCTCAATTAAGGTCAGTGTTCACGACTCCACCATAAGAAAGAGACTGGGCAAAAACGGCCTGCATGGCAGATTTACAAGGCGCAAACCACTTTTAAGCAAAAAGAACATTAAGGCTCGTCTCAATTTTGCTAAAAAGCATCTCAATGATTGCCAAGACTTTTGGGAAAATACCTTGTGGACCGACGAGACAAAAGTTGAACTTTTTGGAAGGTGCATGTCCCATTACATCTGGCGTAAAAGTAACACAGCATTTCAGAAAAAGAACATCATACCAACAGTAAAATATGGTGGTGGTAGTGTGATGGTCTGGGGTTGTTTTGCTGCTTCAGGACCTGGAAGGCTTGCTGTGATAGATGGAACCATGAATTCTACTGTCTACCAAAAAATCCTGAAGGAGAATGTCCGGCCATCTGTTCGTCAACTAAAGCTGAAGCGATCTTGGGTGCTGCAGCAGGACAATGACCCAAAACACACCAGCAAATCCACCTCTGAATGGCTGAAGAAAAACAAAATGAAGACTTTGGAGTGGCCTAGTCAAAGTCCTGACCTGAATCCTATTGAGATGTTGTGGCATGACCTTAAAAAGGCGGTTCATGCTAGAAAACCCTCAAATAAAGCTGAATTACAACAATTCTGCAAAGATGAGTGGGCCAAAATTCCTCCAGAGCGCTGTAAAAGACTCGTTGCAAGTTATCGCAAACGCTTGATTGCAGTTATTGCTGCTAAGGGTGGCCCAACCAGTTATTAGGTTCAGGGGGGGCAATTACTTTTTCACACAGGGCCATGTAGGTTTGGATTTCTTTTCTCCCTAAATAATAAAACCCCTCATTTAAAAACTGCATTTTGTGTTTACTTGTGTTATCTTTGACTAATAGTTAAATGTGTTTGATGATCAGAAACATTTTGTGTGACAAACATGCAAAAGAATAAGAAATCAGGAGGGGGGCGAATAGTTTTTCACACCACTGTATATATATATATATATATATATATATATATATATATATATTCATTCATCTTCTATACCACTTAATCCTGTGTTCAGGGTCGCGGGGGACCTGGAGCCTATCCCAGGAGACTTCGGGCACTAGGCAGGGTACACCCTGGACAGGGTGCCAATCCATCGCAGGGCACACACACATACACACACTCACACACTACGGGCAATTTAGGAACACCAATTAGCCTAACCTGCATATCTTTGGACTGTGGGAGGAAACCGGAGTACCCGGAGGAAACCCACCAAGCACGGGGAGAACATGCAAACTCCATGCACACAGAGACGGGAATCGAACCCAAACCCTGGAGGTGCAAAGCGACAGTGCTAACCACTACACCACCGCACCGCCTTTTTATTTATATAAAAGCCACTCTGATCTAAAGAATGTGAATTACAAAGCATCCTCCAGAGAACCTATAGAACCGGATCTCCAGTAATTATAAATATTCACGATTAATTAGAGCGGGAGACGGAAATTTAGCACAGAGGTTATTTTTCATGCTTCTGAAGCAACCACACATCGTCTTTTGTTACCTGCGCACTTCTGATGCCTGTGATTCCGGCGCGGCTGTGGGAACAAAGAAATCCCATCTCGAGCCGAGAGACACGTTCGAACGGGGAATCAAATTTTTGAAAAAGTTGCACTACAAGACAGATGGAGAGAAAGCAGACTAAGTAGGGAATTTGCTCTCATCTTTGTAAGCACTGAGAAATTTATATTGAGAAGTGAAATGCATTTGAGATGTGACTGATAAAAATTTCATGGGTTGATTGACACGAGCTAATGAAAGAGAATGCGGGAAATGCCTTAAACATTAAAAAAAAAAATAGCTAAACTTGTTGGAGTCGGAAATAATATTGAATTATATATTTTTTTATATACGGTTCAAACGGCTGACTGGGTAAGTATTTAAGAAGGAAATGGATTTTCTAATTAAAACCTCTTTCTGTCAATAGACCACACTGTTAGTCTGGTTAAAGATAAGAGGGACGGTAATTGGTCACACCCCTTTAAGCAAGGAACACACCAAAAAGAAGAAAAAAACACGACATGCAATTACTGACAGACCTCCAGAATTATTTTTTAAAAAGTGTTTTTTTGGATTTCTTCCACAAACCCAGCTCATGGGTGTTACTCGCTTTACTTTGTCAATTTCACTCAAACACCCACCCCCCCCCCTCTTTATTTCTCAGCCAGTGTTTACCCTTGGGAGAATAAATCATATGTGAGCGACTGGATGGCAAACAAAGAAAGGAATCTCTCGCTCCTTCTCTGTTTCCCGCTCTGCAAACCTTTCACCCAAGTGATTAATGGAATGTAAAATTCATTCATCATCTCTTAATGTCCCTTTCCTTAAGATACAATTTATGCTGATGCAGTAAAAAAAAAAAAATTCCGGGAGGGTTGGGGTTATGAGGGCTGCATGTGTGTCCATGCCATGGTGCGAGATCAACCTTGAAACACACACACACTGAACATTTAGTGTTTCATACAGTATAGACCTTTCGAATCTTACGTCATGACATCTGTCCGTCATGGTCCTGTCCACTTCTGGACGACAAAAGTGACAAAATCAGTCCCGGAAGCACATGCAGCATGAAAACTCGTCTGATAACGTTACATCATCTTAAACAAAACACTTTGTCCACTTTAGTAATTGCTTCTAAGTTGTTCCAGGAAAACCCAAGAACCATCATCATGTCTAACCAAAAGGCTGAATCCTGAATCCTTGATCCTTGGCACTACTTAGTGTGTGGAACAACGGATTCTACACCTTTTTTTTTACACCTGATACGAAAAACATTTCAGAAAAGATTCATTTATTTATCTCGGAAACTTGCTCAAGTCTAACTCCTCCGTCTGAGGTCTGACCTCACATGCACTTCTTCGTGAGCCAACCCAGTCCTGAGCAAGCCCAGGCACTTTTGGGAACGTCTGACTCGTCTTCATGCACAATTCATGCACATTTGCTTCACCCTGAAGCCGCATCCGGAGGCCGTCACGTCGAGAACTAAGCCTATGAAAAATGAATGTGTTGGTAAGGATGTGTTGCTATTTTTATGGGAAAGAAACGCACACAAGAGGATGGAGCATTGTGTGGTTCTGAGCTTCTGGTAATCAGACAGACATGCTTTTCTCACAGCGCGTTGGAGGAAAGCTGGAGATTTGGACCGGCACACTCACTTGCACAAAGAAGGGTAAAACTATCGTACCCAAGAGGCAAGCGGTGCAAAGTCCCAAAGGGGATTTCTCTACGTTAGAGTCTTTGATCCTGATGAAAATAATGAGTTGGAGATTTAAAAAAAAAAAAAAAAAAAAAAAAGGTGAAGTGGCTGAGCGTGGGGAAGAGGAGAAGGAAAAGGAAAATTCACACAGCAAGCAGAAATTTACATACATATACAACGATAATTGGCTAAGCAACCCAACATTTTGACAGAGCTTCACACAATCTGGACTGGCTTCAAGGTAAAGAAAGTGGAAGAGAGAATGAGTAAGTTACCAGGCCTAGGGAGAAGAAAATAAAGACAGTAATGCTACGATACTCTAGTACATAGGATGGAAGAAGAAATAATAAAAATTAATGCACTTTTAAGCTTCTCCTGTGTATTAATGTTTATTCAGTCAATTATAAGGAGCAAAATAAGAAGCTCTTGGCATTGCTAAAATGGATTTTTAAAAATGTACAGTATGCCACATTTATGACATGGCAAAGTTCCCTAATTATTATTTAGTGGCTTAGTGGTTAGCATGTTGCCTTGCACTTCCCGGTTCAGCGTCCAAATCCAGTCTGTACCCCACCTCGTGCCTTAAGCCTCCTGGGATAAGCTCCAGGCCCCCCTGTATATAGGATAAAACACGTACGAAGATGAGTGGGTGAAAGTGAGCGTGACAAACTCAACATAAATTTCCAATCATGCATTTATCACCTGTAATAAATTTCAGCATTTTGTGATTAAATAATCACACGGGTCCATGTTGAGTTTTCGATTTTGATGTGATTAGTTGTGCAGCGCTAGTAACAGAGGTAAAGCAAATCCAATCGGTGCACGCTGATCCTTCGGCATGTTCTGATCTGACTTGAGTGTGAGCTCATGAGTCACCAAATGCATTATGGGAATTGGAGCACCGCTTCATAGCAGGGTGTGAGACGTCACCGAGGAGAGGACGGATCCTGATGGAGCATTTGTTATTGTTTTGTGTACTGTTATCCAGTCTGTACAGAATAACATGACTAAGTGTGCGAATAAGTGCGAAAACAGTAAAGTGCGCTTGTGCGCGGCATGCTGTTTATGTAAGCTTGAATGTGCGCGTGTTCTTGTCGGTTCAACTGAGGCAGGGTTGTGAGTCAGGCACAGGGAAAGAAGAAGAAAAAAAAAGAAAATCTGGCCGTTACATTCGCTCGCTGCTTATATAAGCATGAGTGTATCAAATATTCATAAGACTTCTTCTCTCAAAGCCAGATGAGGAGCGCTGCGAAACATGGAGCGGACCGCTGAGATTACCATTTATGCCGAGAGAGAGAGAGAGAGAGAGAGAGAGAGACATAAAAGGTGGATCGTGATTAAGCCAAGTCTTCTTGGCTGTTCTTGTCAGGATCAGTAGAGATGCTGTGAGCAACGAGCTTCTGCATGGGGGGAAAAGGAGAGAAGAAGAGAGGAGACAACCCTCCCTCTGGAACATGTGCAAACGCTAAGCTTATAAAACCGCGCCATATATCTTAGCACGAAATTCCAGCATCCTGTTGCCTCTAATCCCTTTGGCTGCATACAGGGAAGCTTAGAACCGGTGGAGATTTAAAACCAGCTCAAATATGATTATTTTTTATTTCCTGTCACGTTAAGACTCTTTGTTTCAATGACACGTTCATTGTACTTGCATTCTGCAAAAAAAAAAAAAAAAAAAAAAGCTTGTAGTTCAGAGAACGGCAAAACGTGTAGATCATTCACGCAGGTGGAGAGAAAATAAAATCCTCTAGCAAATATTGGAAGCGCAAGTGGCATGTGAGAAAGTGCTTAGGGAACAAAGCGTTTCTGCAGAGCGGGTTCCAAGTTCCACGTTCGTGTACGCACGAGTGAATGAAACGAAAAAGGAACAAAAGGTAGCAGGAGGGAGGGAAGGAAGAGGGCAGGAACGGAGGGCAGCTCTGCTGGGAGAGCTCATCAGGGACGAGGGGGAACAGGTGCTACATACAAGTGGCACAACTTGGCATAAAATGCCGACACGACATACTGACCCGGTGGAACACGAGCAACAGGAAAGCGAGCGAAGACAGAACAACAGAACAAAGGGTGAGAAGGAGGAGGGAGGAGAGAGAGAGAGACAGAGAGAGAGAGACAGAGAGAGAGAGACTCTGAACAGCAGCTATGGAAGGATTAATCATTCTGTCAGAATTACCCTGTAGACAAAACATCACTGTTTTGGAGTTGCATTTCCGTCTGGTTATTTAGCTGTTTAGCAGACATTTTCATCAGAAGCAATTTACCAGCGAAAACAAATTCTGCTCCGGTCACAGAGCGGAGCAGGTGAGAGCTAAGTGCCTCGGCTCAGGGGCTTACTAAGCATTCTGATATTTATACACATACCCTTATTGCGAAACACACATACACACACACAGCTTTGAATACACCAACGTTTTTAACCTACCCTCGACTGATCACAGTCTCTACCTGATGTGTGAATACAGCAATGCTAACATTTCCCCGTACTGAAAATACACAAAATGATATGTCGTTTAGAATGAAAGTACATTTACTCTTTTTCTGTACTTAAGTACAGTTTCATGTATACTGTATGTCATTTACCTGAGTAGTTGTAACTGACTGTGGTGAACTGGACTCCGTGTTAACTTGGACAACTTCTGTTATACTGAACTTCCAGCAGCCTAAAACACATGTCGTTATATAATCCCTGCTATCTGTTTCAATCAAATGAGGATGGGTTCCCAGTTGAGTCCGGTTCCTCTCAAGGTTTCTTCCTATTGCCGTCTCAGGGAGTTTTTCGTTGCCACCGTCACCCTTGCCGATACCCTCAGCTTGCTCATCAGGGACAATCTCATTATTAACCGAACACATTTTTTCGCATTCATACACATCTCCATAAATTTTCTTTTCATTTTGTGAAGCTGCTTTGAGACAATGACCATTGACCATTAATTTTATTGAATTAAATAAAAAATGTTATAGTTTTCTTAGGGGACACTTTTTACTTTTACTCCACCACATCCTACAACAATATCTGTACTTTCTACTTCACTAGATTAGATTTGTGCACTGCACTGCATTTCTATAACCACAGTGCGGCGTAGCATTTGAAGTGGTAATATCCCGACCTGCAGACTATTATACATAACTTTGATCTGCATTTCCTCTGTGAAGCGCTCAATCATGTAGCAGGGGTTTGAAATCAGAAGCAAACAATGATGAAAACAGCTTTCTGGAAGCGAGAGAGACCCTTTTATTGTAAATCAAAGGCTACAGTGAGCTTATACAGTACAAGCTCAATATTTTGATACTTAAGTAAATTTGAAGGCAAGTACTTTTGCCCTTTTTATCAAGTATAAATGTAAATGGAGCTCTTCTACTTTTCCTTGAGTAATATATAACCTAGATGCTCTAGATTTAATCAAGTACAGGATTTGTGTATTTTGTCTACCATAGTTAATATCCATGAACACCAACTCTGTAAAACATGTTCGTTTTAATACACAATGGTTTCTATGGAAACATCCTGTAAAATGACTTGTTTTATGGTCATTCCACATCGTTAACCAAAACTTTCAAGTCGTGAAAATAAAGTGTTCTTGTTTTTTAGTTAATGCAAGTGCACAGTTTATTAATATAAATTGTGATTGCTGACAGATGCACGGTGGTGTATGGGGCTAGTGTATATAGTGTATATCCCCACGACCATAAACAGGATAAGAGATATGGAGTATGAGTGAGTGAGTGATTGTATTTGCTTAGAAATACCTGTAGGATAAACATTAGGCTAATTAACCACTTTGGGAGAAACTGGAGAGAGAATTGGCGGCTCAGTGATTGTGTTTCTTGCCTGCCATGTAGAAGGCCTGGGTTCAATCCCCAGCCACTGGATGCAGTGCCGGTCCCAGGCCTGGATAAAATGGGAGGATGGCATCCGGTGTAAATCCTGTGGATCGGATGGTCCGTTATGGTGACCCCTCAATGGTCAAAACAAGACCTTTTGGGACATGCTGGAATTGGAAAATAGCCAACTTCAAATACTCAAAGTGCATGGTATGATCCTGTTAGTGATTATTTTTCCTATATTCACACAAGGGCTTGCTTTACTTCCTAAACACGTCCATTTTTAGATTTTATACTCTCTGGCTACATTTTAATTTTAATAACTTTACTGCTTTGTTTACTGCATAGTCCATTTGAATAATAGTACTTAAACAATGCCATTCCTGCGGCACTGTGGGATTTATCTCCCTGCTCAAGTCGCTACCGTACCTGTATTGCCTTTTGCACATTTTCTCGCTCTTCTCCCCAGACATGCTAGTCGTAGGTGGACTGCCTAATTTAAATTTCCCCTCGGTGTAAATGAGTGTGTAAGTTGTGCATCCATTATGCAACACACACTACTGATGTGGTGAAGAGCTCGAAAAAAATTCAGAATAATTCCTTGAACCACCAACCCGCCAGTGCTCCGTTGTACGGTTGTGCTGTTATTCAGGTGAACGGCGGGGACAAAGCCTGTCTATGGGACTCTAAACAGCGGCATTTTCCTTCACTGCCCTTCAATGTGGATGAAGTTATACTAATTTGAATGAGGATCCCAGGAACAGATCTTCCAAATTCTCACAGGATCCATTTGGGATTACTTCAATATTATTAGTAATAATGGTCACTCAAGAGTTACAGTTTATGTAAAAAGGATCATTCTGTACCCCATAAATAATTCGAAGCTCCTTCACCAAATAATTGGCAAGCTGCTTCCAGTTTAACTGCTTCTAGATGAAGCTCCATGGTCACGGCTGCCAGCGTTCTCATTATCCCAGCGTGTTTCTGTTCGTTATACTCGTTCTCATCAACTTATTTTTTATTTATTGTAGTGCATATATTCAAAATGCTTGCTTGAGATTATGCTCATATTTTGCGGCTTATTTGCTATTTAGAAGAACTTTAATCCAAGCACAGCATACTGGACTCCATGCATAGTGGGTGTGGGGAATTAGGTTGTAAACAATCCTGTAATAGACCGTTTGACAGTCTCAAATTGTTATTCCTGAATGGTTAACATCTGTTACAGTGTTTTCGCTTTGTTTCGTTAATTTTTCTATACACGACACACCTTCATATACTGTATAGAATCTATTTCCTAAATGCCGCATGCAGCAGTAAGCTTTAGATAAGCAAGTTTAGCACCTGTTCAACGGAAATCTGTCAAAATCCTTATAAACAACATGGATTCTGACAACCGACATCACCTCAATGACGAGACTTTGTTAAATCCTAAATCACACTATTAGATGATATGTACTGCCAGTCAGTCAATCAATCCATATCTAACTGCATTTTGACATGTTCAACCCTCTAATCCAGGCAAAGTGTTAGTTCTTTTAGAATTTACTGAGCAAAAGTCTTTAAAGAAAGTCAGCACGGCAAATGAACAGTTTGACAGCAATATGAGATAAATCCATGTTTGCATTTTTCTTTTTCAAACTGAGTATTGAAAACTGACAGAGCATAATTCTTGCGTGTTTTCTTTGAGTCTAAAGGCACAAACGCCAAAATTGTTTGTCGAAATTGTTTCTGTTAGAGCAGCGTGAATTTTGCGCTATTTTTCAAAAAGCTATAATTCCAGCATTCATAATGTTGGCACAATGGATAAATCAGTGTGAAGTTGTGTTTGTAGGTATTTACGTGCGCAACCTAGTATCGATTATGCTGTATATCAGTTTAATTAAAAAATAAAAAAAATTTTTTGATTGTGATTTTGTATTGAGTCAAACAGAAAATAGTGGCAGCAAATTAGATCAAGAAAAAATATTTAAAAAAAAAAAAATTCTTCTACTCAACATTTTGATTTCATTTATGGTGTAGATTTAACTTCAGGCAAATACTGAAGGACTGGCGAAATTTCATGAAATTCTGTCAAGCCAGTTTTGCGTGATGCTGTGACAAAATGGTCTGGACAGACATACAGACATACAGACCAATGTACAGACAAAATCTTTATTTTATTTATATATAGATCTTTTTGCTAACAGTAAAAAGAGCAGTTTTTAAGATTCCTGTCTGGCCTTTTATTAATCAGCAAATCAGTCTCTTTAAAAATCAGGTATCTCTTTGTAATTGTCACGGTTCATCTTGCTTAAAGACAGGTATATTGCGATTTGAAAAGAATGCAACAAACAGCAGTCATAATAACAGCAACAGATTTTGGTCCATATGTCTAATGATAAAACTCTAGGCGTCTGTTTTTATCAAATGTGAGATAAAGTAAGAGCAATATGGTGCGTAAGACCTGGGGAAATACGGAAGGCTCTGATGCATGCAAGGGTGATTATGTAAATAAGTAAAGCGAGGTGTGGGAACCACAGGCCAGCAGGTAAACCTCATTTCCATATTACGACGTCCAAACCGATTCGTGCTGGATCTCGTTCTAATGGACAGGAAACACACACACGTGCTGGTTATAGATTGAATTTTCGCATATCAACAGCCAGAGGGGATAGCGTGACCATTAATGCATGTCCAAGCAATCGCATTATTTACATACATATTAAACAGACGAACGTATGGCACAGGGTTTGCGTACACTAGGCTTTCAGGCATCCAAAGATAGATAGATATTTGTCTGTGAGCTGACCCGCTTTTACACACGTACGTGAGACATACAGAAGCAGTGCCTCATGCTAATCCCATAATAGTGCTGCCTACGCGTTAGCCGCAACTGCGCATTTCTATCACGCCGAGCTGATTAGCTAATCAGCCAATCACGATTCACCTCATGCAGCTTCTATGCTTTAAGTCCCTCCATACTGACAAACATGAACATCTAATGAGAGGACACACATGGTTAGCACACGCGTGTGGATGATACATGTTATGAATTATGTAAATGTTAAAAAGTGGAACAAGGTGCAGGAAGACAATCGATGATTTTTAGAGACGTTTCACGAACTTTCCTATCATATAGGAAATTTTAATTATCGAAAAATGGACAAATGGCACATTTTTATAGAATTACTGCAGTCGAATGTGAAATGTACTAAAAATGTTCGAGTCAAAACAGGACTTTGGTTTGTACCGAAAAACAGAACACAAAATGTAGCGGCATCAATTTAGGAATGTTACAAATTTTCTTAGTACGCCAGAGCTATCATATTTGAAACGCTGGCCTTCCAGGAACTCCTTCAATAGCTCATCTGTGAAAATGTCTTGGAGCGAGGTCAGGACTGTACAACAACTCCTAATACAGTTCCTGTAAGGTGAAAGTGGTGTTGGTGAATGACTGTGTGTACAGCTCACACAGACAGATGCGTCTCTTCCACAAGATATTAAAAGATCAGGCGTTCCACTTGCTGAATGTTCCAAAGGACGAAAGAAGTGGGGTCTGTGCCATACATGGACATACAGCCTTCTTTATAACGTTTGCACGGTTCAAATATTTTACTGTGGCAAAGAGTCTCATCATCGTAGTGTGCTTGATCAGCTTTTAGTCCCGGTTTGACTTGAACGCCCCATTTATACAGTTAATGTGAACGAGATGAGCGTTAATGTGAACTTTTTTTGGGGGGTCAATTTAAGTCAGAACAGAACTCTTAGTTCTGTGGATTAGAAAAAGAGGTTGTAACACATGTGAAAATGTAATAACACCATTAAATTTTATCTCCCAACTGAAAAATATCCCTGATAGACGTTTTTTTCTTTTCATTTCTTTTCTTTTTCCACATATATTACTGTTAAACAACAAGTACTACAAAGGAACTTTCTCACGTCATATATCTGCTATCTTTAGCAATGTTTTTGCTGCATTGGGAATCTGTGATGCATTTATTACATACATTCACTATAATGTTTTTTAAAGTAACATTAAACTTTTAAAAGACGTACGACCTTTACGTACAAAAGACATGACTGTATGTAGGACGCTGTAGTCTTCGTTCTATTTTTTCTCCCGGGATTTCAGAACTCAAGTATAAACTTAAAGCAGGATGAATAGATATACAATCGGATGTTGTGCGAATGTGCGTTAAACGGCATGAATGCTATAAATAACAGTTACTGTTCTGTTGCTTTGAGGTTCATGTGATGTTTTGACGTCATTCATCCAACGTCGTTGAACTAAAGTCATTCTAACTTTCAGAAAAACAAAGCTGTTCTGACGTTGTGTTTTGGAAGGCCGACCTTACAACTTAATTACAAGTGCAGAATACCATCATATGCAACATAACATTAGGCTTCCTGCTGGGACAGAGTGCGTGAGCTGGAATGTTTGATGTTTATTCATGGTACGATGCATGACAGTGTGTTATTACAGAGCCGACGGCACACTGAGGCCCTTCCTGTTGAATAGCACGAACTAGTTGTCAATCAAAAGGCATGATTGGCATGACACACACACACACACACATGCACACACATAGAGCTCATAATTCATCTAGTGGCAGTGACTCTGTGCTGCTGGGCAAAGGCTTAGCAATGCCAGAAACCTCAGAAGAATGCTGATGCAAGGTCACCGTGCTTCACAGGACACACACACACACACACCAGCATAAAACATATACACGCATAATACAGTCCCTCCGGTGTGGCTGCGTAGAGTAGGTTATGGGAAAATATTAGTTTAATGAAACTCATTAATATTCTCACTCATGTATTTATAAATCTTGCACCGTGTCGCAAAGTCTCCAGAAAAGCTGCTTGAAATTTTCCTCAGACGAAAACTCCGTGTTTTTGTCGCCAGCTTTAAAAACGTGCTGCACTAGAAAACCACATTCTTCGACGGTTAACATTTTCACACAAAAATACACAGGCGACGTTAAGCAAAGGACCCCTCAGATATGTACAACAGACTGGTATTAATACTCGACGTGGCCGCTGCGGAGAGTCTTTCGAAACGCACTGTCAACAGTACATATACGCAAACACACGGATACATGAATTTACATTCTCGTGAATATTCTCACATACGTACGAATACAAAGCACGCCTCTTTTGCTGACACCGAGGAGATGGAATGAAATCGTTCACACTTGGTGGCTTTTAACCCTCACAATGAATGAGTCAGCATTTTTTGAGCATATGTGAACATTCCAATGACCTCTCACACCTTTGAAACTTTTATGCATATTTATTTACAGGCCAGTCCTGCCTGCACCAACACTGGTGGTGACATTAGCCGTTGTCGCTGACCCTTAATCTAAAGCAAGAAAGGTCTGGGAGCTCCATCTGATCAACTGCTAACATTAAAACCACATGGGTTTTGGGTTCCTCTTTTGCCACCATGGTGGGGGGTACCTGTGCGGGTGCGCATTTGTGTCTTGAACCAGCGGATGATTTGGATGCTCTGGGTTTCTGGGTGGATGATGCTTATTAGTCTGGAACATCCCATGGATGATTGGTCTGATTGTGATTTACTGTAGGAGGTCAGGACGGTGACCTTGGGCTCTTTTCCTCCTGGGCCCCGTGCAGTGGGCTGTGGTCCACTGGGTGTCCTGGTACATTTCTATCATGGCCAGTATTTACCTTTTTTGTGCTGCATTGGCTTTTAACAATGGATTTTAAGTAGCACTTTATTAATCCCAAATTACAATTTGCACATGTTCCAGTTAGGAGGCTGGGTTCAGAGCGCAGGGCCAGCGTCCCATTATAATGTTCTTGGATTTCTTCCCCCGATTTTCTCGGGAAATTTAGTTGTGTCCAATTCCTCCCCGTCACTAGCGGGCTCCCTCATTAAGGCTACTACTACCACTCGGTCGAGAGGGCCGAAGATTATCCCGTGTTTCCTCCGAACCATGTGTCGCCAGCCGACCGCATCTTTTCGAACTGCTCACTGCGAACACACTCGGAGGTCAGCGCTATCCACTCCTTCCGCTTGCGTGAGCTCACAGACGCCCCTGATTGGCTGTAGAGCCGTGATTAATGTTGGAGCACTAAGCACCTCTCATCCCTCCCCTCTGAGAGAGCTCGGTCAATCAGCTCTCTCCAGACCTCCGGCTGCGAGAGGTTACAGCATCACCCGGGAACTGAACCAGCGATCTCCGGATGATAGAGCGAGCACTTTACCACTGCGCCACTCGGAGGCCCAGGGCCACGTCCTTGGAGCAGATAGAATTGAAGGCCTTGTTCTTGGCGGTGCTGAGGCTCAGAATCCCAGTAACCTTACAGTACAGCCTTACAGTAAGTGTTTGAGTCAGCACTGCCCTTTTCACTGGGCTCCAACTGGGCTGGCCTTTGGTCCTTGTGGTCATGGGTGAGCCTTGGGAGCTCATGATCCTGCACCAGGTTGCTGGTGTATAGTTTGTGATTAATGTCGTTCAGTTCGCCTGGCAGTGGTCATTATGTTATAGCTGACCGGTGTATACTGTATATGAAAAGACCCTTACAGAGCTACAACTGTTTTGAGGATTCCATATCCACTGATCAGCACTACGCTACTACAACTGGAACTAATGCTGAATTATACTTCTTAATTCTTAATCCATTTCTGTTTTTGCACCAATTCCGTATCCCTGAAGTCATGATTGGATATTTCGCTACATACTTCCTGTTTATCTTGGCCTTTTTTGTGTGTGTGTGTAATGTAAGAGCGCAGTGTTTACGAGCAGCACACGCTGCAGAAGACGCTTTCAGGTTAATGAGGCTGAGTTTTTCCTTTTACATCATTCACTGATGGTTTAATTAAAGATTTAAATGTGCATATGTATAAACATGCACAAACATTGGAAAAAATGTGTTAAAACATTAATTTGAATAACTGAATTAATGGAGAAAATCCCCACCTACACACACACACACACACACACGTGTACTATTATTTGTCTAACACTATCTTTCAAATCAGGCCCGCTACAGTAAATCCCAGGAGACAGAGGACAAACATGACAGGACCTATAGAGGGCTACACTATATCGCAGATGATGCTACACACACACACACACACACACACACACACACACATATGGGTCATGAGTACGGATGTGTTTACTGTGAAGGTATATATTTCGGCAGCTGTGCACGATACACCCCCACCCCCCTGCCCCGCCACACAGAGACACACACACACACACACACACACACACACACACTCCTTTAACTCATGTGGCACAGTGCCAGGGGTAACCTTAAAGGCAGCTGGGTTGAATTACTAAATTGAAGGAGGATGTGAGTGCACCTGTGTGTGTGTGTGTGTGTGTGTGTGCCAGAAAGATATGAACTAATTAAAATAGCCATGGGAAACTGGGGGACCAGTTAATTAGGCTAAACCACATATACACACACACACACACACCCCTAGAGCCCCTTACCCATGTTACCAAGCTGTTCCTGGTTTTGAATATATTCATAATTTTATGGATTTAAGTTTGTGTGTGTGGTCGTGTGTGGGGGGGGTTGCTTCCTAACCATTACAGCGGTGACCCAGGCCTGTAACATCTGTCCTCTTACACTACAGTTCATCTTAATGTGAACAGCCCTGTCATTACGCACAGTAAAACGTTAAGCTCTCAAGTTGTTCCCTCTTTTTAAACGACTCCACATTAAACAAATATAAAAATGAAGTCCCGTGTGAGAGTGGTACGGAGACACACACGTTATATGCAGGCTACTGTATATACGAGATGTTATATGTTACAGTGAAGTTAATTCATTGTGATCATGGCCTGAATGTGGGATCACTGGACCAGACCTCCACAAAAGACCAGGTGTTTCAGCCACTCGTCCCCAGAGACGAGTGCTGACGATTTTGAACGTGTGATAGGATGCCACCTTTGCCAAAAGTTAGTGAAATGTCTGCCATAGTAACCCGTAAGGCCTATTAGTGTACACAGCCTTGACTGTGTAATGCCAAGCATAGGGTGGAGTAGTGTAAAGCATGCCACCACTGGACTCGGTGAAGTGGAGCAGTGTGTTTAGTGAATGTTTTCTCTGGAGGGATGAAACACGTTTCACTATCTGGCGTGAAAAAAAATCTATCTACCAGAAATCACAGTGCTAATAATACAGAGAGGTGGCACGGTGGCTTAGTGCTTAGCACTGTCGCCTTGCACTTGCAGGGTCCAGGTTGGATTCCCGCCTCGGGTCTCTGTGTGTAAGGTGTTTGCATGTTCTCTCCGTGGTTGGCAGGTTTCCTCCAGGTAGTCGATTTCCTCTAACAGTTCAAAGACATGCAGATTAGGCGATTTGGCGTTCCCAAATTGCCTGTAGTGTGTGAATGAGCGTGTGAGTACAGTATGTGTGTGTGCCTGAGATGGATTGGCAGCCTGTTCAGGGGGTTTGCGACCCTGAATACAGGATAATATGGTATAAACGATGAGAATAATTCAGTGTGGTAGAGGAGGAATAATAGAGGAGGCTAGGTCTGTATTTTAAGAAGGGGGCATTTACTTCCTGTGAAAGGTACTGTAAGGTTAAATCTACAACTTATTTATGATGAAAATCACCAGGGACCAACTAATATGATACTATCACGATACCTAGATGTTTGATTACTATGGCAAAAATGTCACAAACTTTTGCCCATGGTGGCATCCTAAGACGTGTCCAAAATCTCCTGAAGTATCACGATACAAACTTGGTGAATAATTTGCTGCTACCATACAGGATGCTACGCTGCCTGCCAACGTGTTCCTAGTTTAGAAGGATTATACATGAATTGTCACACGAATGAATCACTGAATCGATTTTGCCTCCATCTCGACAGCTTACATAGACATTTTAGACAACTGTATGCCTATAACATTGTGGAAACAGTTTGATGAAGGCACTTAACTATTCCCAGCAAAAAGCGAGCTCCAGAAAGACATGATTTCAAAAAGTCTGGTGTAGAAGAACCCCAGCGGCCTGCACCGAGCTCTGCCCTCAACCCTGCTGAACACCTCCGGGATGAATTAGTACATCGATTGTGTGCCAGAAACTCTCTCATTGAACATCAGTCCCAAATGCTCTTTTGACTAAATACTGTAGGCACAAATTCCCTCTGACGCACTTATAAAAAGCCTTTCCCAGAAGAATAGATAAAGTTGTGATGGAATGCGTCTCCATGGTGTTGGAATGGGATGTCCAACAAGCTCATATACATTAATTTATTCATCTTCTATACTGTGTACAGGGTCATGGAGGGTTTGGAGCCAACAGACTTAAGCCATGAGACGGGATACACCCTGGAGAGGGTGCCAGTTCATTGCAGGGCTCACACACACACTACGGGCGCTTTGGGAACGCCAATTAACCTAATCTGCATGTCTTTGGACTGTGGGATGGAACCAGGGTACCCAGGAGAAACCATCCAAACTCCATACACACAGACATAAAGTAGGTATCGAACCGTGGACCCCGGAGGTGCGAGGCAACAGTGCTAACCGAAGGAGATTAATGCATATTTTGGATGCCATCAGCATTGTTTTACAGTGCAGGAAAAACAATTTTAATTGTGAAAGACTACAGAATTAGACGGTGTGTCCAAACTTTTGACTGGTAGTGTATACTTGAGAGAATCTGATTAACTCGGCACAGACAGTAACCTGAGCTCAGATGGAACCCCAGACGCTGGAGCTGTGAGGCATTACCGCTACCTGCGCCGTCCCTAACGCGGTCATTCGGATGACTTATTATCTGTGCACGCCCAGTTGGCACCAAGCCAGAAAATTACAACAATTGCTAAATCTGATTAAACTATAAAACACTAAGTGCATCATGTTTCGCAGGCTTTGTTTATACAGCAAGACAAATTAGATTTCTTTTAACCCTTTTAACCCTTGGCAAACATCCTCAAGTCCTAGCATTCTGTAGATAAGGGCTCATTTAGGGGAGGAGGGGCTTAATTAAAATGTGTTGTGTATCATCTGCATTTTATGTAAATCCTTAATGTGCATTCATGTTTTTGTTAGCTTAATTAAATGTTCTGAACTTTGTTGTAATTTGCTATACTTTGTTGAAATGTGTTATACTTTGATGTACTGTACTGTACTTTGTTATGCTTTCTTGTAATTTGTTATACTTTGTTGTAATGTGTTATACTTTGATGTACTTTGTTATACTTTGATGTACTTTGTAATACTTTGTTGTAATTTGCTATACTTTGATGTAATGTATTATACTTAGATGTACTTTGTTATACCTTGTTGAAATGTGTTATACTTTGATGTACTGTACTGTACTTTGTTATGCTTTCTTGTAATTTGTTATACTTTGTTGTAATGTGTTATACTTTGATGTACTTTGTTATACTTTGATGTACTTTGTAATACTTTGTTGTAATTTGCTATACTTTGATGTACTTTGTTATACTTTGATGTACTTTGTTATACTTTGATGTACTGTACTGTACTTTGTTATGCTTTCTTGTAATTTGTTATACTTTGTTGTAATGTGTTATACTTTGATGTACTTTGTTATACTTTGATGTACTGTACTGTACTTTGTTATGCTTTCTTGTAATTTGTTATACTTTGTTGTAATGTGTTATACTTTGATGTACTTTGTTATACTTTGATGTACTTTGTTATACTTTTTTATACTTTGTTGTAATTTGTTATACCCTTTAATACTTTGTTGTAATTTGTTATACTTTGATGTACTTTGTTGTAATTTGTTATACTTTTATGTACTTTGTTATACTTTGATGTACTTTGTTGTAATGTGTTATACTTTGATGTAGTTTTTTATACTTTGATGTGCTTTGTTATACTTTTTTATACTTTGTTGTAATTTGTTATACCCTTTAATACTTTGTTGTAATTTGTTATACTTTGATGTACTTTGTTGTAATTTGTTATACTTTGATGTACTTTGTTATACTTTGATGTACTTTGTAATACTTTGTTGTAATGTGTTATACTTTGATGTACTTTGCTGTAATGTGTTATACTTTGATGTACTTTGTAATACTTTGTTGTAATGTGTTATACTTTGATGTACTTTGTTGTAATGTGTTATACTTTGATGTAGTTTTTTATACTTTGATGTGCTTTGTTATACTTTTTTATACTTTGTTGTAATTTGTTATACCCTTTAATACTTTGTTGTAATTTGTTATACCCTTTAATACTTTGTTGTAATTTGTTATACTTTGATGTACTTTGTTATACTTTGATGTACTTTGTAATACTTTGTTGTAATGTGTTATACTTTGATGTACTTTGCTGTAATGTGTTATACTTTGATGTACTTTGTAATACTTTGTTGTAATGTGTTATACTTTGATGTACTTTGCTGTAATGTGTTATACTTTGATGTACTTTGTAATACTTTGTTGTAATGTGTTATACTTTGATGTACTTTGCTGTAATGTGTTATACTTTGATGTACTTTGTTATACTTTGATGTACTTTGTTGTAATTTGTTATACTTTGATGTAGTTTTTTATACTTTGATGTGCTTTGTTATACTTTTTTATACTTTGTTGTAATTTGTTATACTTTGATGTACTTTGTTGTAATTTGTTATACTTTGATGTACTTTGCTATAGTTTGTTGTAAATTGTTATACTTTGATACTTTGTTAAAGACTTTTTCTTTTATCTGTTTATTATTAAGGATTAGATAGTGGTTAATTAGCTGTTCATATAGAAACATTCACAAAATATTTACAAAGATAATTTATAAATAATACAGTATACATTGTAATACATTGTAAATAAAAACTGCTGTAAAGTAATCAAGCTGTTTTTGGTCCATATAATAAGGACAATGAGCTTTTGCTCATGTTATTTTCCTTATTACAGATTTCTGACATCAAGACCTGTTGGCAGATTTCGAACACCTTTTTTTTCTCCTTGACTGAGTCAGATAATCAAAAAATCGTTAAGGACGCTGATCAATGTGTCACGTTTCACAAATTCCATAAAAGCACCCTGCTCTGCTTCTGTGCAAGAGGCATATGAGTATCAGTACCAGTATCGGTATCAGTATGATCTGACGTGTGCTTTGTTCATGTTTAAGCATGAGCAAGAGCAGCGATATATACGGACAGATAAGGTTTGTTATTGTGTCCTCCTTCTGCTTCTCTCTTTCTCTATCGCTCCGTCGATAATACCCAGCGAGCAATGCAGATCTGTCAGAGCCGTCCCAGAGGAAAGGAGATCATCCGTGGCCATCTTACGCTTCATAGTTTATGCGTACCAAAAAAAAAGAAGAAAGGGAGAGAGGGGGAGATTCATGGTAGGAGAAGTGAGAACAGATCCAAGAGGATTATAGCAAATCAGCAGGGAACGGTGCATGCAAAAACGGACAATCTCTTAAACCTCCGTTCTGACAGGCTGGTATTAGTGAGCAATCCTGGCACAATATAAGTGTTGTTACAGGTACCCACCCACCCACATACACACACATGCTTTCCTTGTTTTTTTCTTCTAATGTCACACACCCGTATAATCCATCCTTCAGTTTTAAACCAGTCTGTATGAAATCCTGTATTATGCACCACATCCAGTTAAATAAACACCATCGGGCATATTTAATTAACTGTATATGAAAAACTCCTGCAGTAAAGGCTTCACTTGGTCAGACTTCCATGTGTATATTAATAGGTCATGTAACTACGGTGATATGTACTGTAGGGCTGCAGTGGAGAGTCATCATCATTATCATCATCCTCATCATCCTCATCATTAAGTGAAATGAATGACAGCGCTGCCAGCCAGAGAGATGAACCCCTGTGGCGTTTTCCTTAACTAGGTTTAACCGTTAATTATTTTTTAATTGTAATTGACCTGCTGTCACACCATTCCCATAGTAACTATATGTAGTTATACCACAGCTCTGTCAAAGTCTTGATTCTGATTGGTGTTGAATAATTTTCTCTAGCATTAGGAAGGGGATCAGTAGGGACCACTCGATACGGTCTTATCGTGATTCCTACAGTAGGTGCCGATTAGATTTGTAATGCAATATCATGATTCTATAGATTTCTCGATGTACACCCCCTGTAGGATTACAGAAGAACTGCAACATACCACTACCAACACAGATATATATATATATATATATATATATATATATATATATATATATTTTTTTTTTTTTTTTTTTAAAGGAATAAAAAAATTTGATTTTGGATACATGAATTGCCACATATAATCACAATACATAACCTGAACTGATTAATTTCCTCTTCCCTATCTGATAATATTTCCAGCTGCAAGGTTTGTATTAGTGCATCATTCTAAAACATTTACTCAACGTGAACTTATTTTAAAAAACACCGTTAGGAATGTGCTAAAGTGCTCGTCCTATCATCCGGAGATCGCGAGTTTGATTCCCGGGTGATGCTGTAATCTCTCGCAGGCTCTAGAGAGAGCTGATTGGCCGAGGTCTCTCAGAGGGGAGGGATGAGAGGTACTTGGTGTTACCACATTAATAACGGCTGTACAGCCAATCGTGGACGTCTGGGAGCTCACGCAAGCGGGCTATTACTAGTAGCCTTAATGTGGGAGCCGCCTAGTGACGGGGAGGAATTGGCTACGACTAAATTAGGGAAAAAATAAAAGAAAGCAAAAAACATGGAATTGTTAATATAATTTTAAAAAATTTTACTTAGAAAATGTTGACTGAACATTTTAGCAAGGAGCTCTTACGGTCAGAACTTTAAACCAGGCAAAAGTAAAGCAATAACTACACAGTTACACGTCATGTTTGAGGAATCTGTGTTTCTTTTATTTCTGCGTGTTGTTGTTTTATTAACCTAAAACCTAATTATAAAAAGGAAGTGATAAAACTTGTTTTTGAGGATATTACGCAACATCAATAAAAAATATACTTGGTCAATTTTTTTTCATTCATAGTGGCATACTGTTGTGGCATTAAAGAAATAAAAAAATCACGATATGTTGTTATTGGAAAATCATCAACTTTTGGGTTTGAACAGTAACAATCTTGTGATGGGCTGAACCACAGCGACTCATTATTAATTATTTGTCTATAAGAGTACAAATGATTTATTAGTTATTTGTAACAGGATACACTAGCGTATATAGAGTCATGCTGCATAATCATCGCCTAACTTTATTTCCCGGAACACAGCGTGGTCTACAAACATGGCTGCCAAGGACTCCCCTTCCCAGCACTCACCTGATCCTGATTACTGATTGCTCGCACCTGGACTCAATAGCGCACACAAACACAATACATACATTAATATATTATTAACGACTCCTAAACACATGCTCACTGCAAACTATACACTCTGTGTTCATTTCTGCCTGTTTGATACCAAGCCTTATAATCGCTGTTTTGTCTTTCCTGTTCTGGTCCTGCTTCTGGTTGCCGTGGTCCTGGAGCCTATCCCAAAAGACTTAAGGCACAAGGTGGGGTACATCCTGCACAGGATGCACCTCCATCACAGAGCACACACTCTACGGTAAATTTGGGAACGCCAATTAACCTAACCTGCATGTCTTGGACTGTTGGAGGAAACTGGAGTACCAGGAAGAAACCCACCAAGCACATGCAAACTCCATGCACACAGACTCGGAAAACGTGAACCGAACCAGGACCCTGGGGGGGGGGGGGGGTTAGTGGTAGCAGGTGCTAACCACTAAACCACTGTGCCACCTTTTAATCCCTAAATAACCACACAAATTTAAAATAATCTGCATGCGTACTGTCCGTACACACACCAAACCAGCATGAATATGCAACTGATAGCATCTGACGTTACAGGTTGCATCCCTGAGGCAGTAAAGGTGACTTACAGTAGATATCCTTTGGTAACACGTTGTCCACAATCGGCTTGAATGTGGCAACAGGAAATGTTACGTGCTGTTTTCATTTTGTGTTCCTTCAACAAGAATAAGCATTATTATTATAAATATAGGCGGCACGGTGGTGTAGTGGTTAGCACTGTCGCCTTGCACCTCCAGGGTCCGGGTTCGATTCCCCGGCCAGGCTCGATTCCCGTCTCTGTGTGCATGGAGTTTGCATGTTCTCCCCGTGCTTGGTGGGTTTCCTCCGGGTACTCCGGTTTCCTCCCACAGTCCAAAGATATGCAGGTTAGGCTAATTGGCGTCCCCAAATTGACCATATAGTGTGTGAATGGGTGTGTGAATGAGTGTGTGTGTGCTCTGCGATGGATTGGTACGCTGTCCAGGGTGTACCCTGCCTCGTGCCCTGAGGCTCCTGGGATAGGCTCCAGGTCCCCGCCACCCTAAATACAGGATAAAGCGGTATAGAAGATGAATGAATTATAAATATACTGTATACACAATATACTTGTATATTAATATACGTGAAGAACTATTCATTATTACTAAGATGTTGTGATCCGGGTGCACACAGATCGTACACTGATTGGAATTAATGCATGTGCATAGACGGTTTTTAAATGAGTTTTATAATAAAGCCCATTTATTCATTATTTCCACGACTTGACTTTTTAAATCTCTTATTTGAAAACTTATGAGACCTGAAGGCCATGACAGATCGGGTTGAGTAGCCAGGCTCTCTGAGCGTGATTCCTGATGGCCACAAATAGCATTTTTAATTAGACTTGACACCGGTGAAAGAATGCGCTGACTGTAGAGGTGAAGGACGAGTGGGATGATTAGGGCAGGCGGAGACGGGCTCGAAGGCGCTCTGGGAGTTTAATCGTTGGACGAGATTATAAAACATACGGTTCAAGGTCTGGCCTGTACAGTATGTACTCTAGCATGAGATTTTCAGGAAAGAGTCTACCGGCTTCAGACAGGACCTACTGTACATAGGCAAGGTAAACAGTGGCAAAATTAACAGCCCTGGAACCTTATATCAGACATACTGTACTGTATACTGTACGTGCGATCTTTGGGAGAAAGAGTGCTTGAGGAAGAAGATAAAAGCGTTTCACAGGGTTGAGGATATAAAGAATATAAAGCAACCCCCTTTCCTTGACGAGTCGAGGAGCTGAAGGCCGGATGGAAGCGATGATAACTGGAGCATGGTGACGAGGGCTTTAAATATTGAGAGGAAAAGTTACCTGCGAGGCCTGCTTTTGATTAATGGATGAGTTTTCCTATCACTCACAAAGGGTGCGCCATCTGCACACGAGCCCGTCAGCATGCGCAGACACTTATCGTCGCGTGCTCGCCGTCATCTGGAAAGGTGACAGCCGGAAAAGATTCTTTGTTCTCTTTGCGCCGTATCTTTCCTCATATAGGCATCTGGAGAGACTGAGAGGAAATGGTCACAGCTTTTGTTACCTAGCAGTTTCCTGTTGAGTCGCTTTTTATTCCTTTGGGGAACAGAGAGAGAGAGAGAGAGAGATGGGAACGTTGGAGAAGTGGGTGGA
The DNA here is from genome assembly GCA_030522415.1 of Channallabes apus. Classification (NCBI taxonomy): domain Eukaryota; kingdom Metazoa; phylum Chordata; class Actinopteri; order Siluriformes; family Clariidae; genus Channallabes; species Channallabes apus. The sequence goes on along the minus strand of CM060112.1, from coordinate 11,774,678 downwards.
CGGGGGTGGCCTTTTTGAAAGAACTGAGAGAGGAGAGGGGGAAAAAAAAAAAGAATTTCTTTGTCAATGCTTTATCCCCCTACTGGATGAATATAATTGGAGCTAGAAATAACACTCTTTACCGTATGTATAAAACTCTTGGGGCCTGATATACAAAGGAAATGCTGGCACTTTAATATGTGCAGCAAAAGTGTGGGCAGAAGCAGAAAAAAAAGAAATAAAAAAACCTTCTGAGCTGATCTAAGCTGAATCGCAGCTGAGCTTAGTGCTCATTCAGTGTTAAATCATTCAGTAAAACTTGCCTCAGTCAAAAAAGATTACACTTGAATACAACAGACATTCGGGAAAACCCACGTGGGAAAGAGAAAAAGAAATGAGTGAAAATGACACATAACACTTTGACATATATTACATATTTGACTTCTATTACATATTTATTGTATATGTTCATCATTTTTAGGTGGATAGGGAAAAAATATATAACTCAAACTCGAGGTCATGTAATGCATTTAAATTGATGCGATTTTCCTCCCCGAGAAACGGAATACTGCGCCCGCTTTAATTAAGTCGGAATTAAGATTTAGCTACAATATTTATACGCGGAGGCGAAACCCGATCCCATTCCGGTAATAAAACTCTTGCGCATCATCTTGTCCAATTTTAACTAGAATCCTAATCACGCCTCGCCCGGATCTACCGCTCGCTTTTTTTTCCCTTCCCTACATGTCATCTGTCTACCTCCATGGCCTGCGTTGACATGTTCCTGTTTCTACACGTACAGAGCAAGAGAGAAAGAGAAATGTGGAGAGAGAGAGGGGGCGCAACGGCTTTGCGTGTGTCTGATCTTTATCTGGGGTGCTGCAGATCTATTTTGGGATGTGCTCCAGCTAAAGTCATGCTCTTCAAATGAAACATTATGGAGAGGGAGAGAAAGGGTAAGAGGGGTACACCGAGAGAGAGAGAGAGAGAGAGAGAGAAGGAGAAAAGGAGGCTTGGCAAGGAATCGCTGGTCATATGCATGACATGTAGAGGTGTGAAGGGATGGATCACTGTGGCAAGGAGGAGAAACGAAAATGAGTGAGAAGGAAAAACGAATATAGAATATAGCAAGAAATCAGAAATGACATGAGTGTTGCGGAAATTGCGAAGAAAAGAGATTGGATTCAGGCTGACTGACAGTCTTTGGGCCTGAAGTGAGCACCCTTCAGTGTGCATGCTGCTTAACTTACTTGGAGCTGTCTGTCCACTAAATGACTGTAATTTCCCCAATGAGTAGCATAGAAAAGGAAAAGAAAAAAGAAAAAAAACTCACCCTACTGTTAGGATTCGATCACTAGCCCGGTGTGTTTTCATTACAGAAAGCATTTTTCATCCTTTTATTCCCCCCCTTTTAACATCAGGAACCTTTGTCGTCTTGATGAACCGAAGAATTCTACCTTCACTCTGTCATCATAATCCCACCACCTCGCAATTTTTTTTTTTCCCCTTTCAGCAGTTTAAAAAGGGTCACGTTCAATAACTGAACAACAGACTTCAATTCACTTAAATTACCCAGTGCCAGTGAATAACAAAATGGCTGATGTAATTTGCTCTGCGAAAGGGAAGAGCTTTGTTCTTGACAGGCTCGGTGAAAAAGGGCAGATGATATGTAGCGAACTGACAAGTGAGAGTAAAAGCTTTATGAACGACTTTAATGAAGAAGGATGACTAAAAGCAACAAGAGATCCCTGATTTTGGGGGGTAGCGGAGGTGAGGGGGGGGGGGGGGTAGTGAAAAAAAAAAGAGAGAGAGAGTGAAAAGGAGGTAAGAAATCATGTGAAAGAACTAGAGAATATGAGGTCAAAGACAAAGACGTCTAATTGTTTTTGCAGATGGTGCGCTATGTAATGTCATGCACACAATGTCTGGTTCCCTTTCGAGCTTGGAGACTCCCGAGAGTCCTTGTTCTTGCTGAGGAGTGTGTCTTTGCCACCATCACCTCTGACTCATTAGGGATCCAAACATTACAAATTTTATAACGCTGCTTTGGGGGTAAAAAACACACACACAGAATATGAAATGTTCCTGTTGCTCCACTGGTGGTGTTAGATTTTGTACAACATTGCTAGTGCAATAATTTGACAGGTGTGTTATTGTAATCAGCCTCTTGGTCTGGTTGCTCCAAACTACAGTTTTCTACATTAAACATAAAAAAATGTATCGACGCAAGTGCACCAATTTTTTGCATTCATTTTCATGACTGTTATTGAGTCTCACATTGAGTGGAAAGTGACTAAAGTGAGAACGGTGCTTTCTTATCGAATGCCTACACAGCTAATGGTAAGATAAGCAACAGTAGGATAAAAGTGGAACTACAAAGACGAGCATTAGATACAGTAACGATGCTGTGACTACTGCTGTGAGTCATGTGTAGACTATCGATTCGTTTCGATGTTCAGATAATGCGATTTTTCGATTCGTTCAGCACTAATGTTTACTGTTTGATCATGCAGCTTTATACTTGGACAGGTTTTGAAGTATTAAATTAAAGCATCCAATAAACACTGAAACTCTGTGTAGCTTGTGTTGTTGATTGGTTGAATGCCATGTCTTGTACGAAGCGATAATCTTTTGCTCCCTGCCAGTCTTCTGCTCCATACTCCTGGCAATAATGCGCCAGCTGCCCATAAACTCAAGGATGAACAAAGAATACTCTTAATATACAATATACAGAATACGCAAGAGTTTTCTATTTGTAGGCGTTCGTGAATAATTCAAAAAGTATGAACTAATTCTGAATTAAAAACTGAGCCATCGATATATATATATTAAGCTGCAAAATCTATTAAATTGTGCAGCTCTAACAGTGACATGCTTAAAATTATTGGATATGCAACACTCATTTTCTATACCGCTTTATCCTTCATTCAGGGTCGCGGGGGGCCTGGAGCCTATCCCAGGAGGCTTAGGGCACGAGGTAGGGTACACCTTGGGCAGGGTGCCAATCCATCGCAGGGCACACACATACAGTATACACACTACGGCCAATTTAGGAATGCCAATTAGCCTAACCTGCATGTCTTTGGACTGCGGGAGGAAACCGGAGTACCCGGAGGAAACCCACCAAGCACGGGGAGAACATGCAAACTCCATGTACAAAGAGATGGGAATTGAACCCGGACCATGGAGGTGCAAGGCGACAGTGCTAACCACTACACCACCGCGCCGCCACATGCAACACAACTAACATTAAATAATGGAAATATTAGTTATGATTACATAGATGGTATTTCTTTACTACGATTGAAAGGCTTCTAAACTTACCTGTTTACAAGCACACTGATCAGATAAAATGTGTGTTCACATGCTCCAAACAGTTAATTGGAATATATATTTTTTTTGACATTTGCAAAATGGTTCCGCCCACTGTGAAGTATTTGGGAACAAGCATTTTCCCCAACTTTTGGGGTTAGATTAGGCTTAGAATTTAATTTCATTCTGCCTTCTGGAATGTCATAGACTATAAAGTCTATGACATTCCATGCTTAAAAGCAATTAGTCCAGAATGCTAGCTTTCCACTACTGCTTCCTTTTTCTGCTCTCAGATGGACTCTGAAGCTCAACAGATTTTTAAAAACATTAAGATAAAGGCTTGACTGGGGTAAACACTCTTTTGTAAGATTTTGTAAATCTGGAAGAATTCACAACCCTGTATGGACACTTCTGAACAGTTGAGATTCATGCAATGCAGTAGTTTAATTTGTATGATTTTTTATCATTTTATTTGCTTGTCAACAAGAAAAATGTCACGTCTTGATTCAACCTGGTTTTAGGAACAACCACCACCACAAGCAACTCTCTCCAAACTGCTAGGTGTTAAGGCTGTTCTGATCTCCGCATCAGCAAAAAGTTGTTCTGTGCTTTGCTACACTATGGTGTGTAAAAGCAGAGGTTCTTCTGTGCTTGACTAAAGCTTAATCTCCAGAGTTGTCCACATAGCGTGACAGGTACAGCCCGTACTAATTCGAGAAGGGAGTTTCCCCACATGGAGGATAACGACCAACAGAGTGGCCTGGCTCTGCTCCGCTGTCAGGCCTACAAGGGGAACGACAAAGGCCAACAGGGGGCCTTGATCCAAGCACACCCTGCCATTACGCGGTCTATGGTGGACCCAACCGTCTGCTCGCCCAAGCCACAAGTGTGCCACAGAGCACAGAGAACATTCCTCAGTTTCCATGGCAGCTATATGTTTACTACAGCCATCAACACAAACCAGTTTATAGGTCTGTACAGCCAACAGTTCTTTCTCGGAGTTACTTTTTTAGATTTAATCTGTTACATGCCATCTGCTCAGAACATTCTTTCAAAAAATGTATCCACATACTTTAAGATTCTCTTGCAGCCCACTTAGCACCCCACTGTGCCACTTTTGGTTCCTTTATGTTAGGACTATTATTACCTTCCCATCCTTCCTGAGCGTTTGTGCTGATCAGGTATGCAAGGGAGCGCATCAAACAGACAAACTCTTTCACAGGACTACAAGGTCCCCTACATACCCATAATTTAAAAAAATGGTTTCACCTTCATTCAAAGAACAGCATGAAGCTTTAAGGAAAAACATCATATCTCATTTCTGGTTGCTTCATCTAAGAGCAATTGGAAGAGGAACGCAGAGGAAAGGAACAACCACAGGCATGCCAAAAAGGGCCATATTGTGGCGAATAGACACATGGGTGGAGGGGGGGGGGGCGTACTGGAGCCTGAAGACAAGAGGCCAAAACCATAAGAGAGGTTCAAGGGCAGTTCAAACCAAGCCTTGGAAAGGAGCGTACTAAAAACAAAACTCCATCCAAGTGAGCTCATGTGCGTGTCTTGAGGGAAAACACTGAACTGGGTTGCGAAACAGAGAAAGCCTTGAAGCCTTGAAATCCCACCATATTACACGTTACAGAAACTTGAAAGCTTGATATAATTGAGTTTCAATCTCCATTGGGGGAGAGCTTTATAACTGAGCAAATTTTTTTTTTTTTTTAAACATGGCTGAAAATGGATAAACCAATCGCTATATCATATAGTTAATGCTGTACCACTTTGTGGATGTCAACTGGTCAAGGTTACTAAACCCTTCCACTTCAAGCATAACAGTCAATCAGGCTTTGATTCAGTCCAAGATTAGATCTTTCTTTGTGTCCGGGGCTGTAACAAGAACAAAGATTGAAGGGATGTCCACAATGCAGAAATGAATCTTCACATTTTGGAATATGTAAAACATCAATTGCTAATTGCGTAATACTCATTATGTTCTCCTTCCATTCTTCCATACAGTTTGTTTAATTTTTATAGAGTTACAGCGGTACCTTGGCAGACGAATTTAATCCGTTCCGGAGTTGGGTTCTTAATCCGAAATTTCTCATTTTCCATAGGGAATAATGTGAATGCTGACAATCCGTTCCAGCCACCCCAAAATGTTACCAATATTACAAATTTACAACACTACTGTGTAATCATATTTCTGCATATAAAAACAATGAAAAAAAATTTAAAGACATTTATTTATTACATAAATACATATTAATCTGGTGGCTTAGTGGTTAGTACTGTCGCCTTGCACCTTCAGGGTTCGGGTTTGATTCCCGGCTCTGTGTGCATGCATAAATTACATGTTGATCTCAACCTCAGAAATTTTATTAGCCTCAAATCTAAAGGCATACTGTATTAGTATACAAATTTGTTACCATAGGAAATAGTAGAAGAGTAGATCCTGAAACGAGTATTCTAAAATTACCTTGGTTTGGACCTCGGTGTCCTCAAAGCTAGTTGCAGCCATGTTTGTGAATGATTCTGATGGATCCTGGGAACGCTGGGCACACACAGGAGATTTCACCCCAGCTGGAACAAACCCGCAGGTCACCTTGCACATAATCATTTACATCTAAGCTAAATGTAGCATGGCCACAGCATGCTGTTGGGGGGATCAGAGGAAACTGGAAAACCCAGAGGGAACATACGAATCTCCACACAGAGGTTCACACTGCACCAGAGCTAAATTTAACACAAACGGATAGCCACATATACAGTACTGCATATGTAAGAATGAGGAACGTTGTTCGAAGATTAAAATGTCACCCAAACTAACAGATGTGTTGTCTCTTAATATGCTAATACTTGACCTTCCAACTATTCCCAGCCACAGAGAAATGGGCTCTCTGTTATGCCTAACCTTTAGTTACACATGTTTTCAAAATTAGCCTCACTGATCACAATAAAGCTTTGACGCTCTCTCCAGCCCCTTGTCCCCAGTGAACCTTCATAAAGGGACACTTTTGGCCATCGCTCCGGCTTTCAGTTGCATGCCACGGAACAGTCCTTACATGTCTATGTGGTTAATCTCACTCCTCACATCTGATATATGTGATGTCTTTGTGTGTTCAGCAAGGCATCGCACAAGCCATGGAATCCATCATCTGGAAATTTGTCAGGCTTTTTGAATGTTTGGAATATGGCGTCGCTTAAGACACATGGGAAGAGTTTAAGCGGGCGCGCTAGATCTAAGTGGAAGGTAAACTGAGGACAAGGCCAAGGAAAAAGACTAGCACCTGAGTCAACACAGCTTCTTGGGTCGTGCGCACCGCTGCCGGACTGATGTGTGGTGTCTTTCAGGGATATTGTACGTTTACAGACGAGATGAAAGAAGCAAGAGTAGGGCAGTTATTTAACTTAAGGGCACAGCTCAGTGCAATTTGGCCAACTTGCAGTTCCTGGCAGACTCTTTCAAAGTCTTGCTGGTAGCTCATTTTATACAATTCGTCTTTTATTAAACAGGGAATGAAAATGACAAGCTTCTGCAACCTAGAATCTCTGTATTTCTACCTTTCCCTCATCCAAAAACTGTAATAGAGCATAATGAATAAAGCATCTTTGGTAAGACTTTAACACGTTATAAATGAAAACAACGTTAATCTACAGTCTTTTTTTCAGGAAGAGGATAAGCTCCATGAAGCAGACTGTTTAGGCAACTAGTGCTTGAATGATTGGGCAACTAGTCCCTGCACATCCTGGTAGACAGAGCCACTGTTCTGCCTCAGCACACTGACAGTTGGCATTCGTTCACTCACCAGGATAAGCCTTACTCTTATCCTTTGGCACCCTCACTTGCTTGCTCTGTGGCACAGTGTGTAGCTCTTCTTCTAGTCCATGAACATCAAAACAAAACGACCATTCATTGTAATAAATGAGAGGGAAACTATTTTTGAGCAGGCACCTTTGGTACAAAGTGTACCCAGAAATAAACCTCAAACTGCCTTGTTGATTCCTTCGGTTTTTCGACATCTCCCTCTTTCTGTCATTGCGCTCTAGCTTGTGCTTAAATCCTAAGAAGGGGAGGTGAATCGACTGCTTGAGAAAAGCCTCTCTCTCTAGAGTGCAGTCTGGATTAGTTCTACCATGCGAGTTGCCCGCAGAAAACTTGCTCTCCAGAGGTGCATTAGTGTTAATGGACCAATGCAAATAGATGTGTACATTCTGTACAAGAGCACTTTGTCCTGACTGCAGAATATGACCTCTAAAGAATGGTAGAGTTTGTAGCATATGTGTGTGTGTGTGTGTGTGTGTGTGTGTGTGTGTGTGTGTGTGTGTGTGTGTGTGTGTGTGTGTGTGTGTGTGTGTGCATAAGAGAGCATGCGAGGGTAAACGTCGGCTCTTATTCTTCCTCTTTGTATCTATACGACTACACTCATAGCCATCAGTCACATTGCCTCCAGGAACAGTTCCTCATATGAGTGGATTGTTCAAATACTTTGAGCCACCACATGTTCTTGTTACATAACAACGCTAAAAACAGAGTGTTGCATAAGAGATTGGGTTTTAGAAAAGAAAGTGTCATTTACGCATCGTGCCTTTAAGCAAGCATAAGAAATACCATTTATATCATGGACTTTTTTAATTAGAAATTCCATCTGAAGACACTGATGAATTTGGCCTTCAGCTTCTATCATGTACAGATTTCATACTGTTGCCTTTAAAATGAGTAGTACAAATAAAAATCAGTTTTTGATCTTTTTTCCCCCGCACAAAAACAGATGTATGATACATCATCCTCAATAAAAAAAAATAATAAAAAAAACATCAGTGTTTATCGTTCCCTCTAGTACTGACAATACACAATAGCAGTCTTAAACAGCACACAAGAACAAGGCTTTGTGTGGTCTTGGCTTTGCTCTGGAGTAGAACTGCAGTCCAAAAGCAGGACATGGCGATGCCAGTCTTAGGATCTTTCCAGTTTTATAACTTCATTACACACGGAGAAGATTTTGTGCTTGACTGAAATGCAGTCGAACTGGTGAGAAAGTGATATCTTTTACGAATATGCTGACGGCACTTCTCTTCATTCTCACGCGCAGAAAATTGAGCACAAATATTTCAATGTATTGCTTTCAAGTATCACATATCTTAAATTTCTTAGCATACCAAACAAACAGTTAGAAACGGTAGCATCTTGGTTAAGCTTTTACATTTTGTGCTATCTTTCTTTCCTTTTTATTTCTTTTCAAACTGCTTACTCACACACCGTTGGTGTAACACACTCAGAGGACAGCGCTACCTGCTACTTTCACTTGCGTGAGCTTACAGACGACCCTCTCTACGCCCTGGGCTGTGAGAGGCTACAGCATCACCCGAGACTCGAACTAGCAATCTCCGGATGATAGGGTGAGCACTTTACCACTAGAGGGCCCAGGAACTTGCTCTTTCAATGAGACCTTTACGTTTCATACACTGGAGAACCCGAAACCAAAAAATAAAATAAAAATTATGACTGTATGTCTGTCCAGATGGATGGAATTCAATTCAATTCAATTTTATTTGTATTTGCCGCAAAGCAGCTTTACACAATCGAAAGAATTATTTAAGTTTGAATTATTTAACTTTTGCAGTTCTTAGGTTTTTGCCTGAAGTTAAACCTGTGCCATAAATGAAATCAAAATGTTAACTAAAAGTGAAGTTTTGAACAATTACTGTACGTGCCAGGTTAGAAACAAGTTCTGAACTTTCTATGTACCCTTTCTGGGTATTAATAGGCTTCAATCTGAAATAATAATATCACTGATCACATTTAAGCTAATCAGCTTGTTTTTTTTTTAGCTTTAACATTTTCACAAATTTCTATAAACTCCCTAACAAATTTCAATTTAATGAACCTGTTAAATATCACAGCTGTGATATGGCAAACATAGCTTAAAATTGTTAGCATGCTAAATATATGTTTTGTTTATGCTGAGACTTCTAGTTCTAGTTAATCAAACATAGCTAAATCTGTTAGCTTAAAATGTTAGCTAGCGTATTTGTCTGAAGCATCTAAAAATGTATTTTGCTACCGATAGTCGGTCATAAGGAAACATATACCAGGCTTAATGTAGAATGTTAACCCAGATAGCAGAACAACATTGAATCATCGTTGAATCAACATTAAAGCATCAACCAACTTGTCATTGAATCAATGTTGAAATTTCAATGTTAAACGTTGATTTTTCATCAGGTTTGCACCTTGAAATAATGTTATTTCAATGATGAAAAATAGATCAAGATGGGCATAAAATCAATGTTTGTTCAATGTAAATTCAATCACTTATTTTACATTGAATCAACATTGAATCAACATTGAAGCAATTATAGTTTAGTCTTGCTTTATGAACAGCAAGATTCTATGACAGTAAATCATGTCCGTTTTGGTTTATTTCTTTAAATCAGAGACCATGTAGGGCTGAAAAACATTTTTTTTTAACAAAAAGTCAGTAACTCAACATCCTTCAGTTTACATGTAAACATATTTATTTATTTATGCTCCATACCCATTTAAACAGGAAGTAACATCACAATTACAATAAAACAACTATATAATAAAACACACTACAGCTTACATACAAATTATTATAAACTGGATGACAAAATGAGTTTTTAGAAGAGAACTATTAGAAGAGATTGTTAATTCTGAATTCATAAAACAGAATCTAACTGCCAAGAGAAGAGACTGGAAAACCATAATATAAAAATGGCAGCCTGCCTCAGCAAAATTCAGTCAAATGCAAATAGAAACAACCAAGTCAGAAACACAACAGATGACTGAAACATTATTCGTAAGTTGAAATGTATTTACGCAGCAAAACAGATAAGATAACAAGCAAAACAAGGCATAAGATAATAAGAGATAATAAGAGAGTCTGAACTTATGGTTTTCCACCACGAGCAATTCCCCCCAGCCGTTCTGGGACATAACGAAGCCATTTCTGAACTGTTGAAGCAAAGAAACTCTGTAAAAAACATTGATACAGTCTTTTTAACATTAAGGCACAAGCATGAATCATTCAGCCATTTTTGTAAGTCATCTAAGGCTAATGAAAGCTGATGGGCTGCATCATCAGCACTTTTAGCTTGTGTAAAAATTACCGTATCATCTGCATACATGATCATGTCCACATGTCCAAATTCTGTGCCTCTCCTTGGTTTCATACGGATTACATAAACTGAGAATATTTGTTTTCAATGTGACTTGCATCATTTAAAAGTAGACACTTTAAGCTTTATATAGATATATTTCTCATTTCAGTTAATTTTAGTGACGTGTTTCAAAAAGATTTTCACGGAGACTGAGGTTTCATATATGTGCATATATCCTCATATACTGTATGTGGCCAATTAGGATTAGTTTTTTGCATTTTTTTTTGTTAGTTCTTAGTTATTGCCTTGATAATAGAAAATATGAGCTAGGCATCATGTATGACAGTTGCCAAAGTGAGATATGAGCTAAAATGACCAGATCCTGCCATAGGAGACATATCTTGTATGTACATATAGGGCTTATATGTGGATATAAAGAAGCAATACAGGAGACCTATATGGCCTGTATATGCACATATATGCACCTCAATGTTGCCTACATGTGGCATATATACGCATATATGCAGCATATATATTATCATATATATGCATATATACTGCATATAGGTTTCATATATGCGCATATATCCTCATATTTACATTTACATTTAGGCATTTGGCAGACGCTCTTATCCAGAGCGACTTACATTTTTATCTCATTATACATCTGAGCAGTTGAGGGTTAAGGGCCTTGCTCAAGGGCCCAACAGTGGCAACTTGGTGGTTGTGGGGTTTGAACCTGGGATCTTCCGAACTGTAGTCCAAGGCCTTAACCACTGAGCTACCCCTGGCCCCATATAGGTGCGGTTATATGCGCATATATACTGCATATAGGTTTCATATATGCACATATGTCATCATATAGGTGCGGATATATGCGCATATATACTGCATATAGGTTTCATATATGCGCATATATCCTCATATAGGTTCTTTCCATGTGGGGCACGCACACTGCTCTGGGTCAGACACAGACAACGGGAAACAGGAACTAAGCTCTCAAACAAATGCTTCCCAACAGAATACCGTAGGTCGCATCGCCAAAATTCTTTCACCGTGAGTGGCAGGAACTTCCAGACTACAACATATTGAATTCTCATGCCTGTAGAGTGTATTATAATGATGTGGCGACAGTGTAAAAACACCTTCCGATGTTAAATGCGAGGCGAAAATTGAGTACTTTTGAACGGCAAACAGGAATTAAGCTCTCAAGTGAGTAAACTACACCCTAAAAAATGCTGGGTTAAAAACAACCCAATCTGGGTTGTTTTTAACCCAGCTGCTAGGTAAATATAGGACTAACTAAATGCTGGGTTAATGTAACCCAGCAAGATGGGTTATTTGTTTAACCCAACAAGATGGGTTAAATATTCAATCCAAATGCTAGGTCATATTTAACTATAATGCTGGGTTAATTCCACGACATAAATTGGTCTATTTGTGAGGTAGAATTGGGTTAATTCTACCTCACAAATAGGTTATTATTATTTTCATGTTTTACAGTGAATCTGTAAAAAAAAAAAAAAAAAAAACACGCATGTCTATTAAACAGTTAAATTACTTTGATATACTGGTCTATTACAAAAAACATACATGTATGCAATAAACATCATCCTATTAAATGTTCTTAGAAAAAACATTTATTTTTCAAAAGCACAAGAACAGATAATCAACAGTGACATCATTACTATACTATTACTGATAAGAGCAGAATGGAGTAATTGAACAAATAGGCTGAAGCAACTTCTACAGAGCAGGATCAAAACTATCCAGCCCTGGTCTCATTTTACATACAAACACTGTCTGTCTATGACTTTTCAGGTAGGTCTCGCTATTTCATAGCAACATTACAACATTACTGAGAGCAGCGCTGGTCATTATCTCCCAACGTCAGGATGTAGGGGTACGGCCTCGACACTTCAGCCTGCTGGAGGTATTCCACCATGTTGGTTCCAACCTTAGAAAGAAAGAAATGAAAAAGTTAAAATTTTGTTGAATAGCAAAGATTAAACTGAATAAGACTCTCAATTTCGTGTGAAATACGATTGATACTAAAAAATTACAAAGCTGCCCATTAAGATAGGGTATAGGTAACCAGAAACAAAAACATGGAGACAGCTACTACCAAACATAAAACAGCAAAATAAGCATGGCTTTTAGGATACAACTCTTTATGTCAGACTAGTTGATATTGTAGTCTGCATTGATTTTAAGCTAATTACCGAAAAAATTTTATAGCTGGTGTCATACTGGTACATTACAATCACCAAAATATTAATACTTCATCTAGTAGTTACCTGTACAGCTGTGGTACTTTTTCCTGTAGTTGGCGCGCTGACTGATAGTTAATTTAACTTTGGTTAAAGAGAGGTACCTGGTTAGCTTACATGCTATTACTGGTGATACATTTGCATACTTGCCAAAGGGGGAAAGGTGTAAAATATTGTTATAACTCGGGAGAAACGCAGGAGAAATTTGACCGCAGAGTAAATTACTAGCTAGTGAAAAACGGGAGGGTTAGCAGGTCTGTATATTTGTGAGAGGGTCAGTGTTTTGTAACACACCAGCAATTTATTGTCTCAAGCAGTGAGATTAATAAAGTTCTAAAGTGGTTGCTAATGCTAGCAAACTAACTAAATGCCTGGTCATGGTAGCCCTACAGTTAACAGTTTAGCGTTCATTCATCACTTCACCATCTTCGTAATCCTGCAAACATTCTACAGAGAAAGCTAAAAAGCTCAGACATCTTAGCCGTTTCTTTCATACACAGGTGGGGTTTATGGCTAGCAGCTATTCTCAGCTAAATTATCATCCAGTACCTCAGACCAGCCGGAAAGTTTGTGTGTAACCTTAACACGGTAACAGTAATAAATATTACATATAGTAATAATTTTTCAGTCATATGTGAATTAGGTGAGTGAACATGTGTATACAGACCTTGTATTTAACGCCATTTCCCCTTAAATGTCCGAGGAGGATGAACCGTCATCAGCGGTGTGGGAGCTCAAGAGACACGAAGCTGAGTGACAGCCGCTGAATCCACCGGTGAACTTTGGGGGAGGGGCCAAGCAAACTTCAACCCAGCAGCTGGGTTACACAAAAACTACCCAACTCTCTGAAAATAACCCAGAAAAATGACCCAACAGCGGCAACCCAGCGTTTGGGTAGAAAAAACAACCCAGCATTTTTTAGAGTGTAGGCAGCAAGGTAAATACACAAAACTTACCGTCAAATTATTTTTTTTCCTTAATAACTATATATATATATATATATATATATATATATATATATATATATATTTTTTTTTTTTTTTTTTTTTAATTATTTTATTTATTTATTTATTTTATTTTTTTAAGCACCATGGCAAATCTCTCGTAGTCAATTTTTTAACCTGTTTTAAACACATACACACATGCATACACATTTTTATAGAAATGCACTTAGTTAATTTAATTTGCCTTACATTGTTGAATGAGGATGGGTTCCACAACCAAAAATCAACATTGATTCAATGTTTGTCTTTTCAACACAGAAAAGCATTGAATTATCAACATTGATTCAACATTATTTAGCATTGAAAAATCAACCTCAACCAAAATGATGATTCTGATGAAATTTCAACATTGAATCAATGTCACCTTGCTATCTGGGAAGCTAAGTCTAATGTTTTTTATGATTTTCTTACATGAGCTGTGCAGCTGTAAGGAAATAAAGAATGCTAGTTCGACCAGCACAGGCTACAAGCTTTTGGCTTATATATGTATTTTCCCCCTTTTGTTTTGTACCATCTGTCCGCTGAGGTAATTTATCATCATTTAGCCCATGGTGAAATCTTGTTTGTTTGAAATGATCTAATGTACAAAACGTTGTTGTATTTTAGCCAGCTTAGCTCATTGAATCTGACTTTTCCAAAGTCTCACTACATAACAACAGTTAAAACAAACTTATAGAGGGCTTGGGGTGGATGAAGAAAGAACTACAAAGCATGTCATGTATAGTGTTTATAGTAAGATTTATAATTTATAGCATAAATAGCTAATACTGGGTGTGTAACGGCAGAATCTCAAGTTGGCGCCTTCATTCTCATTTTCTAGCACGGCCACAGCCGACCAGACTACATCCACCCAAATTTGAAAATCCATTTTGTTAGGAAATCCTTACTGATGCTGTAATATATTAAGGACCTAATAAGGTTTTCAGAAGGTTAACTAGGTGAAATTGCTCCTCCACATTTCGCAGTCATGGTGAATGTGACCGGAATAAAGCAGCGTAGAGGCCAATGAATGTTCTGCCAGACTCTCAGATCAGTCTGCACCTCCCTGCCACGGGGGAGAAGAAGAGAATGAATGAATCGCAGCTGTCCAGGTCCAAAGCCACAAACATAGAACTTAGCAGTGATTCTTTTTAAGCAGAAAGTGCAACCGCAGTTACCTTAACTAATGCTTTTAGAAAAAGCAAATAAAAAAAAAGTCATAGTCATTAAAAAAAATTAATAAATAAAAACATTCTCAAGGATAGCGTTGCAATAAGGATCATCGATACTTATGCATATACATATTATTATGCTAATGTTTCTCCTAGCATCAGGTAGAGGACACAGCAAGCCGTCTGCAGCAGTGCGCTGCTGTGTCCTGTCCCTCACTAAAAATAGCCACAAATGAGGCAATGCAGCATGACCTGCACGTCCGACTGCTGCAAAGACATTGACACAGACAAGATGTACTCACATTCAATCAGCAACGATCTTACAGAGATTATTACAGAACAACTTTAAAAGCACCAGTTCCCAATCAAACAGACCATTCTAATATAGCTTTAAGCACTAAAAAGTCAATTGTGCATATCAAGTAACTGGTGAGAGTTAATGTAATACTGTATATGTTACATGCATTTATGCACTAGCAGAGGTCATCAAATGGTGGACCATGGTTTAAATGCAGGTCTTTAAGACCCCTGTGGATTTTTTTGACATAGAGCATATGTCCATAGTTCAACAAGTCAAGTCTTATAAACCTAAATCATAACAGCTTCTGATGCTCTCACTCATTTATGTAAATTATTTAGCAGAAATCAGCTTAACAGATGAAAGACATTTTACTGTATTATTGTATTTATTTCCTCTGGGCTGATTAGTAAACATGTTGGGTAAAAAAGTCAACTGTATAAGCAAACAGTTTCAAGGCAAATGGACAAAGAAGCTTAAATTTAGACACCTAAATCTAGGTGGGGTACGTCCTCGACAGGGTGCCAATCCATCGCAGGGCACACACTCATACTCACACACTACGGGCCATTTGGGAACGTCAATTAGCCTAATCTGCATATCTTTGCACTGTGGGAGAAAACCTGAGTACCCAAAGGAAACCCAACAAGCACAGAGAGAGCATGTATACTCTATGCACACAGAGACGAGAATTGAACCTAGCCGGGAATCGAACCCGGGCCCTGCAGGTGCAAGGTGACAGTGCTAACTACTACACCACCATATACTGTATATATAGCATCATACAAATTTAACCCATTGCGGAGGCAAGTTCGTAAAGAGAAAATGCGTATTGCGAGATGCATTTAACCATAGGAAATAACAGAAATGCAGGTAATCCATTAGCCACCCAAAACTATTAACAATTTCATACACATCATATTTTTGCAAATAAACGTATTAAAACATTTTAAAAAGATATGAATTTATGTAAAATATTAAATAAACAGACATTACACCTCAATTAACCTTAGACCTTTATACATTTTCGTTGAGAACCCATGGAAACACTAGAATACTGTTACTAGCATTATTATCAGCACAATACAGTATTTAGGCCTGCTCTTTAAAATTCAGGTACTGAAAAACTATATTCATTATCAAAATACCCGCTGTTTATGATACACTAATCTGTGGCAAAATTAGACCTTATGAGGACTAGATGAGACTTGATTGCCCATTTCATTAGCAATGAGAATGTTTATGTGATAATGAAATAGGGCAAATTCTAGAGTTCTTACTCTTTATCTCGTTAGGATGTTTACGCAGGATCATTCTGTCACTCCTTTGTGCACATTGTCCTGATCATTTAACACCATGTGTAATACACATCCTATGTGTGTTTAGTACCACTCTGCCAACTGCGCCATTTTATTTAATGACCAAGCCACTTCACTTCACAGTTCCTCATTGAACTGCGTTTGTTTCCCCCGTCTGCATCCTCCAACCAGCAAATGGCTTTTAGATCCTTTGCCGGCTGCCGTCACCTTTATATCCCACTAATGTCTCCATAAATGAACAACTGAATGTCAACTGGATTAGTTGGTAGCAACTACTGTAATTCCTCATTTGCTCCATGGCACATTGGATCTGCTTGTGGGAACATCAAAGCCTTGGATTCTCCATTAATAATGGATGCTCACTAATCTCTTTCATCTGCCATTCCTTAAACACATACGGTGTGATCAAGACAGGATTTCTGCACTTAATCCATGCCCATTCCACTTCCAGAGATGCGACAGAGATAATGGAGTTGTTTCCATGCAGAGCCAGACATTGAAGTTCACAGCTGCTCCCACTGCAGTGGCAGTGTGTGTGGGGTGAGCTCTTCAACCTGAAGAAACTCACATGATTAGCTATATAATCTAGTGGGCTAGGGGGCTTTGTGCACATAAAGCTCTTTTTTCACAAACACACATCCTTTTTGCCTCTGATAGCGATCAGTAATATAATAATAATAATAATAATAATAATAATAATAATAAATTGCTCTAAAAAAATTTGAACTGAAAATCCTGCCAGGTTCCATTCAAGATCCATACGTCATAATGCAATAAAATCTATTATAAAACACAAATTGAAAAATATATTAACAAGTCAAGCCAGAACTTCTGTGCAGAATAACATGACACAGCTATGAGAGTACAAAGTAGCTTTATTTCTCTATATAATCTCCTGCTACACTAAGGTACTTTTTCCCTGTGTTTCACTTGTGCTTGGATAACATCAAGGTTGAAGGTTTTCTCAGTACGCCAGAGCCATGATCGGACTGATTGCTTTACATTCGAAACATTGGCCTCTTGGGAACTCCTTTAATGGTGCAAACATGCAGAAATGGCTTGGAGCGAGGTCAGGACTGTACAGAGATGTGGCAATAATTCCCAGCTGAGTTCCTGTAATGTACAGTACAAGTGATGTTGGTGAATGATTGTGTGTACAGTTCCCATAGACTGATGCATGTTTTCTGCAAGTTGGAGACAAGTTATTCATTAATTTTCAAGGATCAGGCGTTGCACTGACTGAATGTTTAAGGGAAACTGCAGTGGGCTCCGTGCTACCTCGGCCAGGATCGTCTTTTGGGCTTCTTTAGATCATTTGCACCATTCAAATGTTTTACTGCGGCTAAGAGTCTCATCACCGTACTGCGCTTAAGGTCTTCTGCAAATGTCAATCACTTTTATGTCTTCATTCCAAGTCCTGGTTTGACTTGACACAAACAGGCTACAACTTGTAGCAGTACATGACATTGCATTTTTATTTTTTTTCCTCGATTGTTTTTTTTTATATTTTAAACACAAAAGTTGATGTATTTAATTAAGTACTGTAAAGATGATTTGTTTTTCTATAAGGAGGCCCCTTAAGGTACAAATTGTGAAAGAAATCAAGCTGTGCACAAGCTTGGAGTTGGATGATATGTCAAAAAATCCTGACATTAGGACGTTATTATGATAAGCCATATGCATCGTGTTACAGAGATTCGCAGAAATAGTAATTTAAAATAGTTTTTATCGTAGTTTTGGTACTTTACAAAAAGCTTCACTGATGTATTTATTTAATGTCTAAACTGAATAATGTTTTAAAACATGTATAAAACATCTTAAAATGTAGAATAGCATAATTTGTCCGTTTGTAACTTCTATTTTTTAAGTATTTATAAATGCATGCAAAATCTCTAAAATATGTACTACCACAAGTGATTGAAAAAAACAACTCGATAAACTGAATCAAATATTCTATCACTACTATAAAGAGACCATGATGATGATGATGATGATGATGATGATGATGATGATGACCTTGGGCTCGGTCTTGACTCTATCAAAATATCAAATGGAAGTGATGACCGAAACTTCCACCAGTGCCAGCAATAAGGCAGTGAAGCATATTAGATGACATCACTTACAGCAGCCTTAGCGGTTCTTAATGTAGCATTGCTAAAGCAACCACTTGGGTTTTTTCCAACTTGTTCAAGTCCATCCATTTAAATGCAAACTTCCTAGGAAAATCAGCAGTGCTGTGTGAGCCGACGGTATTCCACAGGGAATAACTGAGACTTGTTAATGTCAGCACTGAGGTTGGGACTGAGGTTTCTGATCTAGTTACTATGTGAACACCCACAGCCTATGCCACTCATTTCACAGCCTCAACAGAGACTTCTAGGTATCTGATGGTTCTCAAAGTCAGGAGGACAGAGACCCTGGGGTCCATGGTTTTTAACAAGGAGTTTGTGCTTTCATTATTATTTTAATGGCTAAAGGATTAGGAACTATTAGCAATTTTGCTATTGTTAGAATTGTTATAGTTATAAAGTTATAGCAGTAGGTACTGTTGTAGTCATATATTCATAGTTACAGCTGTTAACGTTATAGCTATAGCTAAATAGAAACGGTAGAGAATATGCAACAAATATCAATTATGTTATCATTATATTTATATATAGGGCAGGTATAGTTGTTATAGTTTTAGATATACACTAATCAATCATAACATTATAACAAGTGGCAGGTGAAGTGAACAACACTGATCACCAACTATACACCAGGAAACTGGTGACAGGTTCCAGGGCACCCATAGCTCACCCATGCCCTCGTGGATCAAAAGAATGGCACCAGGACACCCAGTGCACCTCAGTATGCTGTACACAGGGCAGATAAGGAGCTCAAGGTCGTTGACTTGGCATCCAAATCCTAATCCAATCGAGAATCTCCTGGACAATCAATTCTGATCTACGGCGGTCCAACCGCGCAAACCACAACCCCCAAAGGATCCACTGCTGACTTCCTGGTGTTAGACACAACAGCACACCCCTAGAGGCCCTGCAGAGTTGGCCAGAGTGGCCAGAGCCATCACAGAATCTCAAGTGAAACAAAGTTATTCTTTTTACTATAATTACAACTACAACAGTAGAGATTTTAGCATTTATTACAATTTTGGTTATGCAGTTATAGGCCCTGTATTTATATAATTATAATTGTAGTTGTTATAGTCATCCAATTACAATTCAAGTTAAAATAGCTATTTTTATAGATTTATAGTAAAGTTATTGTTATAGCTAAACAGATCCATTAATCCATTAATGAACCTCTGTAGGGCAACTAAGGAGGCCAATGGTGACCATTTTTCTTAATCCCATTTTTACGTTCATCATAGGACCTCCAGTCAGTGTTGAGTTCACATGCGAATTCACATACTACGAGCAATTTGGGAACGCCCATTAACCTAACCTGTATGTCTTTGGACTGTGGCAGGAAACAAGAGCACCCGGGGGAAACCCAACCGGGCATGAGAACATGGAGAACATGCAAACTCCATGCACACAGACCCCCGAGGTGGGAATCGACCTTGGACCCTGATGGTGCGAGGCGACAGTGCTAACCACTAAGCCACCATGCCGCCAACTAAACAGATACAGTTATATATTTGTTATTTTATAGTTATCGTTATGGTTACGTGTTTATGCTTATAGACCTGATTGACTTGTTACTTGAATGTGTTTAATCCAAACCTTGTGAATCTATGCCATACAAATGTCAATCTGCTCGTGGTTATGAAGGTGGAAAGTTCATAAACATTCAGAAAATTATCTTTATTTTAGGTCCAGTTAATATATATATATATATATATATATATATATATATATATATATATATATATATATAAATTTACACAATTGCCTCAAGTAAGTAATGATATTGCATGTATGTTTGTAAAGAAACCTAACATCTACAAAATGTTTCAGCAGCAAGATACTGTAACTGAATAGGAACAACACATTTGTGCTTGAATATTTACTAATGATCAATACTGCTAAACTCTGCAAGTGCATAACTCGGTACACACGGTGACACTCACCCCCTGAAGCACAGGCTCCTGGAGGCTGGGGTCCTACAGGTGTTTGGGGTCCTCCTGGTGTTGGGGGAACAGGTCTAGGCCAGGGTTTTCCTGCAGACAGGCCTACACGCCCCACGTATTCCACGAACGTCCCCGGGAAGTCGCCTTTCTCCTTGGTGCGCTCATTTGTGCCATGGAGCCAGCCCGTGGGGGTTTTCTCATCGCCCTCCTGGTAGTCTGGTGTCAGAATTGCTAGCTTGCAGACAGTAAGGAGGTCTCCGGGCTGCAGCGAGATGTCGTCCCCTCTCTCTCGCTTGTACTCATACAGTGCCCGGTACTGAAAGCTGTCTGAGCTCATGTCTGTGCACGCACTTTAATTTCTTCTGGAATTGGATTGTTTATTTTATTTTTTAATCCTGAATTAGTGGTTTTGGTACGTCCTGAGAAGTGATTTGGATTATTTCCTCGTAGAGGAAGGAGAGGAGACCACTACAGCACTCTTGTCCAAAGGACACTTGTACTCTGTGGTGATGTGTAATATACAGTATATATATATTGATGGGGAACATATACAGTACGGAGTGAGGATTCGGTAACAGCCCAAGTCTCACTAAAACATGGTGCCAAAGATGGAGGGGGGGTGTGCGGGAACAAGGGTGGAAGCGCTGATTTGGGCACAGAGAGACCTGCAGCGTGGACGTCCGTAGGTCCTGAAGAGCTGGCGACGACCGCCAGGCGGTAAAGCGACATTTATTAAATTATTGTCCTCTCCGGCTGGTGTCGGGTGTGGTCCCGGAGACAGACACACATGAGCGGGACCTGTCCATCAATCCAACTTGGTGGTCTAAAAGAATTAATCTGAAAGTTATGATGATTATTTACGAAAATATATATATAATAATTGTAATGCATCATTACATTATACTGTACCTCTATATCTGAACTAGAACTTAGATTGCACACAATTGTATATATATATATATATATATATATATATATATATATATGGAATAACAGCTTATGACTTTGCAATTTTTATTTAAATCATCATACATAGGATACATCATATGGAATAACAGCTTGAACTATGACTGTGCATTATGCTCCATATCCCTGCATCCTACACAGCTGTGCGTGTTAAAGCTCTCCTACATGTCCAGTACGCACTTAGACCAGCAGTGCAACTTAAACCTGCACAAACTCGACTCTCCGAGCGATGGGGGCAAAAACTTACCGTCTTTCGGGTTCGGCACAAAGCCGTCCGAGTCTAATCGCGGATATTCCGAGCAGAGATCGCACAGTAATGACAGCGCACGTTTCATTCGCCTCCATAAGTGAGCGCAGCTTAGAGAGAGAGAGAGAGAGAGAGAGAGACGCCCAGCCGGACCCGCCGCTGCTGCTTGACTTGCGAGTCGCGAGTCACTTTGACTCACGAACCGACACACGGGCTCGAACGAATCAAACGTTCATTCTCCATACGTCTTGCGCGCGCGCGCGCGTGTGTGTGTCCCAGGGCACTATCACATGTCTCTCTCTCTCTCTCTCTCTCTCTCACACACACACACACACACACTCTCTCAGTTCACTGCCTCAACTCATTACCTCATTATGTTGTCGTGTTGTCACTCTTGTTTGTAGGCTCCATTTGCACAGGACTTAGATAGACTGTAAACCTAGTAGTGATGTTTACAGTTTGAAGTAAACGGAATTATGAGTTTTTGAGTTTGTTGTACTCATTCTTCATATTAATTGTTCTTTACTTGCGTTATTGAGTAGCCTAACTCATACTATTTAATAGCAATTATCTTTTTTTTTTTTTTAGTTCAAATAAATTATTGTTGGTCTTTCGGCAATGGGTCGCTACAGCAGACGATCTCGTCCGCACACAAGCTTGGCACAGGTTTATACGCCAGATGCCCTTCCTGACACAACCCTCCCATTTTATCTGGGCTTGGGACAGGCACTTCATCCAGTTGTTGGGAATCGAACCCGGGCCATCTTTCGCATAGCAGGCGAAACACCTACCACTGAGCCACTAGTGCACTATTGCCCTGCTGACGTCAGAAACCAAATATCTAGTCTGAAAGCTTTTAAGTTGGTGGAACTTTAAGGTGACAGTTACTGTTACGAAAGTACTTACAGATACTTAAAATATCCAATTTGTTCAACAACCTTGAAAAGTGTCATTTCTACAAACTCATAAATACCAAAAGTTCTGAATACTCAACAAGGTCTATTAACTTGAACTAATTGTAATTATATAAGTTAACAGTACTCAATATGTTTAATTACTTTCAGCATTAGGGTTTACAGTGTAGTTTTGTTAATTTATAGTGTTAATTTGTTTTGTCTCAGCTAATTAGGTGTTTTAGGTAGCTAGCTACCTGTATGTACAGTAGCACCTCGGTCCAGGAGGAAC
Organism: Channallabes apus; assembly: GCA_030522415.1. Taxonomy (NCBI): domain Eukaryota; kingdom Metazoa; phylum Chordata; class Actinopteri; order Siluriformes; family Clariidae; genus Channallabes; species Channallabes apus. The sequence continues at coordinate 11,751,756 of CM060112.1, read as the reverse complement.
GCTGTTTCGTTTCACTGTGTGTTGAACCATATATGATTAAAATGACAATAAAAGCTTACAAATACTTGACTTGACTCTCACATAATCATACACTCACTCACACATCATCTATATCCTGGAAAATGAGTCGTTGGGTACGTGGCAGGGTACACCCTGAATGGAGTGCCAATCCATCTCAGCACACACTACAGGCAACTTGGGAATGCCAATACGCGCCTAATCTGCATGTCTTTGGACTGTGGGAGGAAACCCACCAAGCACACGGGGAGAACATGCAAACTCTACGCACACCAGCAGGAATCAAACCCAGACCCTGAAGTCGTCAGGCGACAGTGCTAACCACTAAGCCACCGTGCCACCCACAATCATACAGGCAAATGTGGAAACAGTAATCAGATTACAGGGCATGTCTTTGACGTGTAAGGACAAACTGGGGTACCCAAAGAAACCTAAAGGACTGCACCACGAAGGCATCTCACATACTGTATAAGTATTTAAACTACTGTACAATGATACAGACGATACAGTGGCACAGAGGTTAGCTCTGTGGCTTCACATCTCCAAGGACAAGAGTTCGATTTCTGCCTGCGTGCATGGAGTTTGCATGTTCTCACCGGGCACTCCGGTTTCCTCCTACTGCCCGAAGACATGCAGATTAGGCTAATTGGTGTTCCCAAATTGCCCGTAGTATGTGAATAAGCATGTGTGCCCTGCTATGGATTGGCACCCCGTCTAGGGTGTACTTACGCCATAAGTCTCCTGGCATAGGCTACACCCCTCAATATAACCACAGGGTTTACCACATGGTTATCAACCTCCAACGATCAGGGAGCACTGTAAAATCACAGCAGAGCCCTGATCTAAAGTCACTCCACCACACCATTATGTCAATACCACAGTTTATGTATTTCTACTAGCTCTATATATGGTACTGTATATTCTCATTCTTTTCTTTCTTTCTTTTTTTTTTTTTTATGCCTTCTGAGAAATCAATCCTATAAGGATTCAATTGGTTATGGCCTGAATCGTGACTGCCGCACTGTGGGTGAATGGTGCCTGGAGACACAACCAATGTATAATATTGGACATCACTTTACATTTCTGCAAGAGTAAAATAAATTGCACAGGGGGCTCAATGAAGAAGACTCAATATTTTTGTAGAAACACACTCAGCTCTCTTCTGCAGGAATATACATGAACTTATCCAAGTGGATGCACAATCAGGGGCAATTTCGTGAAACTAATCCAATTACCTGCATGTTTTTTGAACATAGAGCAAACCTACTGTACCTGCAAGAACATGCACAGAAGGACATTACCTCGAGCTCATATAGCCCCGGTACCTACCCTGATAGGGTATAGCGTCTTGCATACTGACATGATATCAAAATAGTATATACTGTAATTGCACAACTACTAAAGTTCTGTACTTGCTTTGGGTTAATTAGTGAAAACATGGTATTGTTAAACATGTATTCTTATTCACCACATTGATATTGGGATTGTGGGCCATTTCTGTACCAATTGCGAGTCATTTCGGTTCAAATTGTATACAGTAAATAAATACAATATAATAAATATTAAAATAAATAAAGTTTTATCTGAATCATGAATGAATGTGATGTGAGTTACTAATTTTCAGTCTGTACAACTTTATTGTTCAGTGAATCAAATGAATCGAAGGGATTCGATTATGTGGATTCGTTCAGAGGAATCGAATCAACTTAGTGAGTTTCCAGGGTCCATCCCTAACTCCTGGTAGAGTTGTGAGAGGTTAAGGCTTGCCGACGTCACAGACCACCGCCTCTGGAGACTGAGCGCGCTCCCGACAGCGGACACATCTCAGATGGCCTCCATGCCCATAGACATCATGTAATCTGTATAATATACTTGTTCTTGTCCTTCTCTTCAGTAGCAGTTTATTTCAGCTTCAGCATTGGGGATTTTGAGATAACTCGGTCTATAAATCATGAAACAGCTTTGTGAGAACTTGTACATTCATCATGCCATTTATCATTATCCGTATTAAACAGGAGAAAATAATATAAGAAAATCTAATTAGGGAATATAATTCTCTTCTTACCTGCCCTTGAAACTCCATCTGCTTCGCATACCTGATTTCATTTACGATAATTAGATCTTGTTAACACACACTCACACAACATTCTTCAATATAGACAAAATTGATGTCGTCAAATTTCCTTGGTACAAACAAGGGGCGCTTGGGGTGTTGGTTTTTATTTTCCTATAACATAAGTAATTAGCTACAGATATAAACACGGTGCCGCCAAAAGTTTGGGACACCTAATTATAAAAACTTGTGTGTGATTGTTGAACATCCTATTTCGTATTTATTCCCCGTGCGCTGTCATAATAAGCATCACCCTACTCGGAATCACTGTGGGGATTTGTGCTCATTCAGAATTACGAATTGTTGAGTCGAGGTAATGGGGTGTGAAGAGGACTGGGGTGCAGTTGGTGCAGTGGTATATTCTATATAATTGATATAAGTGCTTTACATTTCGTGGCAACACCTCAGGGAAGAACCACATAAAGGTCACAGTCAGGTGTCCACATACTTTTGGCCATACAGCGTAGAAGGTAATGTTGCTGAGCATTCTGTCCTCCAAAGAACAGTCACATGTAATCCTGGAATTTGTGAGCTTCATTCCTCTATATAAAGGAAAATGCAACAATAATTTCAAATGGTCAGAGAACTGAGAGTTGATCAATACACCCCTGAGGTGTACACGTTCTGGTAAGACCTAAGGAAGAAACTATACAGTAAATGTTGTTGGTCCCAGCAAGGGGTCACCACAGCGGAATATCTAGTCCGCACAACAACTTGGCACAGGTTTTACACCAGATGCCCTTCCTGACGCAACCCTCCCATTTTATCCGGGCTTGGGACCGGCACTGCATCCAGTGGCTGGGGGGTTCGGGCACTGGCTGGGAATTGAACCTGGGCCTTCCGCATGGCAGGCGAAACACCTACCACTGAGCCACCAGTGCCCCTAAGGAAGAAACTGTAAATAATGAAAAATAATAAATTAATTAAGGATGTAGATCTAGAAGCTATTCTGGGACCACTGATGGCAGAAATACACCATCAAAGATTTGACAGACTTTCTCAGTGAACAAGACACCATGGTTTTTAGGGCAGGATGTCAGACTGGGGGCTTGAACCCAGGTCTCTGGGGTGAAGGCTGAGAAGTTTACCACTGAGCCACAGAGGCGATAGGTTTGGACCCAACTGAAAACACTCAAAGCAAAATGTCTCAGGTAGTGTAGTTTTATTTTAAAGATAACAAAAAAATACAAGCAGGCAGTTTATAATCAACTGAGGTTCTTCTCAACTAGAGGAATTAATGAAAATAAACCAAACAATATACTCTCAAACTAAAACTTCCACAAGGGGAGAAAACAGCCACTAAATGGATAATCAGAAAGTAAAAGGACTGAGGAACTTACAACAGGGAACTCTGAATCATTACAGACGTTCAGCAGGAGACACAGAGCAGGGACTCAAAAACCAAGTGAATAAGAGGGGAGAAAATGAACAGCTTAAATACACTGGGGGGGAAACAAGACACAGGTGATCTAAATAACTAATGAGGAAACACAAGGAAGAACTAAGGCTAAGGGAAACACAAATGACCTCTAGGGGCCTGGAGACATACTACAGGAGGAACACAAGGCTGACACAGGAGTCGTGCAATGGTTTAGGTGTTAGACTACTGATCGGAAGGTCTTCTCCTTCTTTGTCTTTCGGCTGTTCCCTTTCAGGGGTCGCCACAGCAAATCATCTGCCTCCATCTAACCCTACAGTATCCTCTGCATCCTCTTCTCTCACACCAACTTCATGTCCTCTCTCATTGCATCTATAAATCTCCTCTTTGGTCTTCCTCTAGACCTCCTGCCTGGCAGTTCCAACCTCAGCGTCCTTCTACCGATATATTCACACTCTCTCCTTTGAACATGTCCAAACCACCTCAATCTAGCCTCTCTGACTTTATCTCCAAAACATCTCACATGGGGTGTCCCTCTGATGAACTCATTCTTGATCCTATCCATCCTTGTCACTCCCAAAGTGAACCTCAACATCTTCAGCTCTGCTACCTCCAACTCTGCCTCCTGTCTTTCCTTCAGTGCCACTGTTTCTAAGCCGTAGAGCATCGCTGGTCTCACCACTGTCCTGTACACCTATCCTTTCACTCTAGCTGATACTCTTTTATCACACAACACACCTGACACTTTTCTCCACCCATTCCAACCTGCCTGTACTCGCCTCTTAACCTCCATTCCACACTCTCCGTTATTCTGGACCGTTGACCCTAAGTACTGATCGGAATGTACTGGGTTCAAATACCACCACCAAGTTACCACTGTGTTACCCTAACGCTCAGATGTATAATGAGATAAAAATAAATGTCATTCGCTCTGTATAATGGCGTCTGCCAAATGTTGCATACATTTTAGGAAGATTAGGACACCAGAGATTCCTCAGGAAACCCATGCAGACAATACTGACAAATAACTGTAGTAAATCTTACAAAAAGGTTGACTACTGCCAACACCTGCTTTTACTTTTTAGGACTTTAATCATTAAAATATTCTGTTTGATGTAAGTTCTTTAGTTCTGTTTCAAACTTTTTTTTTTTTTTTTTTTAAAGAAATGTGTTCAAAATCACTATAATTTTTTCGGATGATGCTTTTATCCAGAGCTTGTGAGGCAATTATGATGCAACAACCATCCTTGCCTCCTAAGCTTCTACAGCTCTTGTCATGGCTGTAATTACATCACTGTGAAGAGTGTACTTTGAGGCAAAGCTGTACAGCTTTGTTCCCATGTTAAAAACATAATAATGTTATACTTGCAAGGACTAAGCTAAATAGCTTAGAATAAAATAAAAAAAATTTTTCACCATGTTGTTATCTGATTCCGCTTTAGCTGTACGTTACAGTATCTAAAAATAACAATAAAAGTTTATATAAAATGCAACTTTATTTGGAACCAGTTTCTGTTATGTGAAAAGCATTAATATTTTAGACCACGAGAAGCACAAACCTTAAAGCTCAGAGCATTTATAAATTTTTTTGGTTTTGCTGTATTTTTAAATACATACTGTACTGTACTGTACTGTATATAGGGCTCAGGATTCTGCAGTATAGAGTGACATATCCTTTTTTGTTAGCACAACCTAGGCAATGCAGTAAACTGAATTTTATTTAATTTTAACCAACTTTACAAACATAACTGAGCAAAAAAAAAAAGAACAATGGGTCACATAGGCAAAGAAATAGCAAAGATACATACAGTGGTGTGAAAAACTATTTGCCCCCCTCCTGATTTCTTATTCTTTTGCATGTTTGTCACAATTAAATGTTTCTGATCATCAAACACATTTAACTATTAGTCAAAGATAACACAAGTAAACACAAAATGCAGTTTTTAAATGAGGGGGTTTTATTATTTAGGGAGAAAAAAAATCCAAACCTACATGGCCCTGTGTGAAAAAGTAATTGCCCCCTGAACCTAATAACTGGTTGGGCCACCCTTAGCAGCAATAACTGCAATCAAGCGTTTGCGATAACTTGCAACGAGTCTTTTACAGCGCTCTGGAGGAATTTTGGCCCAGAATTGTTGTAATTCAGCTTTATTTGAGGGTTTTCTAGCATGAACCGCCTTTTTAAGGTCATGCCACAACATCTCAATAGGATTCAGGTCAGGACTTTGATTAGGCCACTCCAAAGTCTTCATTTTGTTTTTCTTCAGCCATTCAGAGGTGGATTTGCTGGTGTGTTTGGGGTCATTGTCCTGCTGCAGCACCCAAGATCGCTTCAGCTTGAGTTGACGAACAGATGGCCGGACATTCTCCTTCAGGATTTTTTGGTAGACAGTAGAATTCATGGTTCCATCTATCACAGCAAGCCTTCCAGGTCCTGAAGCAGCAAAACAACCCCAGACCATCACACTACCACCACCATATTTTACTGTTGGCATGATGTTCTTTTTCTGAAATGCTGTGTTACTTTTACGCCAGATGTTACGGGACACGCACCTTCCAAAAAGTTCAACTTTTGTCTCGTCGGTCCACAAGGTATTTTCCCCAAAGTCTTGGCAATCATTGAGACGAGCCTTAATGTTCTTTTTGCTTAAAAGTGGTTTGCGCCTTGGAAATCTGCCATGCAGGCCGTTTTTGCCCAGTCTCTTTCTTATGGTGGAGTAGTGAACACTGACCTTAATTGAGGCAAGTGAGGCCTGCAGTTCTTTAGATGTTGTCCTGGGGTCTTTTGTGGCCTCTCGGATGAGTCGTCTCTGCGCTCTTGGGGTAATTTTGGTCGGCCGGCCACTCCTGGGAAGGTTCACCACTGTTCCATGTTTTTGCCATTTGTGGATAATGGCTCTCACTGTGGTTCGCTGGAGTCCCAAAGCTTTAGAAAAGGCTTTATAAACTTTACCAGACTGATAGATCTCAATTACTTTTGTTCTCATTTGTTCCTGAATTTCTTTGGATCTTGGCATGATGTCTAGCTTTTGAGGTGCTTTTGGTCTACTTCTCTGTGTCAGGTAGCTCCTATTTAAGTGATTTCTTGATTGAAACAGGTGTGGCAGTAATCAGGCCTGGGGGTGACTACAGAAATTGAACTCAGGTGTGATAAACCACAGTTAAGTTATTTTTTAACAAGGGGGGCAATCACTTTTTCACACAGGGCCATGTAGATTTGGAGTTTTTTTCTCCCTTAATAACGTAAACCTTCATTTAAAAACTGCATTTTGTGTTCAATTATGTTATCTTTGATTAATAGTTAACGGTTTTTGATGAGCAGAAACATTTAAGTGTGACAAACATGCAAAAGAATAAGAAATCAGGAAGGGGGCAAATAGTTTTTCACACCACTGTACATATGATCATGAAACAGTCAGTCTGGTTGTTTGCAGTTGTTTCTATGAGCAAAAACATAATTATAATAAGCTGATTTTGAGAGTTTTTGCAACGTTGTTCCTATTGTAAAAGTAATGACAACTTTAATTTTACCGGACATATCTGAAACCCCAGATGATTAATTTCTTTAATGAAAGTTTAATAAAACTTTAACGACAGATTATAAAACTAAAATCTTACTTTAAAGTAAGATTTACTTACTTACTTTAAAAAAAAATAAAACTTTAACGACATAACGAAAGTTTAATAAAACTTTAACTCTCCGTTAACACACACCAGCTTCCATATAAACACATATATTATTTTTATCATCATTGACTTATGCTGGGAATACTGCCGGCACAGATCTGTGCCGTTTGAGTTTTTTTTTATGCTATTTTATATAAACATCCCTATATTTCTTTGGAAAAATACAATTCCAAAGAAATTGTATTTGTCACATGTACAGTACCTGTCAAAAGTTTGGACATACAGTATTCTCTAAACCAATGTTTTTAGTTTAGTGATTTATTTTCTACATTCTACTGTAGAACAGTACTGGAGATTTCAAAACTATGAAATAACACATATGGAACTAGGTTATTAAGTAACAACAATAAGGTCAATTGTTATTTTAAGACATGAATGTCTCCACTTCTGAACGCTTCTTGCAAGCTTTATCAAGAACAGTATTGTCAAGTGCATTTGACACCTATTGACACCAGAATCAGGTTTTCATCTTAATATAAAGTGACATGAATTAACATCCTGTCCTGACAGACACATGAAGATGCAATCAATATGAAGTACCTAATAAGAGAAAGGCCTTTATATATAGACACGTCCATATGTGCTACTGTCTGCTGAGACATCCTAAGACATCCAGGTGTTCCATAAGAAACTGAAGCTTGTGAGGATCAGTGAAGGAAAATGGGGGAATAACATTTTACCCAGATATATTGGGATATTCCGCTGTGGCGACCCCTTTTCGGGAGCAGCCGAAAGAACAACAACATTTAACTAATATAACTTTGTTAATCAACTGGATCATCTCATGAACTTCAGTATATATATATATATATATATATATATATATTTTTAATTTTTAAATCATCATTAACATATGATGATTTGCCGGCACGTATCTGTGCCACTTGGTTTTAAGGGTCAAGGGTCAACCCTGGAGATACGAGGCCACAGTGCTAAACACTACGCCACCATGCCTCATAATAATTGTACACTTAATATTTAATAAGATTACTTCTTTCAGGACTGATCTACTTTAGAAACATTGTGCTCCTCTTTCATCAAAGGCTTTTAATGCAGAATATGGAAAAAAGACATTATAATTGTAGAATATCCCTATTATATTCATAATGCATGATAATTATCCCTATCCCTAAACAAAATTTCGGGATTCTCGGTGCAGTTCTGTTCACAATCCATATTTCTTTATATTGTATTAATCATTCATGTATACGTCAATGAACTGCGTCTCAGACAGTGCACATTAAAAATGTTTGTGTATCTTGCGTAATATGTGTAAAGCACATAATTTCATTCCAATGAACAATAAAGATATTCTATTCTTTGCTATATTATATTCTAACAGGAATTTTGCATTTGTGTTCTTTGGAACTGGAGATTTAGATTTACGTTGACATTAAGCTGAACATACATCTTGTGCATTAACATTTTGGTTCCCTTTACAGAAACTCTTTACTTGCATCCCCTCTGCACAGTAGAAGAAACCTCCCTGTCTGTTTTTGATCATGTTTAGTTACTACCCTCAAGCTTCTGGGTTCAGTTGATCTTTTCGCCCTCAGATTTATTGCTGGTGACAGATACGGTACATATGATGTGTTGAATGCTAAAGCTGAATCGCCTCAATGTGTGCAAGGCAACTTACAGCATAGGGTCCTGATCACCCTTTTGGCCAGAGTATATATCATATCTATCTATATTGACCTTGGGGAATGAACTCTATCAAACTCATTTTATTGACTTGATCATGCTAGAGGGCCCTTGAGTGTGGACAGACCTTGAAAAATCTGGTTTTAAGTTTTGGTCAATCGTTAAGCGCAGAAATACTCAGCTCACCTGTGTCATGCTATTACAGTAAATATAGCTGTGTTTTTTTCTTATAATGATATTGATTTGAAATTTTATTGATAAAAGTAAAAAAAAAAAAAGGAACTGCTTAAAAGTAAATCTAATTCTCAGTGTTTTTCTTCACTGTAAAACAATGCAGAAGACGTCCAAAATATGAAAAAATGTCCCTTGGACAGTTTGTATTGAGATGTACAGTACGTATCTGCTACTTATGTTCTATAAATCCTTCATAATAGCTCTAATCTACAGTAGGGTGTTGTTTGTTAATTGATGATTTCTGAGGCTGGTGATTCTAAATGAACTTCTCTGCAGCAGAGGTAGGTTTTGGTCTTACTTTCCTTGGATGGTCTTCATGAGAACCAGTTTCATCATGGTGCTTGATGGGTTTTGCAATATGAAATGTGTTATTTCATAGTTTTGAAAAAATACAGTATTTTTCTAGAGTGTAGAAAATCAGTCACTAAACAAAAACATCCAAACTTTGTCCAAACTTCCCACCCAAAATGATAATAAAAAAAACTATCACCCAATAATATTTCTTGTTCCACTACAGTGAAACCTCGGATTACGAGTAACACGGTTTGCGAGTGTTCCGCAAGAACAAATTTTAATACATTTTGACTTTGAAAACTAACAAGTCTTGGTTTACGAGTACTGAGTATCATGTATCACGCATGCGCTTCTTTTTTGACTCCGAGCGTCACATGATCACAACTGAGCCAACTGAGAGTTTTTCTCTCTCTTGCGCTGCGGAATTGTGGGTAATCGTCTCCCCTGCTGGGTCTTAGTGCTCGTCTCTTACTGGTATAATCAACATCCATGCCATTAGTTAGCATATGGATTGTGTACTGTTTACTATACAGTAACACTGTGACCACATTTGTGTGTAAAACATATTTTATTTTGTGTTTGTGTGTGTGTACAGCGTGCGTGTACTGTTTCTTATAACACAAGTGTGTATGTGCGTGTAAAGCAAAAGAAAGTCTCATTAGGGAGATTAAAGATCCATTTGTCCATGCGTTATATGTGTGAGTACGCTCGTAATTTTTTAAAGGTAAAGTGCAGGTTAATTTATTTTATTTTTACGTATTTAATGTATAATTTTACATTGAGCTGTGGAACAAATAATTTGAGTTTCCATTATTTCTTATGGGAAAAGTCAATTTGGTTTACGAGTGTTTTGGAATATGAGCCCACTTCCAGAATGAATTATGCTCATAATCCAAGGTTCCACTGTATTTGCTTTGTTTTTGGCCATGGCATCTTTTGATAGTCTTATGCAGAGGTGGAAAGAGTAATAAAATTTTGTACTCAAGTACACGCACTGTTACTTCAGTGAAATTTTACTTAAGTACAAGTAAAGTTACCATTATAAAAATCTACTCAAGTAAAAGTAAAAAGTAGCTCATAAAAATTCTAAGAGTAAAAGTTACCGAGTTACTTTTTTTTTTTTAACAGCGGGGGTGGGGTGAGGCATTCTAGCGTAGTTAAAAAAAGATATAAATATAAATCTCAAACTACTTGTTTTTAACTGAAGGAACACCTTTGCATAATCACCTTTGAAAATCAAAGTGGTCACTTAAATATGGTATTACGTCCCAGTCTAGGCTCATACAGCAAAAGAATGGTTCAGGGTTCTATTTTAAACTGTATGGAAATGGTGGTATATGGCAGAAAGAACTAGATCCAATCATTAACTGATGAAATAATGAGGTTTGTATATACAAACACACACACACACACACACACATACACACACACACACACAACAGGAGGAGGAGGATCAGATTCAGGGTGGACCCAGGCCAAAATAATAAACAAAATGGTATTTATATTTAGTAGCTAGATTACCTGCAAAAAAAAAAAAAAAACACAAACAAAAATACAGGTACCTTCCCGGACTTCCCAAACCAAAAACAGTGAATAAATTCCCTCTTCCCAAAATAAATGGCAGCCATGCCCCTACTACTAGTGAGTGCACAAATATACAGTGATATTATCTACAAATATATACAAAGACCAACCAAACCAAAGGGACAAAGCAATAATCAAAGTCAATGGGAGGCAAAAAGTCAATACCGGAATACACAACCAAATATCAAAACGCCAAAATCACAGTCTTTCCCGCATCTCTCTCCGGTTTATATATGGTCGCGCTAGTCGATGACGTCACTCAAGGCGGAAGCGACCGTGTGGAAGGTCAGGAAGATGCCGATGTCAGAAAACCTGGAGTGGAGTCTGGAGCGGCGCGCGACCAGGACATGATACACACAAGTGAGCGCAACGAAGCGTTTATACAAAGCATAATGTTTTAATTATTTTAGCATTTTCAATCATTTATTTTTTACTCAGTAGCGAATATGATTTCAATTGTAGCGAATTACAATACTTCAAACAAAACGTACGTAAGTAAAAGTACAATTACAGATTTTAAAAACTACTTTAAAAAGTAGAAATACACAAAAAAAACTACTCAATTACAGTAAATGTAATTCGTTACTTTCCACCTCTGGTCTTATGCAATTTCACGACATATGGTATATTCTGTCCAGAGTACAAACTTCTCCCCAAAATTTTGTATTAATATGGTTTCTCTTACTTTTTTTCTTTTCGTATTCTGCTGCTCATCACGGCTTACATTGAAATTGAGCTGAGATTTGTTAAGACAGGCCTGTGAAGCAAAAATCTATGGAAAGACATTGTGGTAAATTTGTTTCTCACTGATTTGCTGCTACCTATGGCGCTCCCTGCACACCACTGATTTACTGTATAGTATCTGCAAATGCCTAAGCCCCTAAAGTAGAATTCATTTAGTCCAGGCTACTAAAGTGCCTGAGGGACAGGTCAGTGAGCAGCAATAATCTTCTTGAAAGTAGATTGAAAGTAAAGATTGCCAACTTTCAGAGTTGCTCCCAGCAATGGCTCACTTTTATTTCCCTCTCAGTGTTCTAGACGAGCAGAGACGAACCCTTCATTCTGAAGCACGCAGGGTCAGATGAACGCGGAGTATCAGATGTATTAAGAAACACATTTACTTTCGACTGCTTGTTTACCCGATTTAAGTACATAGAGAACTTTTATCCAGTCCTTTAATTTAATCCAGTACTGTGAGGACATATTGTACCGGGAACAAGATGCCAGGGACTGGACAGCAAAATTGCACACCACCCACACATTTTCAACTAAGCCTTGACATCATGCTTACAGCCAGAGATGCTTAGTATTATTAGATCCGACTGCAATTTATACACAGTGTATGTGGATTGCTGAAGGTAAATGGCCTTAACCTCTTGGGACCTGAATGTCCTCATATCATATTTCCCAGCTATACTGCCTATATATATTTGTGCACAATCCTCATAGGAGGATGATTAGGTATATATATTTTTTCCCAGATATCTTTCAATTTGAAGTCATTGATTAAGTTCATAGTTATCAAGTGCTAATAAAGAGAAACAGTGAGGAGAAAATGCAATATACAGTACACGACAGTACAGTCCATGTCTCAAGAGGTTTATGTATTTGAAGGCTAGAGGGCCATGAATTGTTCAATTATCTTTGGATATGTTGTTTTCTGCAGAGCTGGATAGTGTCATATTTGACTGCAATTTATATACAGTACAGTATGTAGCTCCTGTCATCGTCATGTCGTCCAGGCTCTGTGATAAACCCATATGGCAGTTGGCTTGCTGCTAATTGAACTCACCCGGTTCCTTATAACTCTAACTGACGTCCATGTACAATAGAGGTACACCAGTTCAATCACTACCAACAGTATTCCTATGAAATCTTAAGCATTTAAAAGTTTTTTTCTGTTTGTATTTCTTAGCGTTTGATTTTTTCACATCTCTCCCAGAATTGCATTGGCTATTCAAGTAGTGAACTAACGCATCCACTAGTTTCTATCGTGGAAAGCCATTGACTAGTTAAAAAAGTGAGACAGACAATAAGGAGATGTAATCAGACAGTAAAGACAGCAGAAAAATATACTTAGTTAATCTAAAATCATTCCAGAATAGATAAATGGATTCTATAGTCAGCTGCACATTGTGTAAGACTACACAGCCATCTTTTAAACTTATTGTGTTTTTTTTATTCATTTTTTCTATAGAATGTTAGCAATTTAATATCATTTAGTGCAAGTTGTAGAGAAATTCAAAGCATTGTGAAAAGACCTTCATCTAGTTTCGTGTCAGCCATGAATACTACAAAAGAAAAAACTGAAAAAAAAAAAATAGTTTCTGAACTCAACACCAGAATTGAATATGGAGAACAAAAAATAGGCATACGAACGGCCCGTCTCGTGAATTTCTACCTGCAGAATTTTGCAATAGATTTGCCTTGGCATACAGTGGCTTGCAAAAGTATTCGGCCCCCTTGAACTTTTCCACATTTTGTCACATTACAGCCACAAACATGAATCAATTTTATTGGAATTCCACGTGAAAGACCAATACAAAGTGGTGTACACGTGAGAAGTGGAACGAAAATCATACATGATTCCAAACATTTTTTACAAATAAATAACTGAAAGGTGGGGTGTGCGTAATTATTCAGCCCCCTGAGTCAATACTTTGTAGAACCACCTTTTGCTGCAATTACAGCTGCCAGTCTTTTAGGGTACGTCTCTACCAGCTTTGCACATCTAGAGACTGAAATCCTCGCCCATTCTTCTTTGCAAAACAGCTCCAGCTCAGTCAGATTAGATGGACAGCGTTTGTGAACAGCAGTTTTCAGATCTTGCCACAGATTCTCGATTGGATTTAGATCTGGGCTTTGACTGGGCCATTCTAACACATGGATATGTTTTGTTTTAAACCATTCCATTGTTGCTCTGGCTTTATGTTTAGGGTCGTTGTCCTGCTGGAAGGTGAACCTCCGCCCCAGTCTCAAGTCTTTTGCAGACTCCAAGAGGTTTTCTTCCAAGATTGCCCTGTATTTGGCTCCATCCATCTTCCCATCAACTCTGACCAGCTTCCCTGTCCCTGCTGAAGAGAAGCACCCCCAGAGCATGATGCTGCCACCACCTTATTTGACAGTGGGGATGGTGTGTTCAGAGTGATGTGCAGTGTTAGTTTTCCGCCACACATTGCGTTTTGCATTTTGGCCAGAAAGTTCTATTTTGGTCTCATCTGACCAGAGCAGCTTCTTCCACATGTTTGCTGTGCAAACGGATCTTCTTATGGTTTTCTGTTAACAATGGCTTTCTTCTTGCCACTCTTCCATAAAGGCCAACTTTGTGCAGTGCACGACTAATAGTTGTCCTATGGACAGATTCCCCCACCTGAGCTGTAAATCTCTGCAGCTCGTCCAGAGTCACCATGGGCCTCTTGGCTGCATTTCTGATCAGCGCTCTCCTTGTTCGGCCTGTGAGTGTAGGTGGACGGCCTTGTCTCTGTAGGTTTACAGTTGTGCCATACTCCTTCCATTTCTGAATGATCGCTTGAACAGTGCTCCGTGGGATGTTCAAGGCTTTGGAAATCTTTTTGTAGCCTAAGCCTGCTTTAAATTTCTCAATAACTTTATCTCTGACCTGTCTGGTGTGTTCTTTGGACTTCATGGTGTTGTTGCTCCCAATATTCTCTTAGACAACCTCTGAGGCCGTCACAGAGCAGCTGTATTTGTACTGACATTAGATTACACACAGGTGCACTCTATTTAGTTATTAGCACTCATCAGGCAATGTCTATGGGCAACTGACTGCACTCAGACCAAAGGGGGCTGAATAATTACGCACACCCCACTTTGCAGTTATCTATTTGTAAAAAATGTTTGGAATCATGTATGATTTTCGTTCCACTTCTCACGTGTACACCACTTTGTATTGGTCTTTCAGGTGGAATTCCAATAAAATTGATTCATGTTTGTGGCTGTAATGTGACAAAATGTGGAAAAGTTCAAGGGGGCCGAATACTTTTGCAAGCCACTGTATGAACCATTTTCGCCATACGAGTGATCAACCAAGCCGAACCAAACACCGGCTAATTTGTGCGTACGTCCGGGAGCCGTTTGAAACTTGTTTGCATCAGTGCAAAGTCAAGCGAAACATCTGTGTACATCTTTTTTTTTTTTTGTGGGTTTGTTTTTTAGCATTTTGTTCAAGTTTTGTCAAGGTTACGTCAGGTTTAATGTATTTATTTTATATTTTACTTCATTTACATGTCTTTTATAAATGTTGTTACATGCAAAAATATGATTATAGTGTTGGAAATATTATAATTACGGTAATATTTTGGGTGGCTGGAACGGATTATCTGCATTTACATTATTTCTTATGGGAAAATGTGTTTCGCAATATGAAATTTCACCTTATGAACTCGCTTCCGGGAACGGATTAAATGTGTATGCCGTGTTACTGCTGTATAAGGAAATACTGTAACGTAGCTCATAGATATGCCTAAGCATGTTGAACGCGCTCGGTTCCTGAATCAATTACAAGGGGCGTTCATGTCAAACCCGGACTTTTTTTTCTTCTTCTCATGAATGAAGGCATAAAACTGATTTACAGAAGACTTCAATTACAGTATGGTGATGAATCTCTTATGTATTTGAATGGTGCAAATGCTTTAAAGAAGCTGTAATTCTGTGAGAGACAATCAGGCTGAGGTGGGTCTGAGGCTGCTGCAGTTGGCCCCTGAACGCTCAGCGAGTGGAACGCCTGAACCTTAAAAATCTGCAGCGGTACACACAATCACGAATAACACTTGCACATTACAGGAACTTAATTTACATTACAGGATCCCGTTCCAAACCACTTCCATGTGTTTGGTCGTTAAATGAGTTCCTAGGGGCTCTGGTGTACATTTTTGTGCATTAGTGTAGGAGGGATTATATAGAGAAATAAAGAGAGTTTTACTCTCACACCGTTGTGCTGTTATTCTGCACAAACAAAAAGTCCCAGTTTGATTTGAACGTCGTTCTTGTAAACATATGCATGTGGAAAAGTATTTAGTAACCTGTGCATGGCTATAAATCTTACTAGTGAATTTATTTTTAAAATTCACAGGTAACTGGCAAAACATTAATGCAGTCTCTATTTTGCCCTTCCTTCACTTTGGATTTTAAACCATGAGTTTGTCTGCTGAGTTGCATTGTTAATAAGCACACATACTGTATCCATCTGCCAGCACTTTTTGACACATACTGTATTTGCACACAATGCCACAACTAGTGTAAATATACTGTACACTGTGTACCTTCTCACCTTGTTTTGTGACTCCTCATGCTCAAATTGGAGCCCTCAGGGTGAAGTATGCTTCTGGCAGGCTTTAATCATCCGGCTCAATCTGTGTGACAGCTGGAAGACGAGTCCAACCCATTGGAGGTCAAGGGACCACTGGTGGGCCTGGCGTATATTGTTTGAGAAGTGTGAATCATATTAAAGCAGATTCTCTCAGAAATTAATACTACAAGTATAAATACGATGTAGGTGAGGGAGTTCGAACCACAAATTCGGAGAAAATGCTAATGATACGACGATATTGGCAACAATGCAATTACTGTGGAACGACTGTGTGGTGTTTATTTTTTTTTATCATTCTGAAACACATGTCAGGAGCAGAAACACTGACTGGTGAAGTGTGTAATAGGTTTTTGTGCTCCACGGCGAGACCCTGGTGTTGAATCAACTTTCAGAGTGTCTACAACGGCTCCTCCAAACAATAAGCCCACTTGGTCTACAATGCTATTACGCAGTTTGTTACAAAGGAAAAATGGTTGCACCTTGGGGGTGTGACTATTAAGGAACTTAATAAACTTATTATCTCCAAATAAACTTATTGCATTAGACAAACATATGGTAGGCACCATGTGTTTGTCGCCAGCTGCACGTGTCCCCAGTAGTGAAAAGAAAGTTGTGTTGTGTTTTTGAAAACGGGTCTCTCAATGGAGGAAAAAGTATTCATAGTTGAGTATTATTTCCGCTCATACAGGAGCAGTCGTGAATCGGGACCGAGTTTAAAAAAGGTAGCAGAACAATTTCTTCCTATACCCGTCCCATTCCCCTGATCTTAGACAACCTGATGCCTACTGTGCTTGAGGAGAGAGTATTCAACTGGGAAGATGCCCCCAGCAAACCATCTCCTTTTGCAGGAGTCTGCAATATCTATATATTTGTTCCAGGATATGTTTGAGAATCTGTGAAGAATATGAACACTGTCCACAGCGAGGCATGGCACTTACCTTACACTTACTGGTAGGGGTAGCCCAGCGGTTAAGGCATTGGACTGTGGTTCGCAAGGTCCCAGGTTCAAATCCGACAACCATCAAGTTGTCCCTGTTGGGTCCTTGAGCAAGGCCCGTGACCCTCAACTGCTCAGATGTACAGGGTGGGCGATTTATATAGATACACCTTTATAAAATGGGAACCTTTATAAAATGGGAAAGTTACGTTAAAACCAAGCACACCATTGGTTTTCTTGTAAAATTTCCAATAAGTTTGATGTGTCACATGACCCTTTTCCTATTGAAAAAACAAAAGTTGGATCCAAACTGGCCACCATGGTCACCACCCATCTTGAAAAGTTTTCCCCCTCACATATACTAATGTGCCACAAACAGGAAGTTGATATCACCAACCATTCCCATTTTATTAAGGTGTATAAATGGCACACCCTGTATAATGAGATAAAAATGTAAGTCGCTCTGGATGAGGGCGTCTGCCAAATACCTAAATGTACTGGTAAATCAGCATCAGTGTGTACTAGTTTCATTCAAGAGGTAAAATTGTTTGTCTTCAACAGATACATTACTTACTGTATTCTGTCCCATACAAAAGATATTCATTGTTTAACTCATAGTGTAGAGGTTATCACTTTTGCCTCACACTACCATGGCTGAGGATTCCTGAGGGTCTGTGTGCGTTTTGCATGTTCTCCCCGTGCTTGGTGGGTTTCCCCCGTGCAGGTACTCCGATTTACTCCCAAAGACATGCAGATAGGGCTAATTGGTGTTTCCAAATTATCTGTAGTTACTGAATGAGTGCTTGTGTGCCCTGCAATGGATTAGCACCCTGTCCAGGGTGTACCCCGCCTTATGCCCTGTGTTCCCTGGGATACACAAAGACTCCAGTGACCCTATATACAGGATACATGGTATAGAGAATGAATAAACAGATTATAGATCTGTAACATATCCAGGGAATAAACCTTAGATTTCCGGCCACCAATACAGTACATACATATACGCACATTTACATCTAGTGGCAATCTACAGTACATGCAATTCTTTTTCGGGGGGTGGGAGGAGAACCCGGAGAACATAAAGGAAACCTACATGGACACATATATAAATATATTTTTTTAGCTTTTTTAACCCACTGCCATGCCCCATTAGGTTTCAGCTCTTACCAGTTTATCCAAGAAGGCATGTTAATCTAGGAAATTCACATTCTGGTTAGATGTACAGTATGTGTACTGTAGGTCTGTGTGTATATGTGTATAAGGAGAAACAAAGATGTAGAGAGAAATGAGGACGATTATTCATTGCCTTCCTTATCACGTACATGGCCGAGCTCAGAGGGTGAATGAAAGGACAGATCGGTCATAAAAAAGAGGAGAGGAGACATAAATGCTCCATGAGAAGGGTCACCTACTGCCTAAAGCTGCGCCAGTAAAAAGCTGTTACCCAACCAAAATAAAAATGATAGAAAGCAATGAATTTAATAAAAGACTGAAGGTGGCAGGTTCAGCGAATGAAAGGGGACAGCTGGAGACTATCCGATGATGTCATCGCACATACGAGATAAACAAAGGGACATGAAGGACAGGAAGTTTGACGCCAGGGGACCAGCCACAGATGCGGCGCCTGTTGCTTTGAACCGGTGCCAGGCATGCTCATTGTGCTAGCTGTCACTTCAGCATCCTGACATCACCACACGCGAGTCAATCCACACAAATTCTGAATATTCAACACTGTGACAGCATCCTAACTATCTTTAATGAAGTCATTGACAAGCACCTATCAAAGAGGAACGTGGTCCCGCTGCTACATAGTGCACGGTCAGGATTATCAATTCATGAGCATATGTTATCCCCAGTGAGGGAGAGAATCATGCTAGCAATTGTCTGGCGCAGAGAATGACTGGGGATTTTGAACCCGTGCCATGTACTCTACCAGTATATTTAAATATTGACACCATCAGGTGCATGTGCTACACTAGGTGTCATTAAATTCACGCGCGGTGCTGAAAAACCTAGCGAGCGGAATGGAAAATCTATTTTTATGCTCCTGCCTGAAGAGGAAGAGATATAGCGATGTGTATATTAAAAAGGATTACCGGCAGGGTGATATGATAATTCAGTTTGAATTGCTAGGGAAAATTCAATGCACGTCTTATGTCTTCATTTTGAGAAGGGCAAATGTGGTTTAGCCAAATAAGTAAATGACGATCGGAATGATCCATTTGGACTGTTGATTTCACTTAATGTACATTTACATGTTCAACGCGACACTAATGCACGATAAGAGCCTGATAATTAGATTTAAAATGAAGTATGGAGAAATTGATATATTAGTGCCTTAAGGCCACAAACAAAGAACAATTTAAACGGTACCTACAGTACACCCTGAGGTTTTCACCCATTGATCCGATGAGGTGACAATAAAATTTACATAAATTACATTATTTTATGTAAAAAACAAACAAACAAACAAAGAACTTATCAATTTGTTATTTATTAAGAATGTGTTATCATTGATATGGTGAAGTCTTCTGTTTTTATTGAAGGAATAACCGCAATAAGCTGCATGTGTTTGTCATATTAAATGAAAAAAAAAAAAAGTAAGGCAATTATTATTTAGATTACAACTGTTATAACCTAACATTATGGTCCTAATATTATCTAAGCTGTAAAAGAAATGTAGGTTGCACAGAGGCGTTGTTAGCGTGGTTAGCACTGTTGCCATGCACCTCTAGGGTTCGGGTTTGATTCCTGCCTCTGGGTCTGTGTGCATGGAGTTTGCATGTTCTCCCCACGCTTGGTGAGTTTCCTCAGGGTACTCTGGGTGAAGACATGGAGATTACACTAATTAGCATTCCCAAATTGCTTGTAGTGTGTGTGTGTGTGTGTGTGTGTGTGTGTGTGTTGACCAGAGGTCAACAAATACAGTACAATAGTCACCATTGGCCTCCATGGTCTCTATTTGAACAACAGAGATTCCTAGATGAATGGATGGAAATAAAATGTAACTGTTCCAATAGCTGCTTTAAGAGCAATTGCACAACAGTTAGTACCGGACGAGTAATCAGATCGGACAGGAGGCATTCCACGAGTGGTGATAATAACCTGTAACAGCACTGGAACACTTAGCTATATGTATCACTCAATGTCCTGTTATTCTTACAGTTGTTAGCTACACTGTGGGTCACAGCATGGGTAGGTTGGTACAGTACGGCTGCAGTACTCAATCCTACTGTAAGATCAGCTCCAGCTGGATTCTGCTTTCTGATTCTTTGGAGCTACACATGCTGCTCCTGAGCTCTCAGTGATCCAAACCCCCTCTGCACCTGTCTGACTCGTCCTGGTGCCATCCTGGTGCTGAACTGGACTCCAAGTTAACTCAGACATCTTCTGTTATATTGAATTTCCGGCTGCCTAACACACAGTATGTCTGCTATCCGTTATCACCCTACACAAGAGCTATATAAATAAAATTGAATTGAATGGAATGGATTGAGGAGAGTGCAGCCTCTTAAAAACCAAATTCAAAACCACTCACAGAAGCACTTCAGCAAGAAACCCAACCTGATAATGTTATGTCATCTTAAACACAATCTGTGTCCTTGGCAATCCTTTTAAACATTCTGTGTTGTTTTGTTTACAGCTAACATGAGCTACTAGGCTAACAAACTCCTAAATGAAAGGCTCAATCCCTCTCAGTACCTCTCTAAGTTCTGATTAGGGCACTACTTAGTACAGTGTATGGGACAAGTACAAGCGGATTGTTCACCCTACAAAGTGCACTAGCTAAGAGGAATAAGTTGATTTATAAAGTGAAACGTACAAGAACTAAAGCTGTGGATTAATTAACAGCATGAGACAGTACTTTATATGTATATAGTACAGGCGGCGCGGTGGTGTAGTGGTTAGCACTGTCGCCTTGCACCTCCAGGGTCTGGGTTCGATTCCCCGGCCAGGCTCGATTCCCGTCTCTGTGTGCATGGAGTTTGCATGTTCTCCCCGTGCTTGGTGGGTTTCCTCCGGGTACTCCGGTTTCCTCCCACAGTCCAAAGATATGCAGGTTAGGCTAATTGGCGTTCCTAAATTGCCCGTAGTGTGTGATTGGGTGTGTGAGAGTGTGTATGTGTGTGTGCCCTGCGATGGATTGGCACCCAGTCCAGGGTGTACCCCGCCTAGTGCCCGAAGTCTCCTGGGATAGGCTCCAGGTCCCCCGCGACCCTGAACACAGGATTAAGCAGTATAGAAGATGGATGGATGGATGTATATACTGTAGTACATTTGACTTGCGTGCGCGTAGTCTAAACTAATATAATTAATAGATTGTTGTTTATGTTATTGTTAATATTGTTAATGTTCATGTGTTATTTACAGTAAGTGTTATTGTATAACTAAAGAAAAAGTGTATACTGTATTCAGTGTAAGATTTATGTTGCATTTATGGAAAGAATCTTCGGTCCCAGAAATTTGTAAGTTAAGTTCAGCATTTATTGCTTCACAAATACATTACTGCACAGTGAAATTCTTCATCCTTTACACTTCCCAGCTTCTTGGGGTCAGAGCGCAGGGTCAGCCATTATTTGGTGCCCCTGGAGCAGACAGGGTTAAGGGCCTAGCTCAAGGGCCCAGTAGAGGCAACCTGGCAGGGCTGGGGCTTGAACTGACAACCTTCTGAACAGTAACTCAGGGGGAAAAGCCAGGGGTTGGAACTTGGGTTTGCAAGTCCGCTGAGCTAAAGCAGTAATAGTAACAGTAATAGTGGTTTGTATATTATCCCAGTGCAAGAAAGTTCTCAGTACTGTTTATGTGAAGCTTACTGGTTTCTTGGTAAAATAACAAGCTGCATTTTTTTGTCTCTTTTGTAACTTCAGAAAAAGAGAACAAAAAAAAAACTGTTTATAATGGACACAATAACAGGATATAATTTATCTCATGGACATTCTACTGTATAATAAGAAAGTTGCAAATACTAGCCTTTCAATTCTGGCGGCACAATGTGGCGGTCAGCTCATGTGTAAAATTATTTCGTATGCTCTCTTTAACAATTTGAATCCTGCAATATGCCTGTTCTATCAGGGAAGGAAAAAAGTCCCCCCAAAAAAGTGCCACAGATACATGAGTGTTTTCATCTCAGAAGCGTGGAACAGCTGAACTCCTCTTAATTAAGAGCCTGATTTCAGCTTGTTCTGCATAATACATCAGTAAACTTGTAGATGTATCTCATCTGGTTTGCTACAAGTGAATTATAATTTTTTTTTTTTGGAAAATAAGCTTTCATTCCTGAGCATACACTCATAGCAAACATTGACAAGAAATAATACCCTTTGCACATGCACGCACATATCCACAGCTCATTAGGATAAGCGCCGCTCTCGTCATGTCGAGTTGCCAAATATTGTCATGCTACACCCACACACATGCTCCCAGAGTGTATATCTTTCTCTTCTCTCCTCCCTGGCTCTCAGATTCCTCTGCCTGACACACTTTCATCTCCTGCCTCCCTCTCATCGTGGCCAATTATACTCACAACCCAAATGCACAACAAGAATGACAGCGGGGATGAAAATGATCAAACTGAATATTCAAAGTGCTTTTTTTTTTTTTTTTTATTCAGGTACGGCATGTGCTTTGCCGCAGCGCCATGACATTTATCACAATATGCGGATTGTTGTCAATATACTATGATGTGCTGCACTTTATATAGCTGCATCAATATGAAAAAACAGAGAAGAGCATAAAGTAGACATAAGTCCTAGAGGCACAGATTGAAGTAATATCAGGGCATCAGCATGAGCGCCGACGGAAAAAAAAGGTAATAAGAAAACATCACATCGCTTTATATTTATGTGGTGAAACGTCTGAGGTTGCTAGTATTATCGCTGAATGTGTTTCAGTCTGATGTATTCAGAGTAAAGCTTTTGTGGTATAGTCCAGAGCGGTACATGAGATAATCAAATAAACCACAGCCATGATACCTGAGTGGTTGTGTGAACAGGGATCAATCCAAACCAAATCTAATCTCTCTCTCTCTCTCTCTCTCTCTCTGTGCGTCTCAGGGGAGGGTAATAAACCTGTAATCCAGGAGGTCATTCCCACCTCTATCACATCTAGCTTGAAGAAGTAGTGGCAAATGTCGTTCCGCACTGATAGTGCTGTGATCGACAGCGGTGTCCCCGATGGCTCCAGACTTTCTTTGAAGGTGTCCTTTCCATCAGCCATAACTTTAAACCTGCTGAAAGGTGAAGTGAAAAGCATCGATTATCTCGTTAAGGCGCGATATTTTAGGCAGCAAGTGAAAAGTCTAGTTTGGAAGTTGATGTGTTGGAAGCAGGAAAAATGGGCAAGTGCAAGGATCTGAACGACTTTGACAAGGGCCAAATTGTGATGGCTAGACCACTGAGGCAGAGCATGTACAAAGTGACAGGTTTTGTGGAGTGTTATGCTGGTTACTGGTATGCAGTCGTTAGTACAGTACCTGCCAAAAAGAAAAGACAACCAGTGGACCGGTGGCAGGGGCATGGGCAATCAAGACTCACTGATGCGCATGGGGTGCAAAGGCTAGTCTGTCTATTCTGATCTCACAGAAGAGCTATTGTAGCACAAATGGCTGAAAAAGTTATTTCTGGCTGTGATAGAAAGATGTCAGAAGACACTGCTTACTGTGTGAACGAGTTCGAGTACCCGTGCTGGCCCCTGTCTCCTGCTGAAGTGTGCACAATGGCCACACAAGCATCAAAAATGGTCCATGGAGCAATGCAAGGTGATGAATAACATTTTTCTTTTAAATCATGGATGTGCATCGCTTACCTTCGGAAGGAACAGCAGTATGATGCACCATGGGAAGAATGCAAGCTGGTGAAGGCAGTGTAATGCTCTAGGCAGCGTTTTCCTCTGCCTAGAGCATACTCTGGGTCCTGGCATTTACTTTGCCACTCACCTCCTACCTAAATATGGTTGCAGAATAGAGACTTACAAAAAAGACATATAATAAGACACATAATGAGAGGTAGTACCTCATAATCATACAGAATGTATTCAATATGAGGCCCTATTGTATATTACAATCCCAGAAAAGGATTTTGGCCACGACAGTCCAGTAGCACAATGAAACAAGCAGCATGTAAAATGTAAATTCCAATTTGGCGGCGCGGTGGCGTAATGCTCTCCATGCTTGGTAGCTTTGGTTGTTTTCCCCGTGCTTGGTGGGTTTCCTTTGGGAATGCCGGTTTCCTCCCACAGTCCGTAGAAATGCAGATTAGACATTTGGTGATGCAGATCAATCCCAGCAATCCGTTATCACCCAAATGAGGATGGACTCCCTGTTTACATTTAGGCATTTGGCAGACGCTCTTATCCAGAGGGGTTTAGGGTAAAGGGTCTTGCTCAAGGGCCCAAAATTGCAACTTGCTGGTCGTGGGATTTGAACCTGGGACCTTTCGAACCATACTCCACCTAGTTTGTAAATGAGTGTGTGTATTTGTGTGTGTCCTGCGGTGGATTGGCATCCTCGTGCCCTGAGTTTCCTGCGATTGGCTCCAGACCCCCTGCGACCCTGAATACAGGATTAAGCGAGATAGATTTTGAGTGAGAGTGAGAATAATAAGCAAACATTAAATATACAGCAAGTACTGAATATATGATTCTCGATATGTTTTAAAACTCCATTTATTCCCTCTAACATGAGCATGTTACACTGACATTTCATTTTCCCACTAGTGCCGTTAATTTAGTCCCTGGAGCTGATTCCTTCAAGTTCATTAAAATGCTAAAAGTCTAACATGCTCTAACCGTTGCCATCATGCTACAATTATTCACATCTCCACCATTAATGCAATACATCTTCCCCCTTTAGCCATCCGCTGTGCATTTGTGCCTGCCTGCCTGTCAGCATCCACCCCAGAGACCCTTTACCTTTCTAGCTGAGGATTTTTAAAGCTTCAGTCAGGGGTGGGAAGGCCAAAGGGGGCAGATGGAGAAGACGTTCACCGGCAACAGACTGAGAACCGTTTCAACTCAATCTCCTGTGCCTTCAGAGCTTCCGCTAATGAGCAGTAATGTCACACGCTGCGCCCATATCCCAATTATCCCTGTCTTTGCTTCAAATTAAAAGCAATCTCTATTTAGGAAAAAGGATCATGAAAGGTCTCATGAAGGTTACGGATTACTAAAGATCTTAGCAGATGTAGAGTCTCATTATGAAAAGACTAATGACCCGTCAGGACCGGAGAAGACGCTTTATTTCGGTTCTTATTTCCGTTTCGGGTTCAGTCAAGCGTTTCTGCAATGACAACCACTCCAAAAAAAAAGAAGAAGAAGAAAAAAAAATCAATAAGGTCACTAGGAATCGTCTGGAAACTGTCAGCGGAGGGAAATTGCCATATGTGGCTGTATTTCCTTTGTTGTTTTCTTTTTCTAATATGCTGGAAACATTCACTTCTTTTGACCTGTTACTTGGTTTTTACTTCTTTCTTCACTTCAATCCACCCCCCCAATGCCTTTAGTTTAAATTTAATAGGAGGTGCTGGTGCAGAAGCACAAATGAAATCACATCTGTGCATTGATGTTTGCACGGACGCTATTAATCCTCATTTATCCCATTACAGCATTCCCTGATTTGCTTAAACAACTGTAATGAACATGCAGCAGAATAATGAATTACCTTGTCTTTCTTATGCCTATTTATTTAAAAATGACTTTATTACCTTTGTGTCTCGAGGTGAACTCCAGGTTCCTGACAAAATGGTCTGTCTTAATTATACAGGAGCTGATCAGAAACTGATCAGAAAAAAAACAAACAAACATGAAGAGTAACTGAGAAAAGATAAACATCAGTTCACGGTACGAATGGAGTTGAATTTGAGCTCTCTGGAGCTTTATTGATGTAATGTCCTGCCACTGCCAGGTTTTCCATTGTGGCGTTCCAGTCAGTGATCAGAAAGAACAATCTTTGGTGATAAGTTAGAACGCTTGAATTTCCACCCCATGTTTCACTGTTGTAATTATTTCAGCAGCGATTTCCAGGTAGACCTCATCATCTCTCACAGCACAAAAAGATCTCAGCCACAGATTAGGCTTTTGGTGCGTGATGATCGATGGTTTAGCGTGTACAGTATACCTAGCTGAGCAAAAGAGAGACAAAGACAGAGAGAGAGAGAGAGAGAGAGAGAGAGAGAGAGAGATGATACTATAACTAGAGAATTTTTCACATTACACACAAGGCATTGTGTGACTAGAGTATTATTACGTTTTATTCCACTCCAATCGAATTGTTCAGAAGGTGTTTCTTTTCTACAACAGCAGCTCTGACTGTATTTCACTTGATTCATTTATATTAATTAAAAATTAAAAAACACAAACAGATTTATAAAGAGTTCTGCAAAAATGCAAAAAATTACTGTGACCGTCTCCAACATGCTTAAAGATACACTTCAATCATTTATTATTCTTATGTAACAACCTCAGCAGCGACCTCATTTCCCCTCTCGTCTGTTCTAACCACTCGGCATTCGGCACCTGTTTCACTCTTATTAATGCCTGAAGTTTGATGTTTTTATGCTTGTTTTTGTTGCTTTTATGCATAGGTCACCTCAAGACTACATTAAAACTACAAGAAAATTTGGCTCTTTGGAAGCAAAATATAAAGAAATGGGGGGCTCAAGACTTTTTTTTTCTTTTTTTCTTTTTTACAGTACTGTAATCTGTAGAGAATTTAAAAATCATACTATTCAATCCACTATTAAACACACTTTTTAATAAGCTTTTTGTATTTACATTTTTTATCTTATATTCATGGAAGGAGTCTTCAGTGTTGGCAGTGTTTTTGTTGCAGTGTTCAATATTTTACCACCACTGAAGAGTGGGGATAAAAGTGAGGAGTGTTTTTTTAGAAGGGCTATAAATTAATATATCCATGAAACAACAGTACATACTCCGTCTTAGTCTCTTTTACTTACATGTGTACAGTATGTAACAATTGTATTTGTACACAATATATGATGGGCATTCGAGCCAAACCAGGACTTACATTTACATTTACATTTAGGCATTTGGCAGACGCTCTTATCCAGAGCGACTTACTAAAAGTGCTTTTTTTTTTTTTTTGAGGAATAACAGAATATGAGAATTATGAGAATTATGAGAGTAAAAACCCCCTATAATGCTCTATATAATCCCCTGCTACATTAATGTACTTATCTTAGCATTTCACTAGTGTTTGGATACCATCAAGGTAGAAAGATTCTTCAGTACACTGGACCCATAGTCGGACTGCCAGCCTCATGTCCTGGCCTCCCAGGAACTCCTTAAATGGTCCCTTCATGTGGAAATGACTTGGAGTTGGATGAGTCTCTTCTGCAAGTTGGCGACAAGTAATCTGTCAATTTTCAAGGATCTTGGTGAATTCCACCCGCTGAACGTATACAGGAGCGACTGCAGTGGGCTCCGAGCAATATCAAATCGGCCTGGATCGACATTCACAGACGTGCAGACTTCTTTAAAAAAAAAAAAAAAAAAACGTTTGCACCATTCAAATGTTTTATTGCGGCTAAGATTCTAGGCTAGAAAGTCTTGTAGATGTTAATTGTTTTTATGCCTTCATTATCATTATTGCAAGTTCCCGGTTTGACTTTTTGTAAAAGTACACTTAATAGAGTTTTACAACTTAAATGAGTTACGACAACATATTTCCTCATAGTGTCCTTCCTATGCAGCTAATATCAGAAAGCATTAGCATTAAATATTACTGACATTACTTCTTCATTTCAGTGGACAGGACTGAAGGTCCGCAACAAGCTGTTATGAGAGTTTATAAAATCTGTGTGTGTGTGTGTGTGAACGGAAGAGAGACAGCCATGCTTTAATGTGCTTTAATATGAATATATGTGCCATTGTTAATGTTTTTATTACATTTTTAATGTAATGTATTTTAACAAGGGGTAATTTAGCACATTTGCGATTGTAGAGATTACATTAAGAAAGCATTAAAAAGCATATTTGATCATTAACATACGTCTTAACGGACATAAAGACGTCTAACTTTGCTGGGCGTTACCATAAATGTATTTATATGATATTTATTATTCATTTACTGAGAATTGGAATTGCTTAAAGAGAATCCATCAAATATGCAATAATTGTTTAAAATCATACTGGATTTGATTGCTTCATTTATTTCAAGTAACTGTTATATCCAATTTGACATATTAAAAGTTTTTAAAACCATGAACGTTAAGGTCACAATCTGCATTGTGTATATGTATGTTTCATTTTATCTGTCAACCGTAAACATATGCATACATTTATACATTCATACAGGATACACACATACAGTATGTTATTAAAAATTCTAAAAAGAAAGCACACTTACTTGATAGAATTTGATGTTTAATGTTCAAACAATATGCTGAGATAAAACGTTCTGCACGCAGGCATTGGAGACAGATTGAAAAACGAGTGATAATTACTCTTGGATCGTACAAAGTTAAAGCCTTAAAAAAAACAACAACATTTTAATATTCAAAACGTATACACTCCTTTCCCGTCTCCTCTCTAAATCATTTCCTGAACCACTTCAGAGGCTGGTGCCATTACAGAAATTGGGTGTATAAATATTGCATCCATAGTGTAACTCGGTGCTGTGTCTCATACGCACAGTATAACCTACTTTGACGCGTGCATTAAATATTTAACCAGTTCACTTCAGGCACGTGAGTGTATGTATGTGTGGGTTTGCGAGTGAGATAGTCACATAAAGGCTATGTAAATGTATAGTGTGCGGGGGCGATTTAGCGGGTGCGGCCTGTTCGTCTCAGCCAGGCTGGAGCGCCTGCACGCTCACATCTCATCAACCTGGGTGGGGAAATGAAAGGAAATGAGAGAAAGCAGCAAGAGCAGGGATGAGCCCGGTTTTAATCATTTTTGCTTCACAAAGCTTGCTCCTGCACACTCAGTGGCCCTTATTTGAAGAGCCTAGTAATGTCCATCACCCACAGAGGACGAAGAGGAGGAGGAGGAGGAGGAGGAGGAGGAATAAGCAAAGAAAGACAGTCCGGTTTAAAGAACCACCTGAAATGTCTGTGGTTTTTATACGCTTTAAATTATACACACAAGTGTCACTGGGTAAATACACACACGATCAGTATCTAATAATATGTGCCATTTGCATTGGCGTATACGGTGAGATAAAACTAAATTGCTTTGTAGGTAAGTCTCTATGAAGGGTCAGTGATATTTGAATTGCTTTGTTTTACAGAAATACTATTCCATTCCGAAGAGCTTCCATTGCTTATTGTTGTTCTGAGCAATGCAACGAGGTAGGACACGATTCAGTCAGCATGTGGTTTATTCAGGCAAGTAGAACTAGAACTTAGCCAAAGTCTACAGCAGGGTTCAAAAACACAGATGGATGTGTCTTACAGTAAATAAACTCCTACAAATGTTGAAAGATTCTATAAAATGTATATTTTAAACATACAGAAATCAATACGTATTTATTATAAATCACTGGTGAATTAATCATTAAGCGTTATTCGGTAAATAATATATTACATGCTTATGAATAGTTTATAATTAAACTCAAACTTTCAATGTTAAAAGTAACAGAACCAGCTGCCTGATCAAGGCCTTGCACAGAGAGATAAAGATCACACTGTTAAAAAGATGCTGTTAAAAAAACAAACAAAATTCTTTATATCTTTATATCTGCTTGATATACCGCTTTATCCGCTATACTGGGCTCCTGGGGCCTGGAGGCTATGCCAGGAGGCGGGGTACACCCTGCACGGGGTGCCAATCCATTTCAGGGCACACACACATACACATACAGTACATACTGTACACTCATTCACACACTACCGGCAATTAGAGAACACCAGTAAGCCTAACTTTCATGTCTCTGGACTGTAGGAGGAAACCAGAGTACCCTGGGGAGAACATGCACACAGACCCGAGGTGGGAATTGAACTCGGAACCAGATAACGCAGCAGTTATGTTAAGAAGCTGTCAGTCCTAAAGAGTTTCCTGGATATATATATATATATATATATATATATATATATATATACACACTGTAACAAATTGATGTAAATTTACAGGACTTTTTTTTACAGTTTCCGACAGTTTTTTCGAAATACTGCACATTACTGTAAAAGAAACAGCATTACTGTGATTTACAATATTTAACTGTAAATATTGTATTTACAGTTTAATACACTACAGTATACAGTATTTATACAGTATATATACAGTATACTTTTGCTGATTTTGTGGGCCTCCGAGTGGCACAGTAGGTTAAAGCGCTCGCCCTACCATCCAGAGATCGCAGGTTCAAACCCCGGGTGATGTTCAATTGGACACGGAGAAAATCAGGGGGGAAAGAATTGGGCAGGACTAAAAAAATATATATTTTTTTAAATGCTGTTAAAAATACAAGTTGTCCGAATAATTATTTACCACTAAAATACAGTAAACAGTACAAAATCACAGTAATAAAACAGCATTTTACTGGCAAAACTGCTGCCAGTAATTTACTGTAATTTTACATGAAAATTTTTTACAGTGTATATATATATATGGCCTGGCAAAGGCTGAGCCTTTTGGGGGAAGTAGGGGAACTGATAAAAAAAAAAAAAAAAAACATTTTTAAGAAATATAAACAAAATTACGAAAAAAAAAAAAAATTTAAGCAAAGAACAGAAAATAAGTTACATATAAAATTTTTAAAATTTTATATATATATATATATATATATATATATATACACACACATATACATACATACACACACATACAAACATGTATATATATATATATATATATATATATATATATATATATATATATATACATATACAGTATATACATACAGTACATACATACACATACATACGCACACATGCACATATATATACACACATATGTACAAGCATATGCATATACATACATATACACACATACATACATACATACATACATACACATACACACACACACATATATATATATATATACAAATTATTATATCTGTTTATTTGTCTCTTTATATGCAGAGTACACACCACAAAACCCTGTGCTGGTGGTTAGTATAGGAACTACAGCATATACTGTATGCATATTGATTTGAATTTAAATTGATCGCCACTCTCTCTCTCGCTCTCTCTCTCTTCTGACCAATCACAATCAAGAATTCGACAGTGCCGCAGTGTACAAGTTCTGTCACAGGCCGAACTATTGATTTAACTACAATGCTGGAACTCATATATCTGATTCATATATCAGATGGTCAGGGGAAAGAAACTCCAGCACTATGGCACTCTTGACCTTCTATAGAGCATTGTGTGATTGCTGCCATGACATTTAGACCCGTCCTGCAAGAGATCACTCCGGAGCTTATTGAGCGATCGGTGGTATATATATATATATATATTTCGTAGCCATCCAGTATTGTCACGGGAAGATAATAGAGTATATGATTCATATAAACTCAATAGCATCTCATTCTCGGTTGTATCACCGTGCACGTAAATGACAGGGACTTCACCTATGACGACATCTGTGACATTTCTTTTCATTGTTAGTGCACAGGTCAGCCTGCTCATTTAAGTTCAAGGGAGACATTGCGGCTGACATGGGGTTCACTCAAGGCAGTGCGCTCCAGCAGGCCAGGACCCTGAGGATTCATTCGTCTGCCACACCTTGCCAGTTCTGTAAATTAACGACGTGAAAAAGCAATATGAATGTGTTGGGTGACGTTTGATGTGAGGCGAGTGGTTTAATACATGTTTAAAAGAGCAAACTTCTGGATGGCAGTAAATGCTGCTTGCAACAACAAGTGAAGTGCACAGGAGCAACGCAAGCTGGAATAACCTGAGGGACCTTTCACACATCTCCCCTACCTCCCTCCAGCCCCCTCATTGTGCTGTGCTCTTTGCAGTGTGACGCCTTTCAAGCGTTTCTTACAAAGACAAGCAGAATGATGAAAAACAGGCAATATCCGGTCGATATTGCATTTGCTTTGGAAGCTTTGGCATCAGTAATAATGTACATGAAAGAGAAGGCTGACTCTTTCAGATGTACATTAGAGCTTTCTTTATCGTATACAGCCAGGCTGCTTCTAAAAAAGATTTAAAAGCCAGAGAAACTGGGTCAGGCTCGAGCTACAAGAGAGGAGGAGTGAGTACGGATTGTCAAGTTGTCAAAAAGCAAAGGAAGACAAGGCAGGCTTCTGTCTTCAGGCTCAATGTGTCATAAATTTTTCTTTTTGTTCAAAGAATTCCCCAAAACGCCTGAATTGTAAAGCAACCGATGCTGTTTAATTGTCTTTCATCTATCTTTAGGGTTAGGAATTTACCAACACAACTTAAATGAAATAAAAAAAAATCCATGCATTTGATGTTACTGTGATTAACTGACAAACTCAGCTGGCTGTTTGATGCAGTAGTTCAGTGCGAAAAAACATCCTTCGCGTATTTTCTTTCTTCCTTTTATTTTTTTTCTTCAACCTTGATCACTACATGGACTCGTGACTTGCCTGTGAACCAAATTGAAACCATGCTCACTTGCCAGCTTCAGGTTTTCTGCAATTTTATTGCAGAAACTCTGCCCTAAGACTAGCATATGGAACTATTTACAATGCCAAACCATCCACATCCAAAGTTGCTATTAAATGATAAGTGGGAACTGGGAAAATGAGGGAGTCTTTTTTATTTACTTACTTTTTTTTTTTTTACTATTTCAGAGACATAATTTAGCATGACATGATTTAGCGAATTTCCTATGGTTCAGATTAGCATCCTAACATTTCCCATCTCAGAAAATTCTATGGAATTTGTTTGGCCACATTAACAGCAGTGCTAGAACTCACGGAAAATAAACAGGACTTGCTTGGATAGATTTGCACTGGCACAGAAGGCCTCGGCCTCTCACGCACACGCATACAAAGCACATAAAACGAACCTTAATGCATAAGTGAAAACAGATGTTAAGTCACTTATAAAATGAGAGTGCGAGAGAGATTGTTTCTCGTCTTTTTAATAAGACTGTAAGTGGTTGAATTACTGCGTAGCTAGACAATACTAACATTGTTTTAATTTTTGGAAATTAAGTCAACTCCAGAACTATAGGCACGCTTCAAGACAATGGAAAAGAAGCAAACAAAACGAATGATTACTGAGTTGATGATACTGATTAAAACATATGGGTCCTGAGGTGCTTTGAGTCACCTGACATTCCTGCGATAGTAATTCACTGTCACTGCTGTGTCCGGGATATTGATTCAGACCGGGCTGGGAATATAGATTCATACTGTCCGTCGTACGGCAAGTCATCATGCCTAAAGTGCAGGTGTAAAAGACGTCCTGATATACAGTATAATACTGCAGCCAATCCAAAAAATAAAAAAACACTTTTCAAGTTAGCTGAACAAATTGGATATTTGAAGTATCTGTAAGTACTTTCGTAACAGTAACTGTCACCTTAAAGTTCCACCAACTTAAAATCTTTCAGACTAGCGATTTGGTTTCTGACGTCAGCAGGGCAATAGTGCACTAGTGGCTCAGTGGTAGGTGTTTCGCCTGCTACTGTATGTGAAAGGCGGCCCGGGTTCGATTCCCAACAACTGGGTGACGTGCCTGTCCCAAGCCCAGATAAAATGGGAGGGTTGTGTCAGGAAAGGCATCTGGTGTAAAAACCTGTGCCAAGCTTGTGTGCGGACCAGATTGTCTGCTGTAGCGACCCATTGCAGAAAGACCAACAACAATTTAGTTGATTTGCAACAACTAAAAAAATGATAATTGCTATTAAATGGTATGCGTTTGTAATGGCTACTCAATAATGCAAGTAAAGAACGATTAATATGAATGAGTTCAACAAACTCAAAAACTCATAATTCTGTTTAATTAAAACTGAATTCCGGGTTTACAATGCATGTACAAGTGTTAATTTGTCTCAAAAGAGCTAAACACGCTTAAAGATTGGGGCATTTTATACACCTCATTTTATAGTTTGCTGCATCAAGCAACTGGAAAACAATTGGACATTTAAATCATTTGAACTGGGTTAAGAAACCTTCAAAGCATTATCACAACCTGGAAGGATAGTGCTGAACCGACAACCCTGTGGAAGAAATGTGGTCGGGGAGAAAAATCATGAATGCATTTAATCACTTAAATGTTTGGTAAAGTTGCATGTATTATAAAAAATAACAGTAAAAAACGGAGCTATGTTTAATAGTGAAAGTATGATAATTTGCATATGCACACAATGTGATGAGAACTCTATTGGGACTGGGACTAAACAGCTGTGTGGCCATAAGAAAGCCACTTGTTAGTGAAACTCAAAAAAAGGTAGGGAGCATAAAGATTGGACTTTGGAGCAATGCATCAAGGAAACCATGCAGCCATCATGCATAGTACTGTACCAGACTCTAGAGGCAGTGTTGTGATCTGGGGTCTGGTCTAGGCTCAGCAGAGTTATGTGGAAATAAAATGAAGTCCGATGATGAGATGATTGGACTGAATGACCAGGTTATCACATCTGTGGAGTTTTTTTTTTTTTTTTTTTTTTTTTAATGGCACAGACATATTCCAGGACTCGAAATACTGTAGTGTTTCTGTTAGAATCATTCGAATCATTTTATCATATGAACTGGCCACCATATTGTGTGCTGTAATCAAAGCTAAAGGTCTTAAAGTATGTGACGTTTTTTGCCAGACAGTGTACGTATATAAACACTACCTAATGCACTTATTCAACTAAGAAACTGAAATCAATAATTATCCCAATGGAAACTATGGATTACTATGCAAAAGGATAGCTTTATTGGTATTTTGCTAGTGTGTGACTACAGCAAGAAGCTGATATACTAACAGAGCCTGCTGGGTAGAAACAAAAAGGTAAGCTCCTTTGATTTGCAGGATGAGTAACCGAAGAAGGTGGATTAATTGGCTGTTCAAGCCCAAGGAAAAGAAATATTGAGTGCCTTTACTGCAATTTAATGCAGATCAGGAAGGCCTGCAGCTGTCATGGTGAAATTCCAAGAGCTGAAGTTCTCGCCGAGCTGACAATAAGTGTTGATTCGGATTGATGGTTTGCTGCTCAGACTGCATAATATACTTTTGCAGTAATGTGAACATCTCCAACCTTGTTAAAAAACAAAACAGTGGAACTTTTAATTGGTGCCAAGCAACTTGCCACATGAACCGTAAGATATGAAGTGGCTTTGGCTTCATTACGGTCAGATGTGCACGTATTATCACTCAGCATAGGAAATCAAAGTTCAACAATGCTGTGGCCAAAGCCAACATTCTTGCCAAAAACGTTAATTGATGCTAACACAATCATGTTATATTAATAAATGATTACCCCGACAACCAATCTGCACTTGAACGCGAGACTTTGCTCTGGCCCACAGTACAAGCTCTCAAGTGTAATGAGGTAGTGACCGCCAGCTGGTGAGTCACTGACCAGCTGTTGGTATCTTTTAGACAACAATATCAAAGGGTTGTGTGGTCTCAAAGCAGGTTATCTCTGGATAAAGTATGTGATTGTGCATGCATACTTCACCAGGGGTGTCTAATTATAGCCACTATTCTGCTAATTGTGGCTGCAAGTTTTTTGTTCCAACCAATCAGCAACATCATTCAAATCCAACTGTTTATTTAACTGCTTTGGCTTTTGGTCAACTATGGGTTGCTCATACGGGTTACTCATTCTCTATACTGCTTATCCTGTTGTACAGGGTAGTGAAAGGCCTGGAGCCTATCCTAGAGGGCTTGGGGCATAAGTTGGGATACTTCCAGGATGAGGTGCCAAAGTACACTTTACTGTATAAGGTACACCTTGCTAGAACTAGGTTGGATCCATTTTACCATCAAAACTGTCTTTATTCTTCATGGCATGGATTCAACAAGGTGCTAAAGAAACTCCTTGGAGATGTTGACATCATTGACATTTAAATGACAACGCCATTTAAATACATTGAACTCATTGTCATGTTCAAGAAACCAGTTTGAGAGACACCCCACACGGAAAGAACCTATATAAACATATATGTTTTAAAATAGGTTTTTAATATATGTGACATATATAAAATTGGCCGTTTTCCTATATTATATGTACATATATGCGTGCATATACAGTATGCGTGCATATATGTACCTATATAGACATATATAAAATTGGCCGTTTTCCTATATTATATGTACATATATGCGTACATGTATGTACCTATATAGTAAATACAGTATATGTGACATATAAAATTGGCCGTTTTCCTATATGTGCATATATGTACCTATATAGACATATATAAAATTGGCCGTTTTCCTATATGTACATATATGCGTGCATATATGTACCTATATAGTAATACAGTATATGTGACATATATAAAATTGGCCGTTTTCCTATATTATATGTACATATATGCGTACATGTATGTACCTATATAGTAAATACAGTATATGTGACATATAAAATTGGCCGTTTTCCTATATGTGCATATATGTACCTATATAGACATATATAAAATTGGCCGTTTTCCTATATGTACATATATGCGTGCATATATGAACCTATATAGTAATACAGTATATGTGGCATATAAAATTGGCCGTTATCGTATATTATATGTACATATATGCACATATATAGGTACATATATGCATGTATATATATGTGTGCATATATGCACCTATATGTTTACCTAGATTAGTAAAAAAAAATCCATAGCTGCTAGACAACATAAATAAAAGCCCAAAATGTAGAAATTAATTTTTTATTTTCTTAAGAACAATCAACTAGTAAAAGAACAAAAACATGACAAAAAACTGAACAGGAAGAAAAAAATATATTTTGTGGATCTTCCCAGCTCCGTGAGCTTTGAATTGATAAATGTAGCATCTAGAGAAGACAAAAATAATAAGACAGTATAATAATAATAAATGATTATTTATTAAAACTTCAGACGACAACAATTAGTGCCACGAGGTTATTTGCAACACTATATGTTCTACAAAATAGAGGACTACACACCCTACAGCGCAATACCCCAGAAATGTGGCTTTAGAAGAGGAAAGGTAGGATTAAGAAGTGAGCAAGCGATGAATTAGTATTATAGGTACCAAGCAGATAAACTAAACAACTAAAAACTCCGACACAGAGGTACGTTATAATGTCTACCGTTCAGCTTGTTCAGTGTGTAGAGTGCAGGATGTTTAGACATTCTTCCTCCGTCATTAGCGATAATTTTATTTGTGATAGGTGTGTGTTAGTGAGCACTCTGACGGAGAAGATATCAGCGTTAGAGGAGCGCATCCAGACTTTAGAGAGGGTTAGACAGTGTGAGAGCAGCGTTATTCCTGTAGCGGACAGTCTGGGTGCCACAGGCGGAGATAATCAGCCCCCGACTCCGGCATTAGAGCCCTCACAGCGGGGCGAGTGGGTGACGACTCGGCGGCATACTCGTTCAGCCAAAGCTAACGCTAAGGCTAGCCCACCGGAGCACACCTCCTCTGCGCGTCACGTGTCCAACAGGTTTGCTCTCCTCAGTGCTGCACCCGCTGAGAAACCTGAAAGAGCTCTGGTTATAGGAGACTCTATACTGAGACACGTGACATTAGCTAGACCTTTAGGGGCGCCAGCGGCAGTGGTTAGGTGTATCCCGGGAGCCAGAGCACCGGACATAGCAGGTAATCTTAGGGCTCTAGGACAGCATAGGTTCTCTAAGATAGTGGTACATGCTGGAGCTAATGATATACGCCTTCGTCAGTCAGAGGTTAGTAAGAGTAACTTTACAGAGGTGTTTAAATTAGCGAAGGCGATGTCCGATGAAGTAATATGCTCTGGTCCCATCCCAATGAGACGTGGCGACATAGCTTACAGCAGGTTATGGTCGCTGAACCGCTGGATGTCCAGGTGGTGCTCCAAAAATAATGTGGGCTACATAGACAATTGGAAGACCTTTGAGGGCAAAGCTGGCCTGTTAGGGCGGGACGGTGTCCATCCCACTCGGGAAGGTGCTTCTCTCATTTCCTGTAGTATAGCTCATAGTCTCAGTAGAGGTCTAATTAATCGGTGACAATCCAGAGCCCAGGCCAGGGAGCAGACAGACAGGCTAAACCAACCGTCTGCTAGCTGCATAGAGTCGTCACTCAGGGTTCACCTTATTGAGACTGTGTCTGTTCCCCGATCTAAGCAAAAATGTAGAAAGACCCAGAAAGTCTGTTTCAATAATCTAATTAACATAAAGTCCACAAACTCCGATCATACTGAATGCGCAGCCGGCACCTCTGATCTGAAGCTAGGATTGTTAAATATTAGATCTCTCACATCAAAAGCAGTTATTGTTAATGAAATTATCACAGATCAGGCGTTTGATATACTCTGTTTAACTGAAACATGGGTTAAACAGGACGAGTATGTAGCTCTAAATGAAGCTAGTCCTCCTGGATACAGCTACATACACCAGCCTCGGTTAACTGGTAGAGGAGGAGGCGTCGCAGTTATTCATAATGATAACCTGTCTATCGTACAAAAACACAGACACAAATTTAACTCATTTGAAATTCTCTATAGTAACATAAGTGTATTTAAGTATATTAAATCAGCTCAGTCGATTCCACTAATTATAATTTACAGACCTCCAGGGCTGTATTCTGAATTTCTTAGTGAATTTGCAGATTTCATCTCAGACCTGGTCATTTCTGTAGACAAAGTGTTAATTGCTGGAGATTTTAACATTCATTTTGAGAATCCAGAAGACCCTCTGAGAACAGCATTTATATCCATACTGGACTCCGTAGGTGTAAATCAGTGTGTAGTAGGACCCACTCATAAAGCAGGTCACACTTTAGATTTAGTAATATTCTTCGGATTAACTATAAGAAATGTGTTCACAATTCCACTGTCTGAAATTATCTCAGATCACTATCTTGTCTCCATTCAAGTGTCTCACAGTGATAATGTACGCACAGTACCGCGCTACCGTATTAAACGTACATTCACATCAACTACCACACAGAGTTTTATCAGTAATCTCCCAGAGTTACCAACTTCGATTAGGCCACCGTCTGACCCCACAGAACTTGATCAGGCGACTGAATATTTAGAGTCGACACTTCGTTGTACCTTAGATAATGTAGCTCCAGCTAAAAGAAAAATTATTAGAGATAAGAAACTCGCTCCCTGGTATAACGATCACACGCGCACTTTAAAACAGACTGCTCGGAAATTAGAGCGTAAATGGCGTCAAACTAAATTGTTGGTATTTCAAATAGCATGGAAAGAGAGCATCCTGAACTATAGGAAAGCTCTTAGTGTAGCTAGATCAACGTATCTCTCCACTCTTATAGACGAAAATAAAAATAATCCTAGATTTTTATTTAATACCGTAGCCAAATTAACCAGAAGTAAGACCACTACAGAAATCTCCACAACAACATCATGCAATAGTGAGGACTTCATGAACTTTTTTAATAATAAAATTGTAAATATCAGGCATAAAATTGAGGCTTTGAAACCAAACAATGTAATTGATACTGATGTTAACCTAGCCATGTCAGATTCAAACCTAGAATACTTTACTCCTCTTGAAGAGAATGAACTAATTTCACTCATCTCTTCTGCAAATTCATCAACCTGTATATTAGATCCTATACCGACACATTTTCTTAAACAGATAGCACCAGTAATAACAGAACCGATGTTGAGAATAATTAATTCCTCACTCAGCATTGGTTATGTTCCAAAATCTTTTAAAGTAGCAGTTATTAAACCAATAATTAAGAAACCTGACCTCGACCCCTGTCAGCTGTCCAATTACAGGCCAATATCAAACCTCCCCTTTATCTCTAAGATTCTGGAAAAGATAGTAGCGGAGCAGCTATGCTCATATCTACATAGAAATGGCATACATGAACTGTATCAGTCAGGATTTAGGCCTCATCACAGCACAGAAACAGCACTCGTTAAAGTAGTAAATGACCTCCTATTGGCCTCTGATCAGGGTTGTGTAACTATGCTTGTATTACTCGACCTCAGTGCAGCTTTTGACACTATTGATCATGCTATTCTTCTTCACAGATTAGAAAATTTAGTAGGAATTAAGGGTACAACCCTCTCCTGGCTCAGATCCTATTTGACCGATCGTTATCAGTATGTAGACTTAAATGGTGATTATTCTGCATGTTCTCTAGTGGAGTTTGGCGTTCCGCAGGGTTCAGTTTTAGGCCCACTGCTTTTTTCCCTTTACATGCTTCCTCTGGGCAACATAATCCGTAAGCATGGTATTAGTTTTCATTGTTATGCTGACGACACACAGTTATATGTCTCAACAAAACCTGATGAGAAAAACCATCTTACTAAAGTTGAGCAATGTGTTCAGGACATAAGAAATTGGATGCTAATTAACTTCCTTCTGCTTAATCCGGATAAGACAGAAGTTCTAGTCATAGGACCGCATACAGCTAGAAGTAAAATCTTAGATCACACCGTAACTTTAGATGGCCTTTCTGTTCCGTCAAGTGCAACAGTAAAAGACCTCGGCGTGATTATAGATTCCAGCCTTTCATTTGAAGCTCATGTAGATAATATCACCAGGATAGCATTCTTTCACCTTAGAAATATCGCCAAAATAAGAAATATATTGTCGCTAAATGATGCAGAAAAACTAGTTCATGCTTTTATCACTTCTAGGTTGGACTATTGTAATGCCTTACTGTCTGGTTGTTCAGTTAGGTGCATAAACAAGCTTCAGCTAGTCCAAAATGCAGCAGCGAGAGTCCTCACTAGAACCAGAAGATATGAGCACATCACCCCTATCCTATCTTCACTGCATTGGCTCCCTGTGAAATTTCGCATTGATTTTAAAATACTACTCTTGACATATAAGGCATTAAATGGTCTCGCGCCGCAGTATCTGAGCGAACTGCTAGTGTCTTACGATCCGCCACGCCTACTTCGGTCAAAGGATGCAGGCTGCTTATCAGTACCGCGTATTATGAAAACTACAGCTGGGGGCAGAGCTTTTTCTTACAAAGCCCCAAAATTATGGAATAGTCTTCCAAATAGTGTTCGGGACTCAGACACAGTCTCAGTGTTTAAGTCTAGGCTAAAAACCTATTTATTTAGCCAAGCATTTTTATAAATAGATTTGCCATAAGGTAAAGGAGCAGATCTGGGGGACTCATGGACGTAGAGTATTATGGTGAACTGGTATGTTTTAGATGCTGTCTTCCTCAGTCTCATTTGATCACTCAGGTTTGTTGACAGTGAGGTGATTGTTTGCTTTACATCTCAGGGAGCCCTCATGTTTGTGTTTCCTTCTGGCTCTCCCTTTTAGTTATGCTGTCATAGTTAGTCCTGCCGGAGTCCCTGCTTGCACTCTACAGTAAATATACATTCACATTAGACATTGTGACTGTGACCATACCTAATTGCAATCTCTCCTCCTCTTCTCTTCCTCCCCCTCTTTCTCTTTCCTCTCTCCCCCTGTCTCCCCCTTTCACTCTTTCTCTCTCTCTCTCTGTCGAGCTACACATGTGGTTCCTGAGCTGCCAGTGATCCAGACTCCCACTGCCCTCCGGACCTGTCTGATCCATCCTGGTGCCCGGTTTCTGGTTGGAGGTCTCATCGCATGGATGCCCCGTGTGTCTCTTTAGGATGCGTCTGGTGTCTGGGGATGATTCTCTATACTTAGAAGATGGTTCTGGCCTCGACTGGTGTTGTCAGCTGTTTCTCTGAGGACTTGACAATTCGATAGTTCAGGACTGGAACTTTCTACAAGTCTATCTGAGTCCCGAATAACTACTGGACTCCATTTTACATCAAGTATTATAACATCAATTAACATCAACTATTATAGCTGAACCTAACACTTAACACTGTATAAATGCAGATCATTTCCTGCTATCTGTTTCACCCAGATGAGGATGGGTTCCCTGTCGAGTCTGGTTCCTCTCAAGGTTTCTTCCTATTACCGTCTCAGGGAGTTTTTCCTTGCCACTGTCGCCCTCGGGCTTGCTCGCCAGGGAATATCTGAACATTTTGATTCATACATATTCACATTCCATACAAACGTAAATAATTCTTTTGATTGTGTAAAGCTGTTTTGAGACAATGTCAATTGTTAAAAGCGCTATACAAATAAAACTGAATTGAATTGAATTGAATTGATACAGTAACAATAATGGGTGCCCTACCTTATGCAGTCTCCATTGATGGCTAATAAACATTGATACAAGTAGGCTATGGTTAAAGTGGTGA
Organism: Channallabes apus; assembly: GCA_030522415.1. Classification (NCBI taxonomy): domain Eukaryota; kingdom Metazoa; phylum Chordata; class Actinopteri; order Siluriformes; family Clariidae; genus Channallabes; species Channallabes apus. The sequence goes on along the minus strand of CM060112.1, from coordinate 11,709,284 downwards.
ACTTATAAAGTCTGAAATGTTTTTTTTCCCTTCTCAACGCATTATGCATTTACTCACCAATAATGCCTGGAAAAACACCCCAGAGCCCTTTATAACTTCAATCTGAAAAATTATTTCACATTACAATATTAATTTATTGGCAACTTTTAGAAACTTTTCATGTTTCATACTGATTCTCATGTTTAGCTTCCCAATAGTTAATAGGATTTTATGTATAAATGCAGATTAATGATAAAGATACATGCAGGGTAAAACTGCAACAGGAACAGTACAAAATAAAAACTGAAAAAAGACGGACATTCAGAGTAAAACAGTGCAAGATAAAAAAAAAAACTGTACAAAACATATATGCAGGGTAAGCATTGGTGGGAGCAATGTCCAAGCAGTGTAGAGAAATATTTCTGTACGACTTCATTGTTTTGTGCTGTGTAGTATAGTATTGTATAGCTGATCAGAGGGATCAACTCCCCATGTGCTGGTTGTACGCAGTCACAGGAAATGTCTTTGTAGTCCATGTACCTTGTAATTTCACCCTCATCTTCACCGAGTCCACTGTATAAGCAGAATGGATGGTACAACATGTAGATACTTCTCGTGTGTCCATCCACTTCACAAATACAAGAGGTCCATCTGAACGGAGCTTGCGTGTCCTGATGTGAGGGGCTGGTGAAGGCAAGGGTGATGCAGACACATTCCTAAAAACAAATAAATAAAAAAATGTTAGCCTATACTGTTCAGAGTAAATGGATGTGCAATTAATATGGATGCATAATATAAACAGAGATGACCAAAAAATTTATCCACACTTCAACATGAAAAATATACACCTCTCTTCTGTAGGTCACATGACAGCATCAATGATGGTGATAAATAATACTACACACTGCTGACATAATTCAATTTGAGTTTTAAAAAAGGCCATAGATAACAATTGTGAAAGTGTGTATACATTTTTGTGCCCCTCTGTATTTTTGATGGGCAATAGGCTGGGCAAATATCTGTTGATGGACAACAGACCATGTAGTGGATCTCAAACATTTACAACTGAGACATTAGCAAACACCATCCATTGGACATTACACACATATTGAACACATTCTAAACAATTACATCTTATCAGGCATTTGTAAATACATGCTAAACAAAAGGGATTATATACATTTACACCAAAGAAATATTCATAAGCATCACTTAGCTACATAAGGCTGTATTTTAGCCACCTGCAACTTGCTTGTTTGTGCTAAATAACATTACCGATAGCAGTGTTATAAGCTAACCAAAATGGAGCCAAATACACATTAGCAACTGTAATCTAAAGCTATCCAAAACAAGGTGAATATAAACATCTGTAAACTCCATAAGGCATTAGCTTAGCCACCGGGAAATATCATGTTTGTGCTACATGAGGCAGCATGCTATCATGATTTACCTAAACTATATAAATGGCATTGAAAGCCAATGTGTCACACAAGCTGACAAGAGCTAGCTGTAGTGAGGAAAATATTTACTAATATTAGTTTAATATTATCAGAATAAGAGGTATATAAGACTAAATAACTTACCCAGTGTAGCATGGGTCTATTCTCTGTTCAAAATGCTCCCGTTCGGCGTCGGAGTCACACAGTCTTCTTCTGAGGTAAATGTAAACTCCTCCCACTTTCCAGGGGTTTCCTCGGATGTGTAAGCGCGTGCCATCTTCTAAAACGTGCAGAAAATTTAGCTCACTGAATCTGAGTGTTTTCAAACCTGTCTCTCTCTGTATGTGTGTTGATCACGCCGGTGTCCGGGGGCGTGGCCTAGTATGTAAATTACCCGGACTGATTTCCGTGTGATTGGCGTGTGGGCGTGTCCTGCGTCGAGTTATTAGCAGATAAGTGCGACAGAAATTCTGTGCCTCTCCTTGGTTTCATACGGATTATATAAACTGAGAATATTTGTTTTCAATGTGACTTGCATCATTTAAAAGTAGACACTTTAAGATATATAGATATATTTCTCATTTCTCATTTCAGTTATTTTAAGATAAAGATAAAGATTTTCACGGAGACTGAGGTTTCATATATGTGCATATATCCTCATATACTGTATGTGGCCAATTAGGATACCAATTTAATGTGTTTGCACATAAGTTCTTTGCATTTTTTTAAAGTTAGTTCTTAGTTATTGCCTTGATAATAGAAAATATGAGCTAGGCATCATGTATGACAGTTGCCAAAGTGAGATATGAGCTAAAATGACCAGATCCTGCCATAGGAGACATATCTTGTATGTACATATACAGTAGGGCTTATATGTGGATATAAAGAAGCAATACAGGAGACCTATATGGCCTGTATATACGCATATATGCACCTCAATGTTGCCTATATGTGGCATATATACGCATATATGCAGCATATATATTATCATATATATATGCATATATACTGCATATAGGTTTCATATATCCTCATATAGGTGCGGTTATATGCGCATATATACTGCATATAGGTTTCATATATGCGCATATATCCTCATATAGGTTCTTTCCATGTGGGACAGTGCATTATCCTGTGGCCATAAAGGGAAGGACATGGATAGTTTGGCTGTGGCATTTAAACAATGCTCAGTTGGTACTAAAGGGCCCAAAATGTGCCAAGAAAATCTTACCATAGCATTACACCACCACGGATACAGTACAAGGCAGAACGGATCAATGCTTTCACGTTATGCCAAATTTTGACCCTACCGTCTGAATGTTGCAGCAGAAATCGAGACCCATTTTTCCCAATCTTCTACTGTCCAATTTGAAGCCTAGGTTTCCAGTTCTTAGCTGTCACAAGTGGCACCCAGTGTGGTCTTCTGCTGCTGTAGCCCATCTGCTTTATGTTTTAGCAGTTACGGTTGTAACAAGATTTTATTTGTGTTTCTTTTGCCTTTCTATCAGTTTGAACCAGGCTGTCTATCCCCTCTGACCTCTGGCATCAACAAGGGATTTTTGTTTGGAAAACTGCTGCTCACTGGATATTTCTTTTTTCCCCAGAAAATTCTCTTTAAGCCCCAGAGATGGCTGTGTGAAAATCCCAGAAGATCAGCAGTTTATACACAGACCAGATTGTCTGGAACCAACAAACATGCCAGATAAATCACCTTTCTTCCCCATTCTTATTCTCAACTTAAACGTCAGAAGATTCTCTTCATCATGTCTACACGCCTACATGCATTGAGTTGCTACCATGTAATTGGCTGATTAGATATTTGAGTTAACAAGGAGATGAACCTAATGAAGTGTCTAGTGGCTGTTCTCACTGTTCTTCTTTCTACACTGGGATTTATTACAACTTTAATGTAGTACAGTATGCAAGAAAATGTATCGACCCATTGGTTGTATAACTGAATGAGACGTGCCAGACCAACTGTGTCACTCAAGTTGATGAAAATTGCTCTGGGAATTTTTATAGGCAGCACAAGGTCACAAGGTCATGACTTTGATATTCATACTTGGCAAGGAAATGAGCAAAGGGGGGGCCATCTATTAAGTTACACTGATGTAATTTATAAAAGATAGCACCAGCTTCCTTTTAATATTATATTCAAAGTCAAAACAACTGATTATAGGAGATCCAGATGACATGTCGGAAAATATGAGAATTCTGAAAGTGCATGGAAGGGATGTGCGCAGAGGTGGAAAGCACTGATCTCCTATAAGCTTTGAACATGTTTCGGATTTGAGTTTCCTTCACTGCGCTGTCCTCTTTCGTTCTATTCTGCTTCATAAACTGGAAGATTAAGTGCACATACTATCTGAGGCAGTGCCGGGCAGCTGGGAACACCAAAAGGAATCAATACGGATCAGTGCTGTTAGATTATAGGCTAGCTAATCCTTACCTTACTGAGCACATTTTGAGGGCAGCTTCCATGTTCATATACTTCCAGTAATCACTAGGTGAGCTAAACGACTGGGGAAGTAGTGCTTCCACCATGACTACTGAACAAATGCAACATATAACCTGAAGGACACATCTAAATGCTTCATATTGAATAAAATACGAGATTAAATTAAAATCATGCTGGGCTTATGGTGAGTGCTGTAGCTTGCTTAGATTCTTTAGTATAAAGCATAATCATAACACATAAAAGTCGCATGTCCATTCTGGTTCAGTGCTTTTTTTTTTTCTCCCCCGCCTGATATCAGCATGGGGGTTGAAAGGGGTGGAAAGATTTATATTCTCTGTCTTTCCACTCCTACAGTACCTTCTTGGCCAGGAGTCTACTGATTAGGGGTTTCCAGGCAACCCAGTAGAAGGGAGACATTATCATTATAGCGACTATAAGGATCATGGGAGAAGTGCCTGAAGACAAGGGGAAACCATAGGCATCTGTGTATCAATCTCCGCTGTAGGATGGAAATGGTGTCCACTGGAGCATGAAATTCTGCCTGCGAAAAAAGATGAGAGAATTACAGGACAATAGGAAAAAGAGGAGAAAAGAGGGAGAGGGAGAGTCTCCGGAGAGAAAGATAACAGTGCGCCTGCTTTATAGCCTAATAGAATGTATTTGGAAGAAAACATTTAATTTAGGCTGAATCCCGGGCTACGCTGGGGGAAAAATAAAGTCTGATGGATCCAGTGCGGCTGTTGTATTTCAATGCCGGCCTGTTCTGTGTTCCTATTCAGAGAGGCATGAGTAATGTGGACCATTTGTCTCACCTGGTGAGGGGCTGTCACAACCTCGATCCAGTATGCAGTGAGGCCTGCCCACTGACACTGATGTTTATTATGCAGGTCACCATCGTAGATCCCTGCAGGGAGCAGAGCAAGAAAGAGAGAGAGAGAGAGAGAGAGTCAACAAAACACAATGAATAGGACAAAAGCATGAGCTGGTAAAATACACTATGATGCAGCGGTCAGTACTTGCACTGTGCCCTTGACAAAAGGAATTGCTTTATTGAGATGGATTTTATCCTGAGAGGAGATTGAAGACCTAATCAGCTGTCAATTTGATACAGTATGGAAACGCCTGTCTCCGTTTTTTACACTGTACCCCCTGTTGAGTGCCTGGGTGTTAATAGCTACCTAGCAGCAGGAGCCCAAGCAGGGAAGTCCAGGAGAGATACAGCCTGAGTGACAGAGAGAGGAATGGAAGCAGGTCCATATGCATCTTTTCTAGCTCTTGGCACACTCCCCCGCCTCTCCCCTCGCTCCCTTTCCCACCGCACTAATTTTAGCAGTAGCATTGATCAGTGGAATAGAAGGCTCCTTGCACGGCTGTGGAAAACTCCAGAGGAGCCCCAGTGAAGCTGAGGGAACCGAAAGAGCTAATGATGATTGAAGATCATGAGCAACACCTTTCCAGGCCACTTTTAATCAAACTTCTGCCCTGTAATGTTTTGCACTGACACTGATGACAGTGGTACTGATGAGTATGATGATAATTGCGATGATGCCCATTGGGCATGTGCATCCCTTTGGGAAACGCTGAGACAATCTGAAAGTCCCAAGCAACACTCCATCTCGCTGACAGCCAATGCCTGCACTCGTAGTCCTCACAAAGATGGACCAGCACATCGATTTTCCCTCTTATCACCAGTATCATGTCAACTTAGGAGACACACTTAGGAGACTCCAGAACTGTCGTTGGTCTGCTACTGTACATGCCAAGATCATCAAGATAGTCATGAATTAAACCTTTAATATTAGACCAACATCAGTATTCAAAACGATTAAGCAGGTAAATTTGAAGGTTCACTTCGCAAAACTACAAACTTTTTCTCACGCTGCTCCATTTCTTTCATTCAATAGACTGCAAAGCTCGCTTCTGGCAGGATAAGAATAAATTAAGCTCTCATAACTCATTCCTTAGATTTCCAGGATGCGCTTACTTGCAATGTGTACAAGCGATTGCTAGCTTTATAGCAAGTAATGAAAAAGAAGTAAGTCAGCAGCAGAGATTCCTATGTTATTATGTGCAGTTGGAACAAACACACTCTCATTACAGTGTACCATCAAGGACTCAAACCTTCCCTTTAATCTGAGCAAGGATGGTGCTGTTAGGATGGTTCCTTAGGACCTGAATTAAATCACAGGAAGTTTCAGACAGGCACACCCTTGTCAGGTTTTAAAATAGCCTCATCCAAACAGACAGCTCAATCATATCTAAACCCATGACTTGATTATCATGAAGAAATGATAAGGCTTTTCTGTAAACAACAATGCAAATAACAACGTCTCTTTGAGCACAATGCCCTTTCGTCTGTCCTCAACATCTAACTTTTACTGTAATTTCCCATAAGGTGTATATCAAATATTTTCTTCTGGACTAAGTGACTCTGGGTGTCACAGTGCTGTAGTGATTAGCACTGCGGCCTCGCAATTCTAGGGTTGATTCCCGTCTTGAGTCTGTGTGTGTGAAGGTGGCATGTTCTCCCGTGCTTGGTGGGTTTCCTCCAGGTACCCCGGTTTCCTCCCACAGTCCAAAGACATGCAGATTAGGCTAATTGGAATTCCAAAATGCTCGCAGTGTGTGAGTGAGCGTGTCCCCTGGGATAGGTGCCAGACCTCCAGCTACCTTGTATAGGGCAAGCGGTATAAAGAATGAGTAAGTAAGAGTGAGTAAAATACCCCGTTAAAGTAGGACGTTTCATAGACAAGGATCTGAGCATCCTTGGGACCCAATTTAGAACCACCGATGCTCTTACAGGTATAATAACCTTGAATCTTCTGGGAAGGCTTTCCACTAGATTTTGGATTGTGGCTGTAGGGATTTGTCCATTCAGCCATAAGAGCATTATTGAGGTCAGACATTGATGTCTGGTGTGGAGCTATTTGGTGCAATTGGAATTCTAGTTCATCCTAAAGGTGTTCAGTGGAGTCAGGGTTAGGGTCGTGTTCTGGTCACTTAGTTTTTCAAACCGTAGTTTGGTCTTGCCAAACCATACCTTAATGTCCCTTGCTTTGTGCCCAAGGACATTGTCATGCTGGAACAAGTTTAGCTCCGTTGAATGGGAAATTGTAATGATAGAGCATGCAAATACTGTATATACAACTCTTGGTATAATGGCCAGGCATCCACAAAATATTCACGATACAGCTTATGAATAGGCCTATAGCATGCAGAGCAGCCAGGTTTAAACGCCAACACTGTCTAAGCAGCCAATCAGTACTACAGTATACAAACATTTCTCAGAGGCATTGAATAAAATAAACACCACATGTCCAACCCTGACCCTTTGGCACCACATCTCCACTGGGCTGCCTACACCTATAATATCTCAAGTTTTAAGACATGATGAATAAATTACAGTAGTGTTTGCTCAAGGCTTCCCCAAGCACGGTGAGTTCATCCTTTGTGGAAAAAGGGAGGATGTAGGTGCTTACACTGAATACTAAAATCTCCACATCAGTGTCAAATGCTGGGATTCTCTCAATGCTCAGTGCTGTGGGTTGGAGACAAATTGAAGGAGGAACGTTGTATGACCTTAATTTAAGAAATGCATAAAATATCATTAGAGAAGTGTGGGAGCAATAAATGGAAAGCCAACTGGGGGCAATGAGAAAACCTTATGATGCCATTAAAACCCATTCCATCTTCTAAGCAGCCAGTGCATCAACATATAGTTTACACATCAATGTCATAAAGTAGTTTACATTCACCTCGACTGATCTGTTTTGAGCCTTATGCACAACCAAGGACATTTAATTCCACTTGTACAGATATCCTTGACTTCATAGTCCCACTAAGAACCTGAAAGACAAAAGTTAAAACTCACCAAACGTGTCCTTTTATGCAGTCATGCTGGTAACATGTTTTAAAAGTGCTAACTGCTCCATACCATGAAGCAAACACTGAAATGTGAGAAAAATTGTTTTTCCCAGCAGTGTTTGACTGATGGTATACTTCTAGTCAGTAACCTAGTGAACCAGTGTAATGATATATTTATTGATGGAGACTTCAAAGCACTTATGTAAGTCGCTCTAGAGAATAAGGATTTCTGCCAAATGCTGTAAATGTAAATGTAGAAATTTCTCCCTCTCTCTCTGATAAAGTCATTAGATAGGGACAAAGCTTATAGAAAAGTGAAAAAGCAGAAACATTACGGGAAAAATGATGGAAACAAGGATTATGGAAACAGGAAACAGACATTCCAATTCATTAGTTTTTTTTCACATACACACCCATACACAGTATAATATGCAGTAACATCTTATACAACTGTCTGTGACTTAAAAAATGATTTTAAAAAATACACTATTACAATTAAACTAAAGATGCCACTTGCAATAAAATTTAATTAAGCTGTACATTAAGTTACAAAAATAAAATTCTAAATAAAAATAGAATTTAAATAGAAATGTGAATTACACAGGAACAGCGTTTGCACAATGAAAGTGTAAACCGTGATGTATAAAAGTATAAAATATAAATGTATTCGATCGTAAATATATAGTTTGTATACGAAAAGCAGCAGTATGATTAGTATATCTTCCCTACCTCCTGTTTCAAATCATACTGCTGATTGTCAGCATTGTGTGATTGTCCATGGCCTTAAGTGCAACATCTGTGCAAAAAAGTCAAAGCATATGGCATTTGTTACACCAGAAGTACCCCGGGATAGTATGCGGAGCTAAGTTTGTCCTAAAGTTTATGTTTATTAACCATTGTGTTATGTACTATTACAGAAATAGAATAAAGTTAAATACTTATCATAAATAAATGTAACCTTTATAATTTAAACATGTGCTTTCACTCTTTTATGTTTTTGTATTTGGAGCATTTTATTTTTGCATGCGATTGGACTTTTTGTATGTGTTTTTGGATTTGCAATGTGTGTCCGTAATATTTATGCTGACTCCGACTTGATACCGTACCACTTTGGATATTAACTGATATTGTAACCCATACTGTATGGAACATCCCAGATCCCCCTTTGGATGTTTCCTTTATATAGGATCTCCATAGATTAAAAATAAATTGGGTTCTTCCCATCATTAATAGACCACGTACTGCACCAAAGTGGTTCACTATAATCTCATAACTGAAACTGGTCCATCTTATTTTAAACAAGACCCTGGGTTCAATTCCCAGCCAGTGCCCAACCCCAGCCACTGGACGAAGTGCCAGACCCAAGCCCGGATAAAATGTGAGGATTGCGTCAGGAAGGGCATCTGGCGTAAAACCTGTGCCAAGGTTGTATGTGAGGACTGGATGGTCCACTGTGGGCACCCCTTGCCGGAAGCAGCCAGGAGCGGCCTTGACATATTTACTAACACATATGTTTGCCCTACTTAAATTTATGATTTAAACGTTTGTATTCAGTTACTACATCATGCCTTGGCAGCCATGGCCCCCATTTTTAATTGGCCAACTGACTGGCAGTCGATGGCCAGTTGTGACCTTTTGAAGGTATTGCATTTGGTAGCTTTTCATAGAAACTCTCAATATGCTGTACAAAAAGGTGGCGATGCAAGTGAAAGATAACAGCATTAGTAAATTGACAAAGAGCAGAAACTTTAGTGACCAATTAACAATTTGGCACAGCCATTAAAACAACGAATTCACTAGTGGCAAGGCATCTCAATGCAGGAAACTCAGAATTTGGTGATGCCTATGGGTTTCAGACATCAGGCAGTCACTGTCTACAAGGTTATTGCATTCAAATATTCTTTTAGGTTATGCAATATGTTTTGAGCCTTGGAAATGGAGGGACTGTTTAAGAAAGGCTGTAATGTTAAACTCCTTGTACCAGAAGTCAACAGTTCAGCCACGTGTTGATTTCCTCATTTCAAATCCATTGTGGTGGTGTACAGTGGCAAAAATATGAAAATTGTGTCACTGTCCATATACTGTATGAATGAACAAGACTGTGTACTTTATTTTATTATCTTTCAGAGTGTTTTGTGTTTTGTCCTGTAATGTTAATGTGACCTTTTAATCTCAGTTCCTCTCAGCTGTTCAGCAATTTGGTAAGCTACATTTTGTGAATTGAAAAGCCAAAGCAACACACTCATTCTTACTGGCAAGAGAAAATCCACCACAAGGTTCATCATGCAGAACCCAGTTGTCCATCAAACATATTTTATTTGACTGCAACTCTTTTACTCCTTTAAGGAACTTGTTTTATTCTGTTGATACTTTTAAAAAAGTTTTTGAACAAGAAAATCCAAATATGGTTTTAAAATTCTTAGAAAAAATAAATCGTAAACATCTTATCTAGTTTTTAAATAACAAAAATGCTTCTCGCCATGAATATAGCCATAGAAGCTGGTATGGCGTTAAAAAAGAAAGAAAGAAAGAAAGAAAAGTCAAAGGAATTGAAAATTCAATAAATTTTTATACATTCAATACATGATATGGGTTCTGGTATTGGGTGCCTTTTAGACTTAATTTATTTGAAATTTTTTAATTTTTTTTTATTTTGTTAATTTTCTTATAAACAGGATATATTTAACATTTTAAAAGTAATTTTGTCAAGCTTAAGGATAACAATTTGTTTTTAATTAAGTCTATGATCCAGGATGAGCCAAACCCTAGACCAGGGCTCGCGAGCTGCTTGCGGCTCTTTCACTGCTCGTCTGCGACTCTTCCATCTATCCACGTTCTGAGTTTACACATGCAAATTATTTTTAAAATGTCAAAACATAATTTACCAATAAAGGGGTATGCATTTTAATTTTAATTTACACAACCTCTCGCGCGATTTAACATAGACTAACACAATTGACGTGAAGTTCGTTAGTAGCCTGTCAATCATCATGGCAGAGTCAGGGAAGCGTTCAGCTAAGCGCAAATACGAAGATGAGGACAGAACATTTTTGTCTGAATGGAAGGAAGGAACCGTGGAGTTTTGGAAGATTGTGCCGATTGAGAGATATCCCAATGTCAAACAGGCTCCACTCAAACTACTGTCAATGTTTGGGTCAACTTACATCTGTGAATCCCTTTTCTCGACACTGAAACAAGTGAAATCAAAGCATCGCTCTGCTCTTACTGTCACACGTGAAAGATTTACTACGAGTAGCCACAACTGAATACAAGCCAGACTTAAAAAAGATTGTGGAAACCAAGTGTCCCACTGAGTCAAATAAAAGAAGGTAGGCTGATTAAAATCCATGAGAACTGCGGAGTTAGGCACCGTGAGTCGCCGCGATTGCCCACCGACGTTACGCTGTCGCTCTGTGAAGTTCTGCAAGGACCGCAAGCTTCCGCGAGGGCCGGCAAAGAAATTAAACATGTTAAATTTTTCACGCGGAAAGATGTAAACGTACTCAAAGCGGCAAAAACTTGCGGCGAATCATAATGAACCGTACTTACGGCCACCGCGCGAAACCGCATAGGTGAGATAGGGGTATTATGTAATTAAGTTGTGATTCTGTTGTTTGCACATCTGTTGTGTGGCTCTTTGCAGTGATAAAGATTTTTTTTTGGGGCTCATTATGGCAAACAGGTTCGCCACCCCTGCCCTAGACTGTATTAAAAAAATGGACAAAACCTCCATAGGTTTTGTCTGAAGAGCGGTCTGGGCATTCTGATCATTGCCATCTTGGCAGGAGCTGAGTCCAGCTAAACCCTGGTTAATTTATAAAAGGGCAAATAGGCAAATTCTGTAACCACCCCCAATCTATCGAGCTTCACTTTAGCTTAACTATAATGCTATGGCGATAATTTATATGCTAATGCCTTTGACTGAACGCCATCATTCATACATTTCTTTTGGCAAGTTAAAATACAATGCTTCCAGTTAGATGGTTAGCCAAAGTGAGGCATAGCAGGCAGCTGCCATTCAAAATCTCCACTTATGTCCACTAATTATGCGTAACTTTACGGCTTAATAGAATTTGAACTGATGAGATGCATAAAAATTCACCACCTCCTTAAGGTGACATGAATATGAAATCTAGCTTTTGAGACCTAAACCTTTTTTTTTTTTTTTTGTGCTGCTGATCAGTGGGTCCCAAATTTAAGCCCCAGCACCACCAAGCTGTCGCTGTTGGGCCCTTGAGCAAGGCCCTTAACCCTTAACTGTGTGATGTGATAAGTGTAAGTAGTTCTTGATAAGGGTGTCTGCCAAACATATTTATTTCTGTTAAAGTTTGGGCATTTTAGTATAGATGTCTATGGAGATTTACAGTACTCACGTTTGGAGTTAGTCCCCGGTGGACATTCAAGGAACTGCATGCTTTGGCACTCTGTATTGCCCTTTGATCAAACCAGGCTAGCATAAAAGTGAAATCTGACAAGCTACTTTTAAATGAGGGGGGGGGGGGGCACACAAAAATTAAGGAGTTAGTCATTCACCTTCCACAGGTGTTTTCCCTCCACAATATTCAGAAATAACTGTGTATGTTAAATTAAGGGACATTTAATCATTGATTAAAAAAAACAATCCCTTAAAGGAACGAGATATATAGAATAGATAGAATTTAAGTACATTTTTAAACAATATTAAAATACTGACAGTTTTTAAATCACCCTAGGGAGATTGGAAAATGTCTGATGAATAAAATCTGTGTAAAATGAATAAAATAATTAGTCTGGGTAAAGTGCATAGTCTTGAATATTTGAAATGTGTTAAATATTATTGTATGAGTTAAAATTTTATTGTTTAGTATTTTACATAAGAAACACCATGATCTGTACTGGGGACTCATAAGGCACCTAACTGTGGGAATCATTGATGCCTAAGGACTCCAAATGGAATAGACAGTAGCAAGGAATATTCTCTTTGAAGAGGAGGATGGAGTGGATGGGAATGTATTCTGGCCTCCTAGGATATGCTCTATTTCCACCATGACCGCAACCAGAATAAAGTGATTATAAATGAATGATTGAATAAATCAATATGAAATGCCAAAAAACTAATTAATACAGTAATATTCCAGGAGTTTTCTCCTCTGGTTTCCCATTGCAATGTTAACTTCAAGGCTTCCTTATTATTCGTCAGGAAGAGTTTTGACAGACTATTAAAGTAGCACACAACTTTTTACCCTGTCCTAAAATAAAAAGCCCAATAGACCTTCTCAAAAGTGAACTCGAAAGGCATTTTTCTTTGCAAAGACTGTGCAATTTTATGCAGTTTTTTCCCTCTTGGATATAACCTAAAAGCAAACATGATATATAATCTATCAAGTGGTTTAAGCTTAGATGACACCACTGAGGTTGGCTACAGTACCATCAAGACTTTCTTTGTTTTTGTTCATTTTCTGCACTTTTCTTTAACTTTAACCTCTTTATTTTTTTCACCACATCTACCGGCAGATACAATAAACACCCTTTTGTTTCTATTGCTTGATAATTTCATTACCATTAAATGTTTTTCAAACCATACTGGATGCAGTGGCGGTCCCAAGCCCGGATAAAATGGGAGAGTTGCGTCAGGAAGGGCATCCGGCATAAAAAACTGTGCCATGTTGGGTGGTCTGCTGTGGACAACTAGCACAGACACAGACAACCTGAACACAGACAACAACTGTTCCCATAGAATGGTTACACAAAATCCACACATACCCATACAATTTTTTATATTTTTTTGCATATCCCAGTTAGGAAGCCAGCGCCTTAACTGATTGTTTCACCACTGCCTACGAATGCTCCAAATGCCTAACATTAGCTAGTTTTACAGTATGTTTGGTTTGGTGTAGCTGTCACTTTGGAACACAGTTCCTGCCCACGTCTCACCCATCTACCTTATGATTTGAGCTTTATTACATCTTTCTTATTCAATCATTTTTTTTTATTTATAATGCACCAGTTCCTCTTGCAAACCGCCCTGAAGCATGATGATACCACCACCATGCTTAAAGAGTTCCAAGAAGCATCTCAGATTTGTTATCAATCTAATGAGTGCTGTCAAACTAAATATTTTTTTAAGCTACCAGCCATAGTCAATTAGGTTCACTAACACGAACTTGAGAGGCCTTGGACTTTGCTAATTGAAAGACCCTTCAGGACACCTACAGTAAATTATAGACATTTACATTAAAATGCCCAACAGTGGCAACTTGGCGGTTGTGGGGTTTGAACCTGGGATCTTCCGAACCGTAGTCCAATGCCTTAACCACTGAGCTACACCTGGCTCTCATTAACATGAAGGAGCACAATCCTCCAAAAGATGTGTACTGTAAAGGTACCGTATGTACGTACAGTACTTGTAGTCACATGTCAAAAATAAGACCTGACTTTTTAGTTGTGTACAGTATATGAACTTCAGCTTTGTAAAAATTTAGCTTTGATGTTTGCTTTTTGATCATTTCACTCTACTTTTAGGTAGACACTTGCTTTCTTCTCAGCGCAGGCCAATTTACCCTACGAGTTTTTTTTTTGCATGCTTGGTGAAGTGTGAAAGCCACTTTTACACTCAGTCACAGTCTGATTCCTGGTCGTCTTGAAAATGATTGCCTGGGTCTCACTTCTACCAAACCACTGTGTGGAATCTGTTCATGTTTAGTGGTATATTTTGATATTGGTTCAACTTATCACATTATTTACTGTTTCAAGTTTCTTGATGGCAGGGTTATTATGGTCATAGTTTATCTGAGATTATAAGCCTTTATCAGAATCACTTCTGGGTGCATACTAAAGTAGTTGGCTCAAATGTGACTCATTTTTGTCATGCGTTATGGACTGTGCATAACCCGATTTTGACCTTTGTCTGCCCTGTGGCTTTGCATCTTAGATCTGTTTTTGAGTGTCTGTCAAATAAAATGCACTTAGACTTTATCCCGTATGTCTGAGTGTTACACCAGGTGTCACAGGCGCATAATAATCTTCTGTAAGCTTGGCTCTTGAAACTAGATGCTGCTCAAACAGAGGTGTACGCAAAGATTGCTGGGGAGGTATTGCAAAAGAATTACTGGAGTGTTTTGGAGAATTGTGAAATGTGAGAGGTGTGGGCAAGTTTGTTAAGCTTTCTGCTTGGCTGCCTTAAATGGGACTGATTTAGGAGTGCGGAACAAAAGCACAGTGTGTCCACACATGGAAACAGCTGGCATTCTGCACATTTGGCATATAGGCAGCCTGGCTGTTAGTTTTTCACACGCACACACATACAGTACACACACCCGCAAATGTACAGAACACTATGGGGGTGTATTTTTATTTATTTATTTATTTTTTATTTTTTTCAGATTAAAAGCTGAAGTTGGCAGTTCTAATTGCAACGAAATTAATGTTATTTATTTTATAACTTTTGATTTTTCGAAATGACTGACAGCTTTAATGATTATAAAAGATGCATTCTTTATCCAATTTGTGTCATTTCATTCTCAATTTTAGTTTTTTCATTAGACTTGACCGACAGTACATGCTTGGGTGCAAAAGGGTAAAAAAATAAATCTTAACTATTAAATTGAATTAATCAATTACTAATGTTTATGTAGATTTTTATTCTACTCTTATAATCCTGCCCAGATGAAAGCCAGGGAAAGGATCAAATGATAGTTTACAATTCGGCCCCTGTCGCCAGCTTAACATTAGTTCCACCAGTTGCAGAAGGATATGTGTTGGTGGAGCAAAATTACTAATTAAATAAACAAACAAATCATATGTTTATAGAATTCTTGTATAAAAGCAATATCACACTTAAGGTGATGCTGTTGTACTGAATATCAGCACGGTTCTCATATCTTCTGTACAAACCGTGTGCTCTCGTACCCACATTACAGTACATCCATGCTGATATTGAGTAAAGCAGCACAACTTTGACTATGATACTGCTTAATTGACACAGCATCTTTAAAGAAATCCAGATGTAGATACAGATCCCCAATGAACAAGCCACACTTGACAAAGGTGTTCCTGAGAAACACACTTGATTGGAACCAGATTCCAAACGGAACTAGAAATCCCGCTTCTATGTATGATGTTAATCCAGTACCAATATCTAATGCACTGTTCTCTAAAGATTTGTCCATGATTTTGAGAGCATCTCATGGAGGAATAAGATATACAGTAGCTCTGTGTTTATGAAGGTTTTATTACCTGAATTCTGGAAAAGTTGGGACATTTTGGAATAAAATTAAAACTAAATGACTTTCACATCACAAATTTGTCAAATTTGGACTCGTCTGACCATAGAACATTTTCCTACTTTGAAATAGTCCATTTTAAATAAGCCTTGGACCACAGGCCCTCCTTTACCATGTTCTCCTTCTTCAGCCTGAAGACCACGGGCATCCAACAAAGATCTTCAGCCTCGTCCCTTACGCACAAAGATTTCTCCACTTTCTCGTTTGATGATCTTATAAACTGTAGATGATGAGATTTACAAAGCCTTTGCAATTTGACGTTGAGGAACAGTGTTTTTTACGCACTCTTTCACAGATTGGAGAGCATCTGCCTACCATCTTTACTTCTGAGAGACTCTGCCTCTCTAAGACAAGCCTCTATAGGCTTTTATAGCTAATCATGTTACAGACCTGATGCTAGATCGCTAGACGCAGCTGAATCTTTTCAAAATTTCTTGCTTTTTCAGCCCTTTGTTGCCTTCGTCCCAACTTTTTTGAGACCGGTAGCAAGCATCAAATTTAAAATGAGCTCATTTAGTGGATAAAAGTTTAGCATTTCTCCGTTTAAACTTTTACATTCTCTATGTTCTATAATGAGTAAAATATCGCCTCATTTGATTTAAAAGTCCTTTAGTTACAGTAAATTCATTCATTCATCTTCTATACCGCTTTATCCTGTATTTAGGGTCGCGGGGACTTGGAGCCTATCCCAGGAGACTCAGGGCACGAGGCAGGGTACACCCTGGACAGGGTGCCAATCCATCCAGAGCACACACACACACACTCATTCACACACTATGGTCAATTTAGGAACGCCAATTAGCCTAGTCTGCATATCTTTGGACTGTGGGAGGAAACCGGAGTACCCGGAGGAAACCCACTAAACACGGGGAGAACATGCAAACTCCATGCACACAGAGACGGGAATCGAGCCTGGCCGGGGAATCGAACCCAGACCCTGGAGGTGCAAGGCGACAGTGCTAACCACTACACTACTGTGCCGCCCCTTTAATTAAAATTTTCTTCAAATTTAAAAAATGCCCCAACTCTTCCCGGAATTCGTGTTGTAAAAGATGGATACAGGGACTAAGAAATGCCACTACAGGGGTGGATGTCATGTTCTATTCTGGATTGACTGTTGCTCATCGATTCTTCCAGTGGAAAAATTGAAGGCACCTTTTACCCCCTCAGTAAATTACTATAGTACCATGTCATAATTATAAGAGACCTTTGTGGCTTCGGGGGTCCAGTCATGGCAGGTGGGATATTGCATTTCAGTGAAACATAAAGTGTGCTGTTGATTTGATATCACACACACAGAGAGAGAGAGAGAGATGCACAGCCACATCCCAGGCAGCGAAGTATAATACCAAAATGGCGATTGAGTTTGCTTTAAACCACTCTGACACCACTTTATTCTGGCCTCTCAAATAGTCCTTGAATGTCTGTGAATGAGGCCCCTTGTCTTACTCCTCCCAAAGTCCCAAACCCCGTTTAGAAACCAAGAAGAAACAAAGAATGCAAGTCTGTTTTATTACACACATGTACATTCGCACTCATTCCCTATACCAGTTATACTGTACAGAGTCACAGGAAGCCTGGAGCGTATCCCATGGGATTTAAGGCACACCATGGATGGGGTACTAATCCATCACAGGGCAGACAAGCACACACACTCACACTCACACACACACTACGGGGAATTTGAAAAAGCCAATTAGCCTAATCTGCATATCTTTGGACTGTGGGAGGAAATTTTAGTATGAGGAGGGAAACCACCAAGCGTGGAGAGAACATGCAAACTCCATGCCGACAGACCTGAAGGTGGGAATCGAACCCTCGACCCTGGGGGTGCGAGGCCACAGAGCTTCTCACATGTGCGCAGATCAACAGAATGCTTTCCTTCATATATCCCATCGTGGAAGGAAGCTGCACTCATCTCGCCGTGGTACATCATCTTTGAAGCACTTAATGGTGGAGGGACAGGGTCCAACAGTGGCAGCTTGGCAGTGCTTAGTCTTTTGATCAGAAAACTTAAGACTTAAGCACTGGCTCTTTTTTTCTTTGCCAACATTCTGAGCCACCACTTCTGAAATTCTTTGAACTTTTCAGCTAGTACTATAAATGGAAACTTTGTTCCTGGTGTTGAACACATGATGAAGTTTATTCATTCATTCATCTTCTATACCGCTTAATCCTGTGTTCAGGGTCACGGGGGACCTCCAGGGGACCTGGAGCCTATCCCAGGAGACTTCGGGCACTAGGCGGGGTACACCCTGGACAGGGTGCCAATCCATTGCAGGGCACACACACATACACACACTCAATCACACACTACGGGCAATTTAGGAACGCCAATTAGCCTAACCTGCATATCTTTTGACTGTGGGAGGAAACCGGAGTACCCGGAGGAAACCCACCAAGCACGGGGAGAACATGCAAACTCCATGCACACAGAGACAGGAATCGAGCCTGGCCGGGGAATCGAACCCAGACCCTGGAGGTGCAAGGCGACAGTGCTAACCACTACACCACCGCGCCGCCCTGATGAAGTTTAGACAAATAAAAAATGTGACAAACTTCCCAATAACCATTAATTTTTTATTTTCATGCACAACATGGAGCAGAAATTATGACTATTGTTGAGACTTTTCAATAGAGATACCTTCAATGTTATGCAAATTAGGACAGATGCAGGAATGTACCAAAAACAAATAATCCCATGGACCAATCCTATGCTGCATTTGATTTCTGATTTATATGCAAAAAATGCAAGAAAATATTGTAAACTGTGGTTTAATGTATCCTGCCATATGTGACTTTACATTAGATGTATATAGAAATATCATAAAGAAAAATAAATAAACCTTGTATGTACAGTAAGTAGCAGAAGACAATGTTGCCTTTGCCATGTGGACATACAGAACAGGTAGAAACTCTAGCTTCTTTCCTAAAACTGTCACTAAAGCTAGTACAAAACCTACACCATGTTCTACCATTTCTCTTCACCATATGGCAAAATAGAGCAAGTGAATATAGTCAGGTGTTTGCTGAATCCATCTGAACTTAGTCAATGGAGAAAATCTGATTAGCAGGCTGAGGCAAAGCCCAGCTGGCGTTGTATTTTTTCCAGCACACTTGATGGAACACATCTGGCTTTGAGGCTTTACAGTTATGCCCAGTCAACTACTAGAGAGAGCAAAAAAAGGTCAGAGTGTGATGGTCACAATGTGTGTGTGCATAAGCTAGGAAGTGTTATTTGCCACCAGCCACAACATATGGTCATACCCAGACAGTGACTAAATGAGGATTAGTTTTCTGGGCTTGCTCAGAATGCACAGACATAATACCACAGTGTTCTGTACTCACAAAAGCCACACAGTGACCATAGGCTTGAGATGCCTTTTAGTTCTTGAACATAAACCCACAAACACAGCTTTTCCTACTCAGCTTCAAGATGAAAAGAAAAATTAGTCTGGTTTATACTTCCATCCCAACACGTCTCTGAACCCTTTTAAAAAAACTTCAGAGAGAGGATAGGTCGATGAGGCACTTTTCCGAAACCCCCAGACAGGGTGGCTACTTCCATGTGCATTGAATCTGAGATGAATATGTTTAAAGAGGGATGATGGGTAGTAGCCTTACGACAAACGATGACAATTTAGTCTACAAACAGTCCAGAGAAGCAATGTGGTACTGTAGCAGCAATTCTTTTAAAGTTACAAAGTTACATCGATGGCGTGGTGGCTTAGTGGTTAGCACTGTTGCCTTTCACCTCCAGGGTCCAGGGTCGATTTCCAAATGGAGGTCTATGTGCATGGAGTTCCGGTGATTGATGGGTTTCCTCCGGGTACTTCGGTTTTCTCCCACAGAGTTCCTAGATGGATGGATGGACGTATAATTTCCTATAGCTATAATTTCCAGCCCTGGTCAAGTAATGGATGAAATAATTATTCAATGCTGGACACAAACAGCTAAAAACATGCTTATTATTATTCCAAAAAGCCCGAAGCACTTTGTGAATATTTACTTAATATGATCAAATTATATATATATACTATATATATATATTGTTCATTCATGATGGCGACACATTTTTACGTTTTAAATAAGTTGGCATATTCACGAATCAGGACATTCGCATAGTTAACACTATCAGATAGCCTACTATCAGGAAATTAAATAAATTTCAATACCATTTAAACCAAGGCATTGTCATGTCTTTCACTGTTTTGTCCCTGTTAAGACATACATTACAAAAACTATATAAGAAACTTTTAAAGCTCGAAGTTGGGCATCTCATTTCATCATTATGAAAATAACATGAAGCACATATACACACGTTCATTATGAAATATCTGTTGTAAAACAAAATAAAATTCATGTTTGCTTCAGCATTGGAAACAATATTGTTTTAGGCTACTTGGTCTGGCTTTTAGATAAAGTCCTTCTATGCGCCATCTGGCAGATATTCAGTGAAGCACAACACATTTATTTAAATTCCCAAATGTTGCTTACGCTGGCGGCGCGGTGGTGTAGTGGTTAGCACTGTCGCCTTGCACCTCCAGGGTCTGGGTTCGATTCCCCGGCCAGGCTCGATTCCCGTCTCTGTGTGCATGGAGTTTGCATGTTCTACCCGTGCTTGGTGGGTTTCCTCCGGGTACTCCGGTTTCCTCCCACAATCCAAAGATATGCAGGTTAGGCTAATTGGCGTTCCTAAATTGCCCGTAGTGTGTGATTGGGTGTGTTAGTGTGTGTATGTGTGTGCTGTACCCCGCCTTGTGCCCGTAGTCTCCTGGGATAGGCTCCAGGTCCCCCGCGACCCTGAACACAGGATTAAGTGGTATAGAAAATGAATGAATGAATGTTGCTTACGGCAAGTCGCGGGAAGCCGCGCGCTAAATTGCGGGCAGCCGCGCGCTAAATTGCGGGCAGCCGCGCGCTAAATTGCGGCAACTCGCGGGAAAACACGCGCAGTCTTAATGGCCACATCTGTACATTAGAGATGGCAGAAAAACACAAAATTCAATACTGAACTAAAAGTGTACTCTATTACAAGTAAAAGTACTAAGTACATACTCAAAAACAATAGATTTTTCTGAATATCTATGTATTGTAAGTTACTGATAAACAGTTTTTTAAAGTATTGTTATAGAAAATGATGTTGGTATTGACATGGAACACAAACCAAATGTACAGTTTTATACATTTATACATGGCTTACTCTCTTTTGCTCAATATGTTCATGCTCACCAAAACAAATGTAAGATTATTAACTTTTTTTCTTCTAATCATTTGTTACTAAAATTGACCACCATGGTTATTATAATTCCAAGATAATCTTTCTTCAATGATGTCACAGTAAAAAAAAAAGGCAGCTTCCTTATTTTCAGCATTTTATTTGAACAGACAACTTTTCTTTTTAACTTATCACCCCCCCCCCCCCCTTGAAGCCTTAAACTTGTCTGTTCGAGTGACAGCTTAAAAATAACCAAGATTCTCAAACTATTCCTAAAATCCAGGAACATTCCAGTCTCCAGTCTTACAGTTCAGGCAGCTCTCCAATGTATTCGGACAAGCATAAGGCTCAAGTAGATGGAGAAGAACTACAAATTTTAGAGGATGTGTGTGGGGGTCTACCAGCCAAGACTAGCATTTCGCAAGGTCTGTACCTTAAAACATGTACATAAATATGTAGAAAATGATACGATTTTAGTGAAAGAACAGTAATGCATGGTTACATCCTTAGTTAATGTATTTATCTCAAGGTAAAGTGCTCAAAACTCTGGAGTAATGTGAGAACACAAACATCTAAACGAGCATTCTACTGAGTCTCTTCACCGAGTTTAGACCTCTGATATGACTAAGAATCCTCTGTAATTGAATTACATTCTATCTCTCTCCTCCTGCTCTGTCTATCCAAGCACACTGTTGATTTCCCATGTGTATCCAGTGTTCCTGCATTTATTGTTATGGCCTATTAAATTTCATGATGGGCCAGCCAAGTTGGGATAGCATCTGTTCAGTCGGCCGCCATAGATCGTTATTTCCGCCACGCAAGGTAGCAGCGTTTCTGAGCGACTGAATACAATTGCTGAAAAAGTCAGATCAATTTAGGAATCATTTATTGTTTCCCCTGCTGTACTATTGCAGACCACTGACCTTTGACTGTAGTATTTTATTAGCCATAGCTAGGCTTTGCTCTGGAGATCTGGGGGTGAGAAGTTGAGACTGTCGAACTTGGATCAGGTTTCATTTCTTACTCCATTCAGCCTGATTCGCTGGGAGTCTCAGCTGTTGCAGTCTCTTATAGTGCACTATGGAGGAGATAAGACTGCTGGTTATACAGTAACACTGGGTCCATTGTTTGATTAGGCTTTGTGTTGAAAAGATCTCGAGTCCTGGACATTTCCAGTCATCACCCTTCCCTACCCCAAACCCCCATGGGAGGTCTAATTCATTAGTTGATGTAAGGTAAGCTGCACTAATGAATCTTCCCGTTAAATGGACCCTCTAATGTAATTACCCCTTTTAGTGGCAGAATGTTCACTTTCTGACTTGCAGTACAGTTTACAATAGCTTTCATACTTTACCTACAACATACATGCAAATACCTCCATGCCTTTATGTTTTATTAATTTCTTGTATAATTAATTTCCACCTTACAAACCTGACACACAATGACAGAGGGAACAGTAGAGCAGGCCCTGTGAATTGTATGAATACAATGTCTGAAAATTATAGATCATTCCCATAATTAACTTTACCAAATGCCAGCCACCTTTGCTATTCAATAGGGCAAGTAAAGCCACATTAATCCAATACCTATTTACAAGAAGGCATTGCAGACAGCTGGTTCAGTAGATAAAGAAGCGAATGTACTGTATATGTCGGGCACCCTGCTTTTTATTGCGGCTCCTCGTTAACCTCCCGGCTGCCAGCTCCCTGTTCTTATGAATTTCACATGATTAAGCTTGGAATGTGAAAGCAGCACTGTGGAGCTTGTTTCTACTCAGGGGGTTCAGAGGTGAAGAATGAGGCAGGACAGCAGGAATCTATGCTGGTACTACGGCACGCACGGCGCACAGGTAGAAATATATATCTGCTCGGGTTAAAACACAGCAGGCATCTCATATTCTTGTTTAATTTCCTGTCTCATATTGCTGACGATTTCTGCTTTGTCTAAGTAGTTTCACGTGCTGTCGTATCCGCAGGTAGCTCTAGAGTGGACAACCATGTTTAAGAATCCACAGAATAGCCAAGTTTTAATTACTCATTACAGACATGGGCCATACGGCTTATCCTGTATACAGGGTCATGGGGGGCCCGGAGTCTATCCCAGGAGACTTAGGGCACGAGGTGGGAACCTAGACTGGGGGCCAATCCATCACAGGGCATCACACACACGCCCATACAGTACACACACTACAATCCAATTAGCCTAATTCGCATGTCTTTGTGTGTATGTGTGCCCTGAGATGGATTGGCACCGTGTACCCCACCTCATGCCCTAAGTCGCCCTTAGGCTTCAGGCCAACCATGACCCTGTATACATGACGTGAGTGTGGAGCTTCTCAAGCTGGTTTGATGCATTACTTTTTACAAGCAATGATGTCACGGTATTCGAAAAGAAACACAATAGGTTCAATTGATCCGTTTTTTTCCCTCCATCTCAGCATAGTGCCCGACTATTGATGTACAGGCATTACCGCCAGGCTAATTACTTGTACTTTGTACTTTGCATGCTCTCTCCCTAAGCAACCTGATTGCCAAGACTGCCACCGTGTAATTCACACAGGTAAATTAATTGTCTCCAAGGCCACCTGACTGTAATGAAATAAAAACATTGAAGATGTGACGGGGGGAAAATCCATCTGGTTGCACTGGGAACTACAGCCAGCCTAATGGATGCCAAAAAGGAGCACATTAGCAAGGCTTGTGTTAAATAAACACCCTTAATGGATTATTAAATCAGGAAGGGATGGATTCTAATTGAGGAAGAGTTGAAGGTCTGAATATATACATATACTTGATCTTCTCCAATTTCATCAGAGGTCACACCTGGACGTGATACAGTTACAAAACCAACTGCAAATGGGCTCTCAGATGAACACGGTGGAGTTGAACAAAAGCTTTAGTTTCAGAAACTGAGACAGAAAGTGCTGAAAAAGTCTGTCGGTCTATTGGAGAAGCAATCAGATGGCATAGTCGCTGAATTGTAGCAACCAAAAGTGATGATAAAATGGGTTCTACTGTCTATAAATTGCTTTGAAAGGGCTACTAAAGAAACTTAAGTATTTTTTAACCAAAATAGTTTTTCTTCTTTTAGAACCTGACATGTCTTTTCTGCATGCAGCTGAATAAAAAGACAAATCTACCTGTAAAAAAATAAATAAAGTCACTAAAATACATGTTGATAATTGCTTACTTGATGTGTAGGTGTGCTTTTTTTATGTAATAAATGTTATGCTAGTGCGGCGCGGTGGTGTAGTGGTTAGCACTGTCGCCTTGCACCTCCAGGGTCTGGGTTCGATTCCCGGCCAGGCTCGATTCCCGTCTCTGTGTGCATGGAGTTTGCATGTTCTCCCCGTGCTTGGTGGGTTTTCTCCTGGTACTCCGGTTTCCTCCCACAGTCCAAAGACATGCAGGTTAGGCTAATTGGCGTTCCTAAAAATTGACCATAGTGTGTGAATGAGTGTGTGTGTGCTCTGCGATGGATTGGCACGCTGTCCAGGGTGTACCCTGCCTCGTGCCCTGAGTCTCCTGGGATAGGCTCCAGGTCCCCACGACCCTAATACAGGATAAAGCGGTATAGAAGATGAATGAATGAATGAAATGTTATGCTTTGAGCATATTGTTAGTTGCATGCAATTAAGTATATGACTGATGTCCAATCCATAATGCATAAACAAATTGTTGCTTAAACTTTAGAGCAGACAAAGTTGTAGGTCCTGTAACAAACCTCGCCAAATTAATCACCAATATTTTCAGCACCAAATAATATTTACCTTAAGAGACAGGATTAAAGGCAATGTGGATATCACAGATAGTTATGTTTATTATTTTATAGCCATTTATTATACAGTATACTGTAATTCAAGGCAAGTTAAATCAATTAATAGTTGCTGCTTTTATACAATTCAAGGTCGCTCAGTGTGTGCTGAGATACTGATCAGAAGGTCGGTTGTTCAGGCCCAAGCTCCACCAGCTGTTGGGCTCTTGAGCAAGGCTTTTACAGTGGTGTGACAACCAGACTGCTCATTACCGTCGCACTCACCGCCGTGGAAACGCGGCAGCGGCCGAAATAAACCAGGAGCATTTCAAAATAATTCGTGAAATGACCGCCAGGTGGCGCAAATTGACATTTTCCGTCGTATCGGTTTTTAAATATATTCAGAGCTTAAGTCATAATAAAGTCAAAACAATATGTTGTAGCGAAGTAATACTACAATTATGATAATTTACACATCCAACAAACATGTAAAACTATAAATATAAAAAATATGAGTTAGAAAACATTGGTTTTATTTTGTTTAGACAGACTCTCTGTTTTTATCTGTTTAGTGTTATTATTAAAGAAAACAGCGCAAACAACAGCACTAGGGCTTTCAAAAAAATTATTTCGACAATACTTACAGTTGTTAGAGTTTAAGACATCAAGATTTAAATATAGAAATAACTAAAACAAATAGAGCAAACTTCCAGAATAGATAATAAAAAATAAATCAATAAAAAAGATGTATGCAGTATAATCGGGGCCTCTCATTACATTATATTTTGGTTCAGTGCCAGAGGAAGTGCGAGCTAATATTGTCTTACATTTGTGAATAAAATATCATTGTTTTATTCAGAGATTTACAGTATTTGTGCAAAATAATAGTTATGACATAATTAAATATAAATATAATTACAGGCTCTGGATTCGTTTTTCGTTTGCAGTATAAAACCAAAATACATCTTACTATTTTTGAGAGATTCGTCGTAAAAAAAAAAACTGTTTTTTTTTTCAGATATTTGTCTGTACAAAATAATATTTATGCAATATAATCACGGGCTCTTGATTCGTTATTCGTTTGCAATATAAACCAAAATACATTAACCATATAATATAAACCAAAATATAAACCAAAATATTTAATTTGCTGTATTAAATATTTACTGTATGCCGTCTCATCAAGGATCCAAAGATTGCCTTGTACTAAATAATATTTTTGCAGATTTTTTTCTGCGATTCAGTTGTGTGATGTTTTAATGATGAATGATGTTTTACTGTATGTTTACTGTATATAAAAAAAATATGAGTTAGAAAACATTGGTTTTATTTTGTTTAGACAGACTCTCTGTTTTTATCTGTTTAGTGTTATTATTAAAGAAAACAGCGCAAACAACAGCACTAGGGCTTTCAAAAAAATTATTTCGACAATACTTACAGTTGTTAGAGTTTAAGACATCAAGATTTAAATATAGAAATAACT
The DNA here is from genome assembly GCA_030522415.1 of Channallabes apus. Lineage (NCBI taxonomy): Eukaryota > Metazoa > Chordata > Actinopteri > Siluriformes > Clariidae > Channallabes > Channallabes apus. Next base: position 11,682,829 of record CM060112.1, on the reverse strand, counting down.
AAAACAAATAGAGCAAACTTCCAGAATAGATAATAAAAAAATAAATCAATAAAAAAGATGTATGCAGTATAATCGGGGCCTCTCATTACATTATATTTTGGTTCAGTGCCAGAGGAAGTGCGAGCTAATATTGTCTTACATTTGTGAATAAAATATCATTGTTTTATTCAGAGATTTACAGTATTTGTGCAAAATAATAGTTATGACATAATTAAATATAAATATAATTACAGGCTCTGGATTCGTTTTTCGTTTGCAGTATAAAACCAAAATACATCTTACTATTTTTGAGAGATTCGTCGTAAAAAAAAAACTGTTTTTTTTTTCAGATATTTGTCTGTACAAAATAATATTTATGCAATATAATCACGGGCTCTTGATTCGTTATTCGTTTGCAATATAAACCAAAATACATTAACCATATAATATAAACCAAAATGTTATTCATGTTATTTGAAATGTGGCCACAGTGAATAACCTACTCAAGTAAACTTTAAGATGTTAATTTTATAATTATGCAAGCATAATTTCCAATTCAAAATATACCTTTCAGTCAACTTGGAACATTTAATTGACACAACATTATATTTCAATTTGAGACTGCTTGTTGGCCTAACTAGGCATGTTTATTCAGCATAGAACATTTAGTTGACAGAATGTTTTATTTCAATTTGTGTGTACATTTAGGGGTAATCAGCACAGCAAAAACAAAATAGTTTATACAACTTAAATTGAGCCAACTAAAAATTTTAGATGCAACAGGTCACTAGAAATTTTTTAGTTGAAGTAGCAAGAATTTTTTTACAGTGTAAGAACGGTTATTTAAAAAGAAAAGCGTATAACTGGGCTATTACCTGATCGTTAATCATAATCTTGATTGTTATTTAAATAATAACAATAGTGTTTTTCTTTACTGAATAGAAATATAATTGCACAACTGTTAAGCATTAGCCCGTACTTGATAATCTATTGTTCGTTCTATCGGGGTTTAATTGCCCTAATGTCAACACCACTTTGTTATCCTTCAGACAACTCGAATTAGAACATTAAGAAGAAAATGAAGAAGAAGAAGAAGTGCTGTATCATCATGGCTTCTCAGTAATTCATTATTCGTTCGTACCTTAACTGGTTGTTGTTTTGATGTTTCTTTGTGCTTTGCAATGTCGGACAACAGTCAAATGCAAATAAGGAGCCACCCCCCACTTTAAAATACACTGTAAAAAAATCTTATGTGCTATCTACTTAAAAAAATATGGTGACAAAATTGCACGTAATATTTTTAAGCAGTTTTTAAGGCTTGGTTTATTTAGTGGAATTTACGGGAATAAATCATGATTTTTTCCCCCTAGCAGAATCTACTTAAATCTGAAATTTTCACAATGTTTAATTTATTTCATTTATATTGCTGACACTAATGCAACAAAGGAGCTTATTTAAGAAATAAATAAAAAAAGTATAAAAAATTAGTAAGGGGCTAAACTTACTTCTTAACATTTTACACATTTTACATTTGGTGACTTAATAAAACCCGGATAATTGAGCCAATTCTCTTAAAATAAATATGAAGCCTTTTTTCCTCAAATTTTTTGACTAAATGGTTCCTCAAATTAAATGGTTCCTCATTTCCTTAAAAAAATAGGTAAAATGTATTTCTTAATTTTATTAGTGAAATGTTCTCAATATATTATAAAAAACACAGAAAACCATTTTTTACATTAAATATGTATATTATTTTTAATTATTACATCTATTTTTTAATGAAAATTACAAGCCTCATGATTCACTTTTTACAGTGTAACCCAAGTCCCACTCTTGGGAAGAAGAAAGCTAAGCGGTATTTTCGTTATCATGCTCTGTTTACGATTAACGTTAATTGCACAACTGTAACAGACTGTATTCATTTTGAATGACAGACATACTGTACAGTCCGCGCTAAATTAGACACCAAATTAGGTCCAATATCACTGGTCTAAAAAGGTGGGTGGGTCCTGTCCAACCCACATGCATTCGTTTAAATGCTGCGTGGACTCTTTTTAAATGGTAGCCTATAACTTTGTCTGAGCTCGAGCTTTCTGCAACTCTATAGACCATGACGAAGATTTCCTGTGAGATGAGCATCAAGATCAGGTCTCTGTGGACAGCAGGACACCATTTCTCTGATATCAGGACATTCTTGGTACAGTCAGGTGTTCACGTCTCCAACTGCACGATCAGACGACATTGTCGTTCTCCTCGCCTGACTCCTGCAATTAAAACACCAACTACATTGAAAGTGACCAGGTAGGTTATGTCAGTACATGTTTCGTATAAAATCTAAAATTTTACATTAATCTGACATCGAATAAAATGCAGTTTTTATTTATATAGTGCTGTACTTCAGTGTATTGAGGAAATGCTGGATGAGGATGATGAACGGTCTGCTAAAGATATTCAAAACGAGCTTCAGATCCGAATGCAATTGCAATTATCACTTCGCACCGTAAGGAGGTCAATAAAGAAACTTAAATGGACTTTTGGCAAAGCCCGGTAAGCATCTATAATAATTTTAGTGACTATACATTATATTTTGTATTTAATACATTTATCCATATATTTACTTGTTCATGTTTTTTGGTTTGTTTGTTTAGCACAGACCCTATGATTCGGGACACCAACAAAGCCCTGCGTCTTAGCCAAGCGCAGCAGTGGATGGCTGTCAAAGAGACCTTTGACAATGTAATCTTTGCTGACGAAACAACTGTGGCTTTGGAGCGCTTTGCGTTGATGTGCTATAGAAAAAAGGGTCGGCACGTAGCGAAACCTAAGGCCAAACATCCCATAAAACTTCACGTTTGGGGGGCCATATCCCGTCAGGGACCAGGACCAATAGTTGTATTTGAAGGTAAGTTCTACAGTATATAATGTACACCACATTTTTACTTAATGAGTTACAGTAGCTGTATAGTTGATTAATATTACTGAATTTCGACTTTCTATCAATTTACAGGAATTATGGACCGGCATTATTATGAAGAAAGCATAATAAAATCTGATCTGGCGCCATACATTCAAAAACAATTTAAAGGACCTCATCGTTTCTTCCAGGGTAAAGAAAATAATGAGCTTGTGATATTTTGTAATTTCTGTTAGTGGAATATATGTTTTATAGTGTTTATAATTCATCAATGTGTTTTATAACGTTTCTTTCATGTACGCTCTAGACAACGACCCAAAGCATACAGCAGCGAGACAGTGTATTGCTGAGGCGGGGATCAACTGGGTGAAAACACCAGCCGAGTACGTTTCTTACGCCCTGTGTTCCGTTATGTTAGATTCGTTTGTTTATGAAATGTTCACATGAAAATTTCCTCTAACTTGTATTCATTACATGCAGGTCTCCTGATCTCAACCCAATAGAGATGGTTTGGCACGCGCTGAAGGAGTTCGTCAGACGTGAGGCTAAGCCACGGAACAAAAATGAGCTTCTTCATGCCATTGTGACTTTCTGGAAGGATCGCTTGACCAAAACTGCATGCAGTAAATATATTGATCATCTGCAGAAGGTTTTGCCGGCGGTGGTACAGCGCAGCGGGGGTGCTACTGGGTTGTAAAATTGTAATTAATTACTGTACAATGTTTAAATTTTAGATTGTATTTATAAATAAACAAACCAAATAAAATTATTCCATGTGTATTTACCCTTTGTAAAATAGCATTAAAATGATGGGTTGTGTATCGAGCGATTAAAAACAATACAAGGCACGTTACTGTATGATAGGGAACCTTTCTATCTCTTCAAAAAACGGTAAAAATGTCAATTTTGGAATCCACAGACGCAAAAGAACATGATAATAATAATCAAAAGAATAATATTAATCTTTTTGCTGTTTATTTCCACCATTTAATAATGTTTTAATTATCAATAATTAAAGCTGCTCGTGTCGGCTCATATCGGGAGCATTTTTTATGAAAGATAAACAAACAACAGCTGTGTGTGAATGGAAAAGAGTGCGCTTTGCCGAGTTTTGATCTACTGTAAAGTCAGATGATCACATTTAAACAATTTATTCATACAGATGTACCTGTTTTACATGGAAAGTTACAGGTTTGGGCTACTGTTATCTACTTCAAATATTTGAAGTTAAAAGCTAAAACTTGAAGATTTGAAGCTAAAACTTCAGCCCTTTTCATATTTTCCCCGTGGTCGTTATTAAAAAATATATATAAATAAAAGTTTTGCCTTCCAAGGCAACAGATTATGGAGCTTCTTGAGCTGCTCAGACCTGCGCGTGCCAGACCAACGCGTCGTACTTACACTCCCCGTCACGATGTCCAGCTGCTCGCTGCTTTTTGTTTAAAATATGTTTCATTCATCATTAGCCATTATCCATAACTTTATGGGTTTTTCTTTTGACACGTTTTATTTTTATGAAATTTGATTTAGTTAAATGAGAAAATAACCATGGGAGTTTCAAACCCCGCATCCATTCATGTTTCTGGGTGATTGTAATGTTTAATACCCCTACAGTATTCACTTACTGTATGCGGTTTGACTCGCTGTGAGATGCGGTGTGCCCCTCCCCCAAACAGCGCAGCGAGGAGCATTTACATTTAAACAGGTTTTACAGGTGTGCTTTGCAAAGTCAGACACATACAAATGCAAATTATACACCCCCCCTAAGGGTGAATAGCTGTTCTCACCTACAGTATACACTCGGAGAAACTAGAATGAGCAAGAATGAGATTTTTCTTACCATAACATATAGTGTTATTAATCACTCTACACTGTTTTTAATTACTTTTAATTTTATTTATAAATAAACAAACCAAATAAAATTATTCCATGTGTATTTACCCTTTGTAAAATAACATTAAAAATGATGGGTCGTGTATCGAGCGATTAAAAAACAATACAAGGCACGTTATGATAAGGAACCTTTCTACAGTACAGTATCTCTTCCATTTCAGTGATTAAAAAACGGTAAAAATGTCAATTTTGGAATCCACAGACGCTCAAACAGCAAAAGAACATGATAATAATAATCAAAATAATATTATTATTCTTTTTGCTTTTTATGTCCACCGTTTAATAATGATTTAATTATCAATAATTAAAGCTGCTCACATCGCGCGCTTTCACTTTAAAAATGCAGCGTTTAATCAGCAAGTATATGTCGCCTCTCTTTATGATTGATAAATATTCTGACTGAAACAAATCTGCTCGTGTCGGATTGTTCATTTTTGAAAGAGGAGGGGAAACGTTTGCATGATCCTGCGTGTGCGCCTTTAACTTTGATCTAAAGTCAGATGAACGCGCGCGCCGATATGAGAGATTAGATCTTTCAGCACGCCGATGTCAGTCCCTATAGCAAGGAGCATTTACTTACATCTAAACATAAATCACTGATCACATTTAAACAATTTATTCATACAGATGTACATGTTTTATAGGTTTGTTACTGAAGAACTTTGGGTTCATTTTCTGACGCGCTCAAGTTCACCAAAATCAATACAGAACCCCGTTTACTTTATTTATTTAACAAAATCATAAAGTTTTTTCGTCATTGTGAGTGCACCTAAATAAAAGTAGAGTCTTTGCCGAGTTTTGATCTAAAGTCAGATGAACGCGCGCGCCGATATGAGAGATTAGATATCTCTTTCAGCAAACACATATTAATGGTGTTAAATAAGCGCTATGCGGTGCTGGGAGAAACGCACGCCGATGTCAGTCCCTAGCATTTACTTACATCTAAACTGAGTCATTTACATAAATCACTGATCACATTTAAACAATTTATTCATACAGATGTACATGTTTTATAGGTTTGTTACTGAAGAACTTTGTCAGCGGGCACACCTAATAATAAATGCCGGATTATTATTATTATTTTTATTTATAGTTTTATATAAATAAAAATGCTTTTATAAATGTGGGCTACTGTTATCTACTTCAAATATTTGTTAAAACAGCGGGGGAAATTCACTCTGACCATTTTAATAATTCATTGATAAGGTAGTGATTCCTTTGGCTGTGCTGATCATGTCATCTCGTCGTCAGTGAGCGCGCCTATAATTCACTTCTCATACGAATGACATAATCTAATATTTTTTTTTCATTAGTTTATATTAAAGCAGATATTTCTCTTTCTATAAGTATATATTTTTCACGTCTGTGAGGCGAGTATACACGGAGTTTGGGTTCATTTTCTGACGCACCAAAATCAATACAGAACCCCGTTTACTTTATTTATTTAACAAAATCATAAAGTTTTTCGTCATTGTGTGTGCACCTAAATAAAAGTAGAGTCTTATGAGTCTTATGAAAGCTCTAAGATGACACAAGACCCTACACACGTAGCCTTTCTACTATAATTACACAGTTTACAACGTTTACGTTGCTTAAATTCGATCCTAAAAAACTGAATTTAATTTTAATTATAAATTTGTACTGTAATGTTACTACTGTGATTATGAATTCGTTTATTTACAATGTTTCACTTTATTTTATCTGCAACGACGTGCAGCTGTGGACGACCTGCGCCTCATTAAGCCTGGAGAGAACGAGCTGATGCCTGAGGCGTCAGTCTATAGTTATATAGCGCCACTCAGTGGTAAAAGCCAGCAAACGCACAAACCCAAATGCTGACGCCATAGGCTGCGACGGTAGAAGTCGCATACTGCCTGTGCACCCACTGTAACTCTGTCTACTTCAATGGTGCAGTGTCATGGCTATGGCTCTGCTCTGATCCCAGCCTCCTATCAAAAAGCTATAATACAGTATATAGTAGAAAATATCAAACTTTGACCATGTGAAGAATTGGCCTCTACTGAAATATTAAAAGCGTCTGTCATACAAAAACAACTTTTTCCCCTTCTCATCTCCTAAAACAATGTGGTATCTTCCATTCCCAAAAAATAGACGGATTCTCATTAGAGTTACGTAATAAGAGTGAGCTCAATAGCTTCGAGGCAGAAAGATATACTGTATAGGGAGGCTGTTTTGTACTTTTAGTTATGGCAGAAAATCTAGGCATGCCCTAGGCTCAAATCTAGAACAGACTGGCTTGCAGTTATGCTTCAACATCGTGTGGAATCATAATTAGGGTTTACTGAGCTATATTTAAAGCTCCAATGAGAATTCTGTGTACCTGGTAGGGTTTTTTGTTGGTAGTACATGAGTGAAGTAGTGAGGTCTCTATGGAGAAATCTACCTACTGTGGGTGCTGGAAATGAACCCTACTAGAAGAAATAACTTTCAATTCAATTCCATTTTATTTATATAGCGCTTTTAACAATGGTCATTGTCTCAAAGCAGCTTCACAAAAATGAAAGAAATTTTACAACAAAATGAAAGAATTTTTTAGAAAATAAAATAATTGGAAGTGTGTATGTGTGGGAAAAATGTGTCTAGATAATAATGAGATGAATGAATGATGAATGAAATGTCTCTGATGAGCAAGCCAAGGGTGGCAAGGAAAAACTCCCTGAGATGGCATTAGAGAAGAACCTTGAGAGGAACCAGACTCAACAGGGAACCCATCCTTATTTGGGTGATAACAGATAGAGATGATATAACATCTTGTGTGTTGTGCAGGTGAAGATTCAATATGACAGAAGTTCTTTAAATTGACATGAAGACCAGTTCAGCATAGGGACGAGTAAGTAGGTGCAGAGGGCAGATGAGGTCTGGATCACTGGGAGCACAGAAGCAGCATGTGTAGCTCCAACCATCATAAAGCTGAATCCAGCTGGAGCTGGTCCTTCTCTGGATGCCTCAGGAACCTCGCAGGGTCGGCCTTTGTCTACTGGAGCTGGCAGAATCTCCCGATGCCTCGGGATGGGTAGAGAAATACAGAACAGATGGGGAGAATTAGCGTAGTTGCCATTCGGGATAGGTGTACTGGAGTATGAGGTTATGGGATGAGTTATGTGTATGCCAGATTATGAGGTTACGGGATGAGTTATGTGTATGCCAGATTAAAGAGATGCGTCTTGAGTCTACTTTTAAACTGGGAAACTGTGTCTGCTCCCCGAACACTGTCTGGAAGGCTATTCCAAAGCTTTGGAGCTAAATATGAAAATGCCCTACCTCCTTTTGTAGATTTTGAAATTCTGGGAACTACCAGAAGTCCGGAATTTTGTGATCTTAAGGAGCGTGGTGGATTGTAGCGTATCAGAAGACTGGTTAGGTATGTGGGAGCTCAACCATTTAAGGCCTTGTATGCAAGTAACACTATTTTGTAATTTTTCTAAATTGAACAGGTAGGCAGTGCAGGGATGATAATATTGGGGTTATATGATCATATTTTCTGGATCTAATGAGAACCCTGGCGGCTGCATTTTGGACTAACTGAAGCTTGTTTATTGAGGATGCAGGACAACCATGTGGTAATGCATTACAATAGTCCAGTCTGGAGGTCATGAATGCATGAACTAGTTTTTCTGCATCAGATACGGATAAGATGTTCCTAAGTTTGGCAATATTTCTAAGATGGAAAAAGGCTGTTTTTGTGATATTTGAAATGTGATTTTCAAAGGACAAGTTACTGTCTAATATTACGCCCAGGTCTTTTACTGTCAAGCTGGTAGTAAAAGTACATGCTTCTAAACGCAGGCTGAATTGTGAAAGCTGTTGTGTGCTGGTTTTTGGTCTTATCTGAATTTAATAAAAGAAAGTTATTGGTCATCCAATCTTTTATGTCCTGGACACACTCAGTTAATCTAGACAACTTAGGTATTTCGTCTGGTTTTGTTGAGATATATAATTGGGTATCATCAGCATAACAATGGAAATGAATCCCATGTCTTCTAATGATGTTACCCAAGAGAAGCATGTACAGTATATTGAGAACAGCAGAGGTCCTAAAACTGACCCTTGTGGGACCCCATACTGTATTTCACTGGCATTACACCAGACAGTTCTCCATTTAGATCTACAAAATGGTATCGATCATACAGGTATGATCTAAACCATTTTAATGCCTGTGCCTGAATACCTATGTGATTTTGTAAGCGATCTATGAGAATATTATGATCTACAGTGTCGAATGCAGCACCTAAGATCGAGTAAGACTAGTATTGGGATGCAGCCTTGGTCTGAAGCTAAAAACAAGTCATTTGCAATCTTAACTAGTGCAGTTTCTGTGCTATGATGGGGCCTGAAACCTGACTGAAATTCTTCAAGGATGTTGTTTTCCTGCAAGAATGTGCATATTTGAGCTGATACTACTTTTTCTAATATTTTTGATATGAACGGAAGGTTTGAAATCGGTCTGTAATTTGTTATTTCATTTGCGTGCAAATTTTATTTTTTAAGAAGCAGCTTAATAACTGCTAACTTGAAAGGTTTAGGGACATGACCTAGATATAATGAAGAATTAATAATGTTTAGAAGTGGCTCTCCAACCGTACTTCTAACTAACTTCCATGTTCTTCAGAGACGTGATTAGACCTGTGTCTGATGTGTCTGTACTTGGGTTTATTCTTTGTTTCTAGAGAATAAGTATCAAAATTATGAATTAACAAATATATGAATATAATTAATAATAATTAAAAAAAATTTCTGGATATAAAACAATGCGTATAAATATTACATATGTTATTTTATGATCTTAAGAAATCAAGTCTATGTACAGATCACATGATTCCCAAAGTAAAGTATCTTTATGTATATAAATAAATAAAAAAATCATATCTGTATTTTTATTTCAGTTTAAACCTAAAATGCGCATGTTTTTTTTTTTTTGTCACTCTATTCTCCTGGAAAAACAAAAAAGGCCAGTAATGTCAATATGGTCAGTGAATCTGGATTTAACAGTTCCTCAACCTCAGCTACATCACTCCAGTTCATAATTGGTCTCAACTAGAGACTCTTTAATCCTGCTCACATAGTTCGTGACTCACCACCCACTCACACCCACATAAAAGCAAAAACCTCCAGTATGTTTGACTTTATTATTGCATATCTGTATCCATGTAGCTCATATTTTCTGTTATTCAGAACAATGTCTTCATATTTAGCTACATCTCTAGTTTTGTCATAGAGATACTGGTGTGCTGAAAAAATTATAGAAACACAGCTTTTTTTTTTCCTTTTTCTTCAAAAGGCTCTACTTGGCCTTGCCTACAACCGCCCACCCACTAGCCTCAAACAAAGGATTTAACATAAACTGGCACCTCTGCCTCCAGGCCTGTGAAAACACAGTGGGCACTGACATAAAACAGCTTGGCAGAGAATCTTGGAGCGAGCAGCTCAGAGTAATAGACACATTCACAAAGGAAAATCGCAATCAGCAAAGGTTATGGACTGTGTTAAGAGCCTGGGCTGTGCTTTGTGTGCTTTGGATACAGCTGTATGTTCATACTGTAAATCTTTTTTTTTTTTTTTAACTGCACTTTATGTCTCATCTGTTGCTAACCCTCGTTCCACAAGTGGAAAGGAGGAACGCTAGAGGACACGGACAATAAAACACATGGATGGTAATATCTAGATATTTTTTTCCTGTAGATTTTGTTTTATTTTTGCTGTTATAGCTAGAGCTTCCAGAATATGTTTGATCAAAAGTATTGAGACAGAAGTGAAATTCAAGGTTTTAATGGTATTCTTAATTAAAATAATAATAATAATAATGGCAGTCAAAATTGGTGTCACAAATGGTGTCACTTACTCAACGCATGCCTTCTTAAGAGCTTCCTTTATATCATGTACAGAAATTGCTCACAGAAATGTGCAATTAATTTGAGCATTCCCTAGTTTTCGCCATTTTTGTGTAGAGGTTGGCACCCCGGCTTTAGAAAGTAAAAGTCCTGTCACATAGTTGTTTCATCTGATTCTAATTAGTCTTTAGCTAGAACTAATTATAAAACATCAGCTGTTTTGTTTGCAGTGAGAACATAACACATCTGTCAATCATATAATACATGGTTTATGTTCTCTTAAAAGCTTTGCCAGCCACTCTATATCCTCGTTAAACCAATTGTAGAATATGAGCATACCTGGGTCATTCTATAGAAAAGGTAGAATTTGAATCATAAAAAAATCTTAAAATGTATTTCTTTTTTTCACACCTAGAACTTCTTTAATAACAATAACTTACTTTTTAAAATGTATGAATCCAGAAAAAGTGGAGCTTAATGCATTTTTATACAGTTGGTGTTACTTCCCTTCCTGGTAACACCAATGACAATTTAGAGGAAAATCTTAACTATTTACGAACTGGCTTCCATGTGTAAGACCAATTATTAGATGTAATCAGTTTTTATGTCCAATTTTTGACAGTTAATTATAAAATGAGTAACACCAATGACACGTAAACGTTTCGAATAAAATTGAAAAATAAATTAAAATAAATTTCAATTAAAATGATTTTTTATTATAAACAAATGAAAAATGACATGCCTTTTGCATTTGTCCAGTTTTCCTCATCTAGTGACCTTTGACACAGTAACAATTTTAAAATGTCAAATGTATTTCAAAATGCATTTGGGCAACAGTAACACCAATGACATAGTTTGGCGTGACTGATATTCATTTCATATTATTAATTATAATAAATGTTTCAAGATTTTAGTGTTTAACTTCCTTTATAAGATATTGATATCATTGTGAGTCAGATTTATTTAATGAAAAAATATCTTTCAATTAAAAAAGTACAGTATATGGTCCCACTTTGATGTATGATCATAATGATAAGACATTTCTTTGAACTTGGATTTTAAAAAATAATGCTATATTTAAATATTGAACATGAAAGTGAGAAAATGTATTTCATGATTGAAACCACATACTATGTTTTTTTTCTGAAGATATAATGACAGCATTATATAAAATCATAAAATCATAAAACAAAAATCAATACGATTTATAATTGTCCTTTCAAGATTTTTTTTTTCACGTCATGGTCGGTTCAGTAGGATTATAGATTTCTCTCAGCTGTTTTCTGATATTGTCTATTGTTTAAAATTGATTCGAATGGAACGTGTTTGTGTTTCTTAGCATTACTGGCTTAACAAGGCTAACCATCCATACAGTACAATCAGCATACAGCGAAGAACATGTGCATTTAAACTCAAAGAATTGTTTCTAAATTGATATTTCAATGACTGTGTGTAACGAGTCATGTGTGCCCTATGCAATAGATTATGACTATGGGAGTATATTAGAGAGGTTAACTGCAGTTGTTTGAGCCACATTGCCTGTCAATTCTCTGTCAATATGGATTTTACAGGAACAATGGATATGGAAACCTACATATCTGAAACTTTGTGCCTATGGTGCAGTGGTTCAATAACCTCATTTATTTGGTGTGATCCAATAAAAAAAAAAAAATAGAGGAGAGAAACAATGTGAATGTCAGTCTTGTTTCATGCTGTTGTTGTCAGCAGCGGCGGGCACTGGCAAAAAAAAAGGTTAATTGAACTATAATTCACTGCCAGGGATAGTGGTAGTGCAGAGGAGAGGGAGTGGATGAACAAAGGAAGAGATATGGAGGGGGAGGAATCTTGGCAAGATGACAAATGTGCACTTGCCAGCTATCTGACAGGTAAAGTGTGAGTGAGAGATTGGCTGACAGAGATGTTTGCCGGACAGCCCGAGGCAGAATCTAGCCAGGGTTGGAAAGATCTAACCATACACAATAGATGCCTCTATTGGAAATAACTTGCAACTTTCCCTTTGTTTTGCTGCATCTTTACCCACAAAACTCCTTCACTGGGATGTGTGTGACCTTTGACCGCTTAACACACACACACACATGAGTTATATCTGAGTCATGGCAAAAGTCAAGTAGACAAATCACACAGGTACTTACTTTACAACTATTTTGAATAATGCAGGCGCTGGATGTCCTTGGCTGCACATCTGTTCTCGGGATCCTGCAAGGACAGATGTTTTTTTGCTAAGAAGAGCCTTTACATATCTTAAATCACTCTGAACATTGTAGCAGGAACTCCGCCCTTTTGTTAATATGAAATTGTATTGTGCTTATCATTAAGCTATGAGTATGCCCCCCCCCCACCACACGCACACACACACACACAGTCCAATGAGTACTATCTTTTGGAAATCTTAAGGCTGTATTGCATATAATGGACTTGTATAAAGTCGATATAACACATCGAATAAAAATCTTTTCTTTAATGCCATTTTTGATATTTCATCTTTTTCCATCAAAGCTAGCTTTAGTGTCAGGGTCATGACCTTCAATCCAGTCGAGGGTGTAAGCATTTCATAGATGTACTAAATTTTTCATTCTGCTGTATCCCCATGAAACTCTATCATACGACTAACAGCTACAAAAGGAATAAAAGATGACGTGGCATGCTTCAGAAAAATAATCAATGCTGGAGTAGTGTGACACGACTAGACATGGAGCAGAGTTACTTTTCGCACTCTGTAGTTGTTTGTCCCCTATAAGAGCACGTCTTAAAATCTTCTGTTCCACTTATACAGTAAATTTCCAGGGATTCAAAAATCTCAGTAGTAATGTGTTCAGTTCTTCATCAGTGAACATCTGGGTGACCAAAGACCGTATAGCAGTTATAGAGGAGTTTCTAGATAAAATTAAATTTAATTATAAGTTTTGCGTTTTAAACTGTTAATACAAGGGGCGTTGAAGTCAAACTGGGACTTTGAAATGAAACTTTTGGTGAATTAAGCCATAAAACTGAAGACTTCGAGCACAGTACAATAAAACGACTCTTAACCGCAGTAAAATATGTGAATGGTGGAAACATTTTTTAAAAGGCTGTACTTCTGGATCATGGAGCCCCGTTGTTCCTGTGAACATTCACCCAGAGGGAATGCCTGATCCTTTAAAAAATTGACGGATAACTTCAAAATTTGTGGAAGAGACGCATCAGTCTGTGGGAACCGAACACACAATCATTTACCAACACCACTTGCGCATTACAGAAACTTGGTGGGAAGTTATTGCCACATCCCCCATATAGTTCTGACCTCGCTCCAAGACATTTCCACATGTTTGTTCCAACAAGGAGTTCCTGAGAGGCCAGCATTACAGACATGAAGCAGGCAATTACAGTAGATCATGGGACTTGGGATAAGTGTATTGATGTATCAGGGAATAATATAGATTAATAAAGGCAGTTTTTACTCTCATAACTGTGTCAAAAGTCTTTTTTGATTTAAGGAAAAGATTTAAAAAGTCCACAAAACAGGTTAACACTTAGATTTCAGCACTATAAACTGTCACTCTGGCCTTAACTTCTCTTTTATATTTGTCTTAAAATTAATTAGCCAAAAACACCTGCAGCTTGTCTGATAGCGGAAAACAAACAAACAAAAAAAACCCATAAGCCATAAAAAACACAATACTGATAATTTCTCTTTTAAAAGTAATTTTAAACATAAGAGAGAGAGAGAGAGAGAGAGAGAGAGAGAGAGAGAGAGAGAGATTGATTGCTCTGATCTCTGATGCAGAATGTTGCTGATAAGAAAAAAAAAAAAAAAAAAAAAACAGTTGTACTGTAACAAAATCAAAAAAGAGAAATGGTAAAGTGTTGATCCCCCCCCCCCCCCCCCCACAATATTCTGTTTTTAAACCTAGCATGTCAGTGCTTCTGTCAATCATTTCCTGAAAAAGCTCACTCAGCCACACTTCAGTAGCCCCACACCTGTCATTCACAGATCCGACAGGCCGTGTGATCATTTAAACACTCACAGTCCTGCATTATATATACATTTCAAATGACCGAGAAGTTGCACACGATTAAAAATTGACTATATATCCATCCAGTTGTGAACTGTTCACTTGGCTGACTTGACTGTTATTTAATCCTTTTTTTTCCCCTTCTTGGCAGCAAGAACCTCAGACGTTTGGGAACACTCGATTTGCTGACTTAAGAATTTTGACTCATGGAGTTTGGACTTGAATTTTCTGGGAACGTGAACCCATTGGTCTTTCTGTGAAGTACGTACTTGCCAGAAGTCTTTCTCCCAAGGTGTTCATGTGCATGAATTATTTGTATTCATTTACATGGCCAGATTCGCAGTCACCTTATAGCTGGACCCAGAGGTGTACCTGTCGGAAGGATTTCTGCACATTATGGCAGTTCCAGATGCACATTCGTGGGTGGCTATCCCAAAAATATACAGCGCAGTTAATTATATGTACATGTCAAATCACATGGTTTGTGCAGTAAATGTGCTCTAATGATGTTCATAAATAGCCAATGAATGCATCTTTTTTGTCTTTGCCAATTTCCTTAGATTGTTAATGGTTTTTGGCAACTATAATGAGAAAAGGGATGGATCATGCATTTTTTTTTGTTTGTTTACGTTTCCTATGCAGCTTTAGCAATAAATGCAATAATTGGTCAGCCACAAAAGTGTAAAAAAAATACATAAAAAAAAAAAAAAAAAAAAAACATAACCAAGGTCACTTTTTCACTCTAAAACACACTAAAATATTATTTTGCTTCTAAAACATTCATTAAAAAACAACAAAAACAACAACAACAACAAAGCACTACAGTGGGACAAGAAAAGGTGGTGTGCATAGGAACTGATAAAAAAAAAGCGATGAGGATAAAATATGGAATCTGGTGTCCTGTAAATGAGACTTGCAATAATATATCCATTGACAAAAAAATATTGCATATATAAATGCTTACAAATACAATTTCTATAATTTCAGCACCAGAAAATTCAGACAACCTGAAGCTGCAGCCAAACGCCCCTGAATAATCTGTACGACTTATTATACATTTACATTTAGGCATTTGGCAGACGCTCTTATCCAGAGCGACTTACATTTTTATCTCGTTATACATCTGACCAGTTGAGGGTTAAGGGCCTTGCTCAAGGGCCCAACAGTGGCAACTTGGTGGTTGTGGGGTTTGAACCTGGGATCTTCCGAACCGTAGTCCAATGCCTTAACCACTGAGCTACCCCCTGCCCACGGTTTATTATGTGCAGCCCTGGAGTACCAGCAGCAGCAGTGGCAGCATTTTCTGTACGATTCCTCAATTGACGCCATCGTATTAGTCTGCCTTGTCTTGGCATCGTCACTCTTGGCCTTCGAGACCTACAGTAGTGCGATCAGCATTGGAACCAGTTGTTCGGAATCCGTTCCATGGCCTGGAAATGGTATTCCTGGCAACTCCAAACCGTCTGGCTACGTCTGCTTGTGTTGTACCACGCACCCTCTCTCTGCTACATAGCATTGTCAAACCAAGGCATGATAGTGCCAATTCACAATCAGAATGTTTTTCTTACTTTTAATATTGAGGCATAATAGCTGGACATAATCACATAGCAAATTTAAAAAAAAGGAACGCTCTACCGTCAGAAGCATGACGGAAATTTTACCATGCTTGTGTTTAAACACGAATTTTACCTAGATTTCAGGATATTTTCTTTCCTAGTGCAACAAGCATGCATTCCCTGAAAGAAAACTGTTTAGCCCAGCAATGCCTAAGACATTATATTCGGCTCATTTACTGTGTAATAATAATTAAAGGCAAATTCTGAATCCCAACACCACTTCTGCTTGTGATCCCACCAACATGCATGAGCACGTCACAATTATCCTATTTGGTTTTCCAAACCATGCAGTGATTTTATTTAGCCTTATTTTTTAATCTCCTCTTGAAATGATTTCCCGGCTACACCCCTAGCCCTGACCCACGCTCTGTCACGAATTCCTTCTCTAAGCACGCAGCGCGGTTCTCAGCGTGACAAACCCGGCATTGCGGCCTGAGCGTGACGAGCACTGCATGCTTTGTTTCGAACGCGCTCCATCTGCTTTTGTTTGTTCTGACATGCACTTTTGTTTTGGTTCTAGTTGTGTCTTGGCCCCTGTCCTGTCATCATTGGTCTGTTACGCGACCGTGCCCAGGTGTTCTTCGTTAAGCCCTGATTAGTTTCTCCATATACGGTAGTTATCATGCATTCATGTCATGAAGGAATAGTTTTGTTTTTCTTGTTTCTGGTATTGACACGTGCCTGTTTTCCAGCTCCTTATTATTTTATCCCTTGCCACGAACATGAAGTAAAATGATTGGATTTTGTCTCTAATAAGCAATACACATTTTTTCATCCTGTCTTCAATCACATCCTGTTACTCACTACAGGAGTTATCAAATCCTAACCAGTGTTGAAAATGTGGAAGACCTTAAATAAAACATTTCATATAGATTTTTTGTCTTGCTGTCTTTGGATCTCATTCAGTCTCCAAAGCCCCGTGAACATGGGTTCTTACAGAATATCTCATGAACACATGTGATTTAATATTAAATTGAAAAGAACAAATGAAAACCATAAAAGTGGTGGATGAAGGTCCATCGTAGCTTGAGGACATTGTGTTATAAACATTCAGGACTTACCGCTACATGTCCATCTGTAGATATAGAAGACTGTTTTTCTTATGTCACAATCATCTTTCCCACACACTTGAGAGTCACAAATATAGCCATGACATCAAAAATAGCCATGACTATAACTTGAGAAGATTGGAAGAGTTAGAGTTTATATACTGTACAGTAGGTATACATCAATCACTTAAAGCAGAAAAACATTCCCAGGATTGTCTAGGTTCCCCTTATGCCTCTGGGACATTTATAAAAAATTTGGACACAAGTTTCTATTTTTTTTTTACATTCTAGAACAATTCTTGAAATTATACATGTTGCTATTTTAAGACATGAAGAACAGCTGTTCTGGAAGAGTTCTTGAAGAGAACAGTATTGTGTCAAGTGCATTTGCAAAACCCATCAAGCACCAGGATGAAACTGGTTCTCATGAAGTCCTTCCCAGGAAAGCAAGACTAAAACCGTACCTCTACTGCAGAGGAGAAGTTCATTTAGAGTCACCAGCCTCAGAAATCACCAATTAACAAACAGCACCTCAGATCTCAATATCAAATGTTCAAAGGAGATTATTGCATATTTTGGACGTCTTCAGCATTGTTGTACAGTGTAGAAAGTAATAAAAATCAGGAAACATTATGGAATTAGAATGTGTGTCCAGACTTTTGACTAGTAGTGTAGGTCTGGGGAATTTAGAGACCGGAACAATAAACATTTTTTTTTAAACTCTTTGTCTGCTGGGCCCTGTGCATGGTGGGCTGTGATGTACCTTTCGTATGATCGTTGCCACCACTGACGTTTTGTGCGTCCTTTGCTACTAATCAGTGTCATTGAAGAAACTCACCCAGCATGGGGTGAGAAATCAAAACATTTTCAAACCCTTGACACTGGAGGTGGGAGACCATGGTGCTAACCAGTACGTCACTGTGCTGTTCATTCATTCATTCATTTTCTATACCGCTTAATCCTGTGTTCAGGGTCGCGGGGGACCTGGAGCCTATCCCATGAGACTTCGGGCATTAGGCGGGGTACACCCCCAATCCATCGCAGGGCACACACACACACACACACACACTCACACACACACCCATTCACACACTACGGGCAATTTGGGAACGCCAATTAGCCTAACCTGCATATCTTTGGACTGTGGGAGGAAACCGGAGAACCCGGAGGAAACCCACCAAGCACGAGGAGAACATGCAAACTCCATGCACACAGAGACGGGAATCGAGCCTGGCCGGGGAATCGCACCCAGACCCTGGAGGTGCAAGGCGACAGTGCTAACCACTACACCACCGTGCCGCCCGTCGCTGTGCTGTCCAACTTTTTTTTTAATATATATATATAGGTGATGTTCTCAGAAAAGCAGATTTAATTAAAATCTTTAATTATAATCAAAAGTATAGCATTTTTTAACCCAACATTATTTCAAGTTTCCTTATTTTTATATGTAAAATATTATCAGATTTAGCTTATGTAGCTTATTTGCCTTACATTTTCCTGTATCAATAAACACTGAATCATTTTTAGAACAAATCCCTTATTAAAAACCTGTCACTTGAATTTCAGCTGGAACATTATAGACAATTAATCATCACCTTCTGACCAATCAGCTTTGAGAATTTAACGACATTGTGCTATAATGACAGACCTTACAGTAAATGCAGTAAATTAAATTGTACAAATTACTTCTGTAGTACAGGGTATAATTCTACAGTGTACACCTTCATCATCGTCTCTCCTACTCAGAAAATCCAGAGGTGAACTCCAAGCTGATTTTCTTTTCCAGGTGATTCATATTCATTTTCGAATTCATTTTCATCATCATAATCAAGGTGATCCATGGATCTTGTCCTTGGGGAAGGATACAATTTTCACAGACGTTCAAACCTGTTAAGAGTTGTAATTGCTATACATCTTCCCTCAGGCTGTTTAGTCACACTAGAGACCAAATTGAGTAATAATTCAGATAAGATTCAAAACTTGTACCAGAGTTTGCTGTTAAACTTGAATCAGTCAATTTGATTTGAAAATAGGTGTTTATATTAAAACTTTGCATAAGATTTGACATTAAAGTAAAAATGTATAGGGAAAAAATAAGCAGTAATGGAACCAGACAAGCAAGACTACCCACCAGTAACTGCACCTCAATGGAGTGGGGGAAAAATTAATGCATGGAGCTGGCATTCATTTTGTGCACTATTTATTATTATCAAGTCTACTGTTTACATTGCATAATAATAATCTGTAAATAATCTCCATGTACAGGTCCTTCTCAAAAAATTTGCATATTGTGATAAAGTTCATTATTTTCTGTAATGTAATGACTTTCATATATTTTAGATTCATTACACACAACTGAAGTAGTTGAAGCCTTTTATTGTTTTAATATTGATGATTGTGGCTTACAGCTCATGAAAACCCAAAATCCCTATCTCAAAAAATTAGCATATTTCATCCGACCAATAAAAGAAAAGTGTTTTTAATACAAAAAAAGTCAACCTTCAAATAATTATGTTCAGTTCTGCACTCAATACTTGGTCGGGAATCCTTTTACAGATTCTTGTGTCTTATGTCTCTCAACTTTCTCTCCACAATATCCCACAGATTTTCTATGGGGTTCAGGTCAGGAGAGTTGGCAGGCCAATTGAGCACAGTAATACCATGGTCTGTAAACCATTTACCAGTGGTTTTGGCACTGTGAGCAGGTGCCAGGTCGTGCTGAAAAATGAAATCTTCATCTCCATAAAGCTTTTCAGCAGATGGAAGCATGAAGTGCTCCAAAATCTCCTGATAGCTAGCTGCATTGACCCTGCCCTTGATAAAACACAGTGGACCAGCAGCTGACATGGCACCCCAGACCATCACTGACTGTGGGTACTTGACACTGGACTTCAGGCATTTTGGCATTTCCCTCTCCCCAGTCTTCCTCCAGACTCTGGCACCTTGATTTCCGAATGACATGCAAAATTTGCAACCTGTAGCCCATTTCCTGCACACGCCTGTACACGGTGGCTCTGGATGTTTCTACTCCAGACTCAGTCCACTGCTTCCGCAGGTCCCCCAAGGTCTGGAATCGGTCCTTCTCCACAATCTTCCTCAGGGCCCGGTCACCTCTTCTCGTTGTGCAGCGTTTTCTGCCACACTTTTTCCTTCCCACAGACTTCCCACTGAGGTGCCTTGATACAGCACTCTGGGAACAGCCTATTCGTTCAGAAATTTCTTTCTGTGTCTTACCCTCTTGCTTGAGGGTGTCAATGATGGCCTTCTGGACAGCAGTCGGGTCGGCAGTCTTACCCATGATTGCGGTTTTGAGTAATGAACCAGGCTGAGAGTTTTTAAAAGCCTCAGGAATCTTTTGCAGGTGTTTAGAGTTAATTAGTTGATTCAGATGATTAGGTTAATAGCTCGTTTAGAGAACCCTTTCATGATATGCTAATTTTTTTGAGATTTTGGGTTTTCATGAGCTGTATGCCACAATCATCAATATTAAAACAATAAAAGGCTTGAACTACTTCAGTTGTGTGTAATGAATCTAAAATATATGAAGGTCTAATGTTTATCAGTACATTACAGAAAATAATGAACTTTATCACAATATGCTAATTTTTTTAGAAGGACCTGTATATACTATATATATTAATTTTTAAGAATATTGAAAGCACTGTTCTAATCTTCCAAACTCAGCCACTCCTCATTTCTTCATATTAAATGAAGTTAAAATTCAAATTATTAAATCAAATAAATTGTGGACAACTGTTTTATTGTGACAGGCTGCAAAAGGTCTAAAGTTACAGTTAAAAATTGGTTGTTTATGTAACAACCTCAGCAGCCACCTCATTTCCCCTCTCGTCTGTTCCAACCACTCAGCATTCAGTATCACCAGTTTACTAATCACTGGCCTGATCATGTGTCATCATCTGCACCTGGTACTCACTGGTTTATGCCTAAGTTAGAATTTGTGATTCATAGAGCCAAAAAGTCCTTCAGGAAGACTAGAGACCTATTCCTCAAGACTACATAAAAAATACAGGAAAGTCTGTCTCTTTGGAAGCAAAATATGACGAAATTAGGGGTGGCTCAAGACTTTTGCACTGTACTTTAATACAGTGGTGTGAAAAACTATTTGCCCCCCTCCTGATTTCTTATTCTTTTGCATGTTTGTCACACAAAATGTTTCTGATCATCAAACACATTTAACTATTAGTCAAAGATAACACAAGTAAACACAAAATGCAGTTTTTTGTGCAAAGGAGTACTTTGAGGAGTTTCATCAACTCCTCAAAGTACTCCTTCCATCTTCCCATCACCCTCCTGGCATCTGTCAGTAGATTTCCATCTCTATCTTTAATCACTCTAACCTGCTGCACATCCTTCCCATCTTTCCCAACGAAAGAGAACAAAGAGTAGAAGAGGTGACTGTTGTGGAGCAGGAAGTAGCAAATATAAGTAAAAGTGAGGTGAGAAGGGCGTTGAAGAGGATGAAGAGTGGAAAGGATGTTGGTCCTGATGACATACCTGTGGAGGTATGGAAGTGCTTAGGAGAGGTGGCAGTAGAGTTTCTGACTAGTTTGTTTAACGAGATCTTGGAGAGTGAGAGGATTCCAGAGGAATGGAGGAGAAGTGTATTGGTGCCCATTTTTAAGAACAAGGGCGATGTGCAGAGCTGTAGCAATTACAGAGGTATAAAGTTAATGAGCCATACAATGAAGCTGTGGAAAAGAGTAGTGGAGGCTAGGTTAAGGGCAGAGGTGAGAATTTGTGAGCAGCAATATGGTTTTATGCCTAGAAAGAGTACATCAGATGCAGTATTTGGTTTGAGGATGCTGGTGGAGAAGTACAGAGAAGGTAATAAAGAGTTGCATTGTGTCTTTGTAGATTTAGAGAAAGCGTATGACAGGGTGCCGAGAGAGGAGCTGTGGTGTTGTATGAGGAAGTCTGGAGTGGCAGAGAAGCATGTTAGAGTGGTGCAGGACATGTATGAGAGCTGTAAGACAGTGGTAAGATGTGCTGTAGGTGTGACAGAAGAGTTCAAGGTGGATGTGGGTCTGCATCAAGGATCGGCTCTAAGCCCCTTTTTGTTTGCTCTAGTGATGGACAGGATGACAGATGAAGTTAGACAGGAGTCTCCATGGACTATGATGTTTGCAGGTGACATTGTGCTTTGTAGCGAGAGCAGGGAACAGGTGGAGGAAAATTTGGAGAGGTGGAGGTACGCTCTGGAAAGCAGAGGAATGAAGGTTAGCCGCAGCAAGACGGAATACATGTGTGTGAATGAGAGGGAGCCAAGAGGAACGGTGAGGCTACAGGGAGCAGAGGTAAAGAAGGTGCAGGATTTCAAGTACTTAGGGTCAACGGTCGAGAGCAACGGAGAATGTTCAAAGGAGGTGAAGAGACGAGTACAGGCAGGTTGGAATGGGTGGAGAAAAGTGTCAGGTGTGTTGTGTGATGAAAGAGTATCAGCGAGAATGAAAGGAAAGGTGTACAGGTCAGTGGTGAGACCAGCAATACTCTACGGCTTAGAGACAGTGGCACTGAAGAAAAGACAGGAGGCAGAGCTAGAGGTAGCAGAGCTGAAGATGTTGAGGTTCTCTTTGGGAGTGACAAGGATGGATAGGATCAAGAATCAGTTCATCAGAGGGACAACCCATGTTCGATGTTTTGGAGATAAAGTCAGAGAGGCCAGATTGAGGTGGTTGGGACATGTTCAGAGGAGAGAGTGTGAATATATCGGTAGAAGGATGCTGAGGTTGGAACTGCCAGGCAGGTGGTCTAGAGGAAGACCAAAGAGGAGATTTATGGATGCAGTGAGAGAGGACATGAAGTTAGTTGGTGTGAGAGAAGAGGATGCAGAGGATAGGGTTAGATGGAGGCAGATGATTCGCTGTGGCGACCCCTGAAAGGGAACAGCCGAAAGACAAAGAAGAAGAAGTGTTTATATGGGAAAACACTACATCTCATATCACAGTAGGTTTTAGGAACAACAACGATGTGTGAACTGTATTGAAATGATGCATTAAATGACATAGTTCAAAGTTTGACAGACAGCACTAACATTTAGATATGGTCCCTGACAGAATGACGAACAGACCAGACAAACCAAAATTATTATTCAACCTCAAATCCATAAACCAGTTTGACCTAGTTTCTATCAGTGTTTTCTGCACACGTGTCTCACCCGGTGTTGCTGTGGATGGTGCAACGTGGACTCTATAAAGATTAGCCCTAACGGTTTATGACCAACACTTAATCATAAAGCCTGTACTGTGCTCATCCCTAGACTCTTATTCACAATCTGCTCCTACCACAAATCCTTGTCAGTATTTTCTAGCTTTATACAATTGTCGAAGAATAATGATCGAGTGTTACCCAGAAGAGGATTGATAAAATTTTATATCTATGCATAAGATTTTTAAAATATAACAACACTAAAGAGTTTAATTATGGAGCATGCGTATAGCTGAAAGTAATTTCGAGTTATGTTTATGTATGATAGTTAAACATAAAAGGATTATTATAAAAACAGACGACAGCAGCGGAGACGAAAAAAGGCCCGACTCTGTGCCGTCACCGGGCATTAGACAGATCTCATAAGGGCCAGTGATGTGGAGCAGAGGCGATGTGCAATCAGTTTTAGCACACTAGCCCGGGGCAGGCTGTTAAGGAGACGGATGGATTGATTTGACTGTCAGTGTAGCTGCTTCTTTGGGGAGACTCGGATGTACACTGTGTCATCTGTTTATGTGGCCTCACAAGTCTTTGGAGTCGAGTTCACATTTATATGCTCCCTAAATTAAACTGCACCTCCTCTTACCCTTGGCTGCACACAGCACCAATCTGGGTTTATGTGCGCTGGAATCCCACAGGTCTGCTTCAGCGTGTTCAAAAGCAAGGCACTGCGGTCCATTTAGCTTAGCAAGGAGTGTTGAGCAGCAAATTAGAGCAGCATCACACTGAGGTTGTAGAACTGTGACCCCACATAAATCAAATCTGCATCGGCACGAGGCTCTGTTTTGCCTTTGCTTAAGTGTGAGCGTAAAGGACAGAGCCCGGCTAACTGCTCTGGAGTCTATTTAAAGCGATCGCTGCGCATCAATGCTATCTCTTCCCATAAATAACATCTGTGCACGAGCTTTGTTTGAATGATGTCTTGTGCTGTTTATTTGGCAGGGAGGAATTAGCAATCTGTAACTTTGAGTGGTGCTGAATACAGATTGAGTGCTGTTTAACCTCCCAAAGATCTGGTCAGTTTATCCAGACTGTCATTCGTTACTATTATAACTACAAACCTTCATTGTCTTATATATATCTATATATATAATATGCTGTGTAATAAGCGGGGAGTTTAAGAGGCTACGCATATAAAATTCTGCTCCTTATAAAGACCTTTTTATTTATACATAAGTCTGATATGGCAAGTCAGAGGCAGAGGTTCTGGGATAATAATCAGATAGTTAAGTTTTCATGTCCCGGTGCCACCGTTAGGTCCTTGGGCAAAGATTTTTAACTTTCAGCGGTTAACAAATCAGAAATTTATTAGCCAAGCCACAAGGCAAGGAAAAAGCTCCAATGTCCTGGCCAGTTCCATGTGGTTGCGTGAAGCCTTCAAAAGGTTGCAAAGTTGAATACCAATCATGCCTTGGATCTAAAGGAGAAAAATTCTCTGACAACAAAGCTAGCTAATAGGACATACATATGTATGCAGATGAGGTACATTCCTCTAGGCTCCTCAGTGCTTTCCTCGAGGCGCATACAGGTGCTATGTGAATCGCATTCTTCACATACACCGGTTGCATATCTTACATACATACATTATGTACAGCATTGTTAAACATGCTGATGAGCTCTGCTTCCTTTATTCTAGGTGTCAGGCAGTAGAGACAGCTACAATCGCAGAGAATGTTTTTATTACAACTGGTGTGCAATATTAAATATAAGGTTGAGTCAAACATTATCCGCACTCCTGTTATATTAAAGGTTGGAGCTTTTGACTATTGACTGCACTGTCTTATCAGCGTTTTTCTGATGTCTTACATCAGTTAATTTGTGACAGCAGTGTGAGAAAAAAATGGATGCCCCACTTGTGATTTGTATGAAAGAACAGCAGCGCATAGTGACTTGTTCAAGGGTGTACCCGGTGACGAAACAACTCCAACAAAAAAGCATAAACAGAAGCGTTTGGATATCTGGAAACAAAATCTGTGCCGATACCCTAAGGAAGGTGAAAGTCTCTTAAAGAGAATTATTACTGGTGACGAGACATGGATTCATCAAGATGAAGCCTGAGAGTAAACAGCATAGTATGGAATGGAAACATCCTTAATTACTAACCAAGGAAAAGTTAAAAAGTCAATCATTATGCTGGAATTTGATGCTTACAGATTCTGGTATTCTCAAGGGCCAGTATTGGAACATTTTCAGGAAAAAGGTTCAACAATCAACAGTGTTTGTTACTTATTAGAACTGAAGCTTAAAATCCGGGTTAAACACAGAGGGACTGTGAGCCAAGGGCGTTGCATGACACTGTACGTCCGCACACTTCTGCCCAAACTATTGACACTCTGCAAAAACTTCGTTTTGAGGTGATAAAGCATCCTCCCTATTGACGTTCAACTGTTTGGTCCCCTGAAAGCAGCCATACGAAGCTGGAGGTTCACTTCTGATGAAGAAGAGAAGACAGCAGTGCATTTGTGTTATGAAACATAATTAAAATCAATTCTGCATACAGAGTGCGGATAATTTCTGACTCACCCTTGTACTGTAAATCCAAATGATGGTGGCAAAAAGTCAAGAGCAAAGAACTGGCAGTGAGTCAGACTTCATACAAACAGGTTATCCAAGATCAAGGTAAACATCAAGAAAGAAAATGACACACCAGTTTAGTGCAGATTCTGGTGCGGACATGACGAGATGTTTAATTGCTACATAAGAAGTTTTTAAAAATTAATAAAACTGCTTGGTGTTAGTGCTTCATAATGGTCTAGAATAGTAAATATGCATGTGATTTGATATGCAATGTTAGATTGGTTGTCACATGATGCTGTACTGCCTCCACTGCCTGCACTACATGAACACATCAATTAATTTATCAGGACATGCCCAAGCGATGTGCCAAATAACCACAGGACATGCAGAAAGGCTATTTTGCGTATGCATACCTATAATTAAAAGTACATTTAAATAACATTCATGCTGCCTTGTGACATGAGCTGAAGTGCAGATTGCTGGCTTCACATGTCTTGGAGGAAGCATGTGGTATTTGATAGGAGAGTTGTTGGTAAATGGGAATTGGCAGGTGAGTGGAAATTGGAAACATTGGAGATAAAATAGAGGAAAAATCCCACAAAAAGAAAAATGAGCTAATTTAATGTAGTAAATTATGGCCAGCTACTTTCGGCATGAATACAAGGCAAATAAAAAGATATATTTGATCTATTTTTGATTTCTTCTAACAGAGTTTCTAATATAACACAACATGTAATGCAAAAACGTTATATAATAGTCATATAAATTAAATATTTGTAAAAAAAAAAAAAAATTATAAATAAATAAATTGTTATACTTAATACTGTACATATAATTTTTTGGTTCTGCAACTGCATGCAAATGAAAAATATTTCTGGACTGGTGTCACAGTTTTCTCCTAATCTTTTTAATCTTGCGTGTCTGCATGCAGTAGGTACAGTTGGGGAGTTAAATGACGGCTTTGATTTGTGTTTCATTTATTTATTTATTTTTTTCAGATAGCTTCCACAAAATTGAGTGTGATCCAGGCGTGCTAATTAGTCCACCCGGGTGAAAACTGTAATACCATCCAGCAGGATCATACCGTAGCCGAGTGTGCATGCTGCAGCAGGATTGTTTTCCATTATGTTCCATACATTGTATACCATCGTTTAAAGAGCCTACATTTATTCTTGAAATTACAGTATTTAGGCTTACTGCACGTAGATTAGTTCATTCTTCAAACTAATAGCTTCAGGAAAAGGTTCAATGTAGGAACATTAAAGCTGTATTGTGTTGGGTTTCTTCATAAAAGCCTACAGTTTTTTCCTTTTGAACGTACAGAGAACTCACTTAAAAATCACTGGCCTGATTTTTAACGTTTTTAAGCTTCATGAAACACAAAAATACATTCAAGGTCAGTTTGATTCAACCCTTTATAGTGTTGGCATTTTACTCTTACAGTATCTTAGATGATTTTTTTTTTTTTTTGCACAAAATATTTATTAGGCAGCAATATTAAGCACAATTTGACATTTGCAATACATTTTATAATTGACTCTGGTACACAGTCCAACTACTGCATGCGTATATATGAGGTATCAGAAGATAATAGTCACAACCACATAGTGAATCAAAAAAGTTTCTGCTCATGCTGTACACACAGGCTGATGCAGGGGATTTGTCTTTTACACAACAGCATGAATCACACTGGCACTTAGTCTGGTAAAAGTAAAATATCACTCACTGTCTGTCTGTCTGTCTGTCTGTCTGTCTATGCCACTTTATCCTGTATACAGGATCACAGAGGGCCTGGAGTCTATGCCAGGAGACTTAGGGCATGAGGCGAGGTACACCCTGGATGGGGTGCCAATCCATTGCAGGGCACACACACACAAATACACTCATTCACACATGACAGGCAATTTGGGAATGCCAATTAGCCTACAGTATACTGCACATCTTCAAACTGTGGGAGGAAACCCTCGAGGAAACCCACCAAGTACAGGGAGAGCATGCAAACAGACCCGAGGCTGGGATCCAACCCGGACCCTGGAGGTACGAGGCGACAGTGCTAACCACTAAGCCACAATGAAATATCGATTGATTTATATTTGACTTATAACCTTTTATTTTTTATGTACTCCTTTAAAACATCCTGTCAACACATGGAATAATTTTATGTTTAAACTGAAAACTATAAAATCCAGCACACATGCATAAACAATTAGAAAAAGCTCGGCAATTGGTTCACCTGTTCTTACGGTAAGTTTGTAAAACACAACTACAGTATATTTTATACCCAGTGTTCTTTATTAATAAACAAAGTATAATAGAATTCAATCAAATGTATTCCTTACAACCGTTTTATTTGACTGCGTTTAAGTTTAACTATAACTTGTGACATATAGTGATTCATGTTTACAATTTTTTTATGTGCCTATTTTAACCTTATTTCATCTGCGCTCCCAATCATATTGACTTCCAATTAATGATTGTTTATTAACATAGCAGAAATGTTACATTTATCAAATGCTGGTCACTAATTGTACATGACTATTTTATCTTGTACCTGAGATAAAGCATATTTTTTTAATCAACTTGTCATCTCAAGATTTTTGTACATGTAAAATAAAGGTAATCAGAAACACTGAGAAGGTTGAGAGCTTACTGGGAAAAAGACAGGAAATAAAATCACAGGTCACGGGGTATGCATTTAAAGGTTAAATATTCTCTTCTTTCCCCTCAGGAGTGTACTTATGTTCTTCCATCACCTACTGCCCAGTAGTCCTTCGTTAGCCTTGTGCCTCGAATGACGTGAATGACAGCTGATGCTGTTTAGCTTCAGGCGAATATAAATGAAGGCAGTCTGGAAAGACATCAACCGAATATGCTGAATAAATTAAAGCCATTTAAAAGGTTTTTACATTCTAAAAAAAGTTAGAATGTAAAAAAGGCCGCATCCAGTAAAAAGGTGCTTTTTTTTTTTTGCTTTGTTTGTTTTTTGTTTTTAACTCTGATTATCATCTAGACATTGTTTCCATTGAAATCCATAATGAATTAAAGCCCAATTAAGATTAGCTTGCAGAGCTTTCTATTTTACTAGTATGTGTAACCGTGCTTTTTACTGCACATTTAACATTTAACCACCTTCAGTCATGGTCCTGTTATTTGCACAATTAGAGGTGTAATTTTCATTAGAATTCTTTTTTTTTTTGGGGGGGGGGGGGGGGGCGGTTAATGTTGTCCTTAAATGCACTACATTTCAGTAAACCATGTCAGATCTTTATACAGTGCACATAAAGTTTCATGAAGACGTTGGTCTGCAAACTATTACTCTGTAAGATCTAAATGCATTGTTTATTTTTATTTTTTTTATAATTGAATGCACATAAAAACATACAAGAATCATTCATTGATTTCTTTTTAAAACTTATTCATTCTGGTTATGTTTCACATTTTGCATACTTTACTTTCGTTTGAGGGAAAAATATAATATATGAGATTCAAACAAAATAGCCGAAACTTGTCAGAATGCTTAAGTCTTTAGATAATTCTGTGGATATCTTGCCAGTGATTTGTACTTGAGTGTCGTTTTTTTGGCTTCTGTGTTGAAAACAAAGAAAAGAGGTACAGAAGTTGGGAGAAATTTAGAATTGTCCACTCAAATACAGTAAAATGCAGCTGCTCTCTCAAAATATAGCCGTGGACCAGATTTGCTTCATATGATGAGTATATGAGACACATATACCACCACCTCCCTCCTTTTTTAAAGCGAGATTATATTTAAATAAGTGACATACACTGATCAGCCATAACATTATGACCACTTGCCTAATATTGAGTAGATTTTCCCCCTAAAGCAGTAATGACCTGTGTGTCCTGATACCTTTCTATCACCAGTTCACTGGTTTTCGTTCGTCGGATCACTTTTGGTATGTCCTGACTACTGCAGCTTGGACTTGTTCTGACCCAATCATCTAGTCATTACAATTCGTCCCTTCTCACAATAGCGGCATTTTCAATATCTCGTTAAAATGGTGACTGGAAGTGGGTGGGATGTATTCGGCAGCAAGTAAACTTTTTTTTCCTGTAGTAAAAATAGGCATGCATAAGGATTTGAGTGATTTTGACAAGGACCAGATTGTGATGGCTAGAGGACTGGGTCAGAACAAGTCCAAAACTGCAGCTCCTGTGGGATGTTCCTGGGCTGTAGTGGTCATGACATACTCAAAGTGATCCAAGAAAGGAAAACCAGTGAACTGGAGACGAGTTTGCATGTTCTCCTCGTGCTTGGTGGGTTTCCTCCGGTTTCCTCCCAAAGTCCAAAGATATGCAGGTTAGGCTAATTGGCGTTCCCCAAAAATTGCCCGTAGTGTGTGATTGGGTCTGTGAGTGTGTGTATGTGTGTGTGTGCCCTGCGATGGATTGGCACCCTGTCCAGGGTGTACCCCGCCTAGTGCCCGAAGTCTCCTGGGATAGGCTCCAGGTCCCCCGCGACCCTGAACACAGGATTAAGCGATATAGAAAATGAATGAATGAATGAATGAACTGGAGACAGGGTCATGGATGGCCAAGGCTCACTGATGCACATGGCCCATGTAGTCTAATCCAATAAATACACCAGCGTAGATCAAAAACCAAATAATGTGACTGGTTGTGATAGAAAGGTGTCAGAACACACAGTGCATCACTGTTATGGCAACCTACTCAATACTAGGCAGGTGGTCATAATGTTATGGCTGATCAGTGTATGTTCAGCCATGCACCTGAACTTCCAGCTACTGTGCTACTAGCTAAACTTATTAGGCATGTTTGCGCTAAAGGCGATGACGTGCATTTGATTTGGTATTAAACTTTAGACCAGAGGTTAAAGGAAAAAAAATTGCAATTTCTGACCTGTGTTCAATAAATTTGGGGGGAATAAACAAATATCTATAACTCCAATAAATAGGCAAAATATGATTGCACATCTTTAAACATTTTGCTTTAATAATTGTACATAATAACCGTAAATATATAGCAGATCTGGGTAGGTGAAATATACATTTAAAAAATAAAATTCATGCTTTAGGCAGCATATTACAGTATATCGAGGAAACCATCAAAGTTTGCTAGGGAGTGTTAGCTCTTACGGTCTCACCCTGATGAAATATCCATCTTATCCTGAGCAGCTGACAAAATATAAACCATGCTGGTAGACCCCTTTTCCCCGGGTTAATAAGTGCTAGTAGAAAAAAAAAAATTTCTGAATGACTAATATTATGTTACTACGGTTATTGCTCACAAAAGATCAGGAAGGCAAGTAGAAAAAGTAGTTATTGATCGGTTGTATATTCTCACAATTTGGGCTCGTTGCCATTTTCCCAGTTCCATGAGCACTGATTTCATGTCATGCGTTTTATTTATGATGCCATGTGTTCGTGTTTTTAGTTCAAGCCCTGTCTCCGCCTCTGCCCTTTCTTCGGTTGGTTACTACGCGGTGTGCATTACGTCTTTGATTCATTTGTCTATTTGTACCCTTTTGGATTGTATTCTCATGGGTTTGGCAGTGTTAAGCCTGAGCACTGTTGATCTCCTGCCTCTTTTTCTGTACACATCCACGTTTTTGACCTTTGTCCTTTTGCTATGTTTATGATTAGGGATTATCCTTGTTTCATGATTACTGGGTTCGTCTAAAAATATTGTACCCCTACCTTTGGTCCTTTTATCTCACTGTACATTACGTGAACAATGTAGTCAAGCAATGAATACAAGAATCGTATGAATTCTGGTCGTATTCTGAAAAACCATGTAACAACATATAGGACTCATATAGGACTCGTCTATAATGTTGGGGGATAAAACATAGCTCCTCTTATAAGCTTGCTATCTTTCATAGAGAGAAAGAAACAGTCCACGCTTACCAAGCTTCCTGGATATGACTTGTAGCTTACTGGCTACTCACGGGGTCAGTGAACCAACAAAAGCTGTGGCGTGTGTGTGTTGTCAGGCTATATTTGAATCTAGTTAGGAGAAGGAAGTAATGCGTACGCCTATGTGCTGACCTTCTCTTCAGTGCCTCTGACCTGGTCTGCCATGTCTCATTCATATCATCTGCCCTGAAACTATGTGCATGTGTGTGTTAGAGAGAGAGAGAGAGGTTTTTTTTCCACATATTCCCCTAACACGTTGTTTACACTGTGGCTAATTGCCTTGTTTGTCTTTGTTACCCCACTTCAACCTGTTGTTCCAACACCCCTTTTTCTTCCTCTAGATAATATTTCATTCAATCAGCTCCCCCAGCTGTGTCTTCCCCCAGCTTTTAATGTGGCATTAACCACATCCCACTGTGTGTGTGTGTGTGTCGGGTTTAGTGTCTCTCCTAGGCTCGGTGTGTTGGTTCAGTGAGCATGCGTCTGACCCAGATTCAGCTCGTCCCGTCCCTCACACAGACGTTGCATAACGCTGCGGAGCATCACTCCGGACTGCTGCTCCTCTTATCCACTTGTCCTCCAAGACAAAGAACACACAGTGTAGCTTTATTCACGCATGAATGTACATCATATTAATTAATGTATATAATAACGTTTGGTCCGGATGGGAAATATGGTTAACACTGCGATCTTGAATTCTTTATTTTGATTGGTCAGGGTGTTTTTTTTGTTTAGTTTTTTCTGTAAAAGCCACACCGAGATTAGTTCCAGCTGTATTGTACATCACAAGTTTATACTGCTGCACTTGGTTTCTATAGTAACAGCTCTTGCACTGGAGCTTTATATAACCTAAGGGTAATAATAAACTGATTTTAATTAATGTGTTGTTGTGAACAAAGAAACTATCATTATTATGTCTGGTTTGTTTTTGTAAGTAACTTTTTATTTAGCCTTAGTGAAAGAAGTCTCAGGTGACTTGAGTGAAAAGGCATTTTCCATCATTGTGTATGAAAAGAAAAGTTTATGCCTTGTGCTTTCTGGTTATCTCACTAATGTGACAAGTATAAAGTGAGAGCGTGCGCGCGAGACAGAGAGAGATAGAAATAGAGAAGGGGGAATGACTGATTATAACTGTTATAATGTAAGCATAGGCGGCACGACGGTGGCTTAGTGGTTAGCACTGTCGCCTTGCACCTCCAGGGTCCTAGTTCGATTCCCGTTGCTGCTCTGTGTGCATGGAGATTCCTCTGGGTACTCCTTGTAGATTAGGCTAATTGGCGTTCCCAAATTGCCTATCGTGTATGAATGTGCATGTGAATGTTGAGCGGAGGTCTTACAGTACCAATGTCCTAAAATGGGAATAATCAGCATTGGCCTCTACAGTTCTTAATTAAACCACAGAGGTTCTTACTGTAAATGGATCGATGGAATGTAAGTATAAAATAACTTGTTCTAAGTAACTGCAAAGTGTTCGCCTGTGTAGTATAAGTGGAATAAAACACTTTAAGACACGCTGTACCATAACAAATAATTAGAAGTCAGCTTATGAAAATAGCTCAGTGGTTAAGGCATTGGACTCGGGTCCCAGGTTCAAACTCCAGAACCACCCAGTTGCCACTGTTGGGCCCGTGAGCAAGGCCCTTAACCCTCAACTGCTCAGATGTATAATGAGATTAAAATGTAAGTCACTTTGGAAAAAGGTCGTCTGCCAAATGCTGTAAATAAATATACAAATTTCCTTCCATTAAACCAAAATGGGCGGCGCGGTGGTGTAGTGGTTAGCACTGTCGCCTTGCACCTCCGGGTTCGATTCCCCGGCCAGGCTCGATTCTCGTCTCTGTGTGCATGGAGTTTGCATGTTCTCCCCGTGCTTGGTGGGTTTCCTCCGGGTACTCCGGTTTCCTCCCACAGTCCAAAGATATGCAGGTTAGGCTAATTGGCGTTCCTAAATTGTCCGTAGTGTGTGATTGGGTGTGTGAGTGTGTGTATGTGTGTGTGCCCTGCGATGGATTGGCACTCTGTCCAGGGTGTACCCCGCCTAGTGCCCGAAGTCTCCTGGGATAGGCTCCAGGTCCCCCGTGACCCTGAACACAGGATTAAACGGTATAGAAAATGAATGAATAAACCAAAATGTCATTTTTTAAAATCCATTGTCTACTGTATAAAACCCCCAAGTGTTTTACTCCTGGACAAACTGAAGCCAATAGACCTCTTGTACAGTACAGCACGGTACAATCACATTCAATCACAACGTTTTTTTTTTTTAATCAAATAAAAACACTTTCTAACCTAGTAGCTCAGCTCACTGTCCTATATGTGTTTTATAGTCTCCCCTTTGTGAGCATCAGTATCTCCTTAGTATCACCTTGAGAATGTAGTAAAAATCAGCTGAGCTTTATTACCACCTTACTGGCCTTTCTGAATGGCTCCCAGATGTGCCGTACCAACATTTCCATTGTATGTGAACTTCACTGAAAACATTCCGAGCGAGGAAAAGCGCTCTCTTCAGAACTGTTTTTCCCCCCTCAGTATGATGCATACAGTGCCCCTGTGTGGTCAAATGAGAAAAGGACAAAAACAACAAACAGGTGTGCTGCTCTTTTGTTCTTACCTTGTTGCTTTGGTCAGTCGAAACTGTGTTCTTTACAAATAATGAAAACACTGTGTATCAAATAGTCATTGATTTAAAAAAAAAAAAAAAAGAAGAAAAAAAAAGAGATATTAGTATTCAAGTTTTAAACACTTTCTTAATCAAATCTTCAGTCACATGGTGTGCATTCACATCAAAGAGCATTTTCTTTAACCTAGAAAAGTAATCTCAGTGCCAATCTAATACAATGGAAGTACAATGTCCCAGTGCGCTTCTATCATCAAAGGATGTTCACATTTGTGCAATTTGCACCGTGAGTTAGAATAATGTTCACTCTGTTTATACCCTCTCCATCCATCCGTGAGCTATAATAAATACAAAGCAGATTCAGGGGGGGAAAGAGAACAAAAAGAATTTCTTCCTCGTGGAAGATCATTAAGCTTGGTTGATTAAGACTTGATTCTGTGGGAGCCCTCAATTTTACAGTCAGTGCACATGCAAATTTCCCCATGGTGAAGCAGCGGGTAGGAGGTCTGCTTTCCGTGGTGTGGTCCAGCGCATTTATCAAAGGGCAGAGTGAAAGAGAAAGGGAGAGAGAGAGAGAGAGAGAGAGAAATTGCAAGTGTAATGAGTCATCCATCCTGAAGATGCATCTAGGGTTGACACTGGACCCACAAACCTTCTGGCATTGTTTACTAATTTGTCCAGTTTCCCCAGGTTTGTGATTTGTCTCTTCTAAATATCTGCATTCCAGTAAAGTTTTTTAAAAGGGACTTTTACTACAAGTTTCCTGACTGAGATTCATGGGCTTAAAAAAAAAAAAACATATGGATTGCCAGTATAATAGATCCATAAAAGAAAACAAAGGAAAGCCTCTATGTATATAGGAGAACCGTTTTGTATGGGTTTTTTTTTCTCCCCCAGCTTGGCCCCATATGGGAATCTTTTAAAGACTAGTTATACAGTAGATATGCTGTATTCAATGGTTCAGTGACAACGTAGATTGAAAAGGTGAATATGGATAACCTGATGCGCTCTGACATTTAATTTGATTTCATCACATGATGTGTACCATGAAGGAACCTGAACCTAAAAAACAAACAAAAAAAAAAAATACTAGGGTTTGGTAACTCGACTGTGACTAATCATATGGTCTTTTGTGTACGGGAAATTTGAAAATGACCTAATTTTGCCTTTTTTATGAAATGAAAAGTATAATAACAGTATATTATTATATTACTATATATACTACTACTATTTCTGCTGCAACTGATATTTCTGCTGCTTTGACTATCACTATTACAAGTGCTGCTGTTGCGACTATGCAATTGCAACTCGTAGTGTTAGCATATCTAATTGTTCTCTCTCTCTCTCTCTCTCTCTCTCTCTGTCTTTCGAGCTGGACATGGCACTCCTGAGTTGCTAGTGATCCAGACCTTCCCTCACACACATCATGGTGCCCCACTTGTTGGAGATCTTGCCACCTCTGGACCTCTGCTGAGGATGGTCCCCTGTGCTCTGCTTGGGATTTCCACTTGACCATGAGGATGGTCTTGGATTTGCCTTATACAGACAGCTGTTCTCTGAAATTTCCACAAACAGTTTTGTATCTGAGCCTATAATAATGAAAGTGTACTCCATGTTAACTTTAGCACCTTTCCTGTTATACATCACAAGTCAATCCCTGCTCTCTGATGTCACCCAAATGAGGATGGGTTTCCCATTGAGTTTCTATCTATTGCCATCTCAGGAAGTTTTTCTTTGCCACCATTGCCCTCGGTTTGCTCATCAGGGACAATCGGATCATTATTTATACATACTGTATTTCGTCACGTCATTTTAACCCATTTCCATTTTTTTTCCACAATTACAGTAATACTATATCTACTACTATTGCTGCTGCTGCTAATAGTGATGTCATTACTACAACTGCTTGTATGAATACTACTACTAACTTCTGCTGCTACTTCTACTACTACTGTACTTATAACAACAATAATAATACAAATAATATTTTTCTGAACGACAGAACGAAGGCAGAAGACAAATGATCAGACATGTACCATTTAATAACATCAATATATTTAAAACCATGCTTTAAATTGAACAGAATTATAAAATATGATAATTCAAATCATGGGTCACTTCATTCTTATGGTCATTACATCTCACATTCATGCACATTTCTATTTAAATTCTATATCAATTTCATCATACGTTTCCATATTTGTACAGCCATATTGTCTATATTTTGTGTTTTGTGTTCTACTTTTTTTCTACAGCTAAGTTTTTCTATATTTTATTCTTATTCTATTCCATAATGTATTCCTTATTGATAATCTTGATTTGCATATCGTACTGTGTATGACTGTGTGACAAATGAAAAATTTCTATACTATGATGCTTGCTGTTATATTCTTCTGAAAGGGGTGGATTAAATCAGACTGATTATATACCAGATTATCTACATATTCTAAATAAAAGCATGTATTTGTTGATATTGTAAGGGCCAGGGGTAGCTCAGTGGTTAAGGCATTAGACCACTAATGGTTTGGAAGATCCCAGGTTCAAACCACACAACCACCAAGTTGCCACTGTTGGGCCCTTGAGCAAGGCCCTTAACCCTCAACTGCTCAGATGTGTAATGAGATTTTTTTAAAAAGTACGTCGCTCTAGATAAGATTGTCTGCCAAATGCCTACAGTAAATGTAAGGATTTTGCTGAGAAGGCATTTTTGGAAGGAGTCTCCAGTGTCCGTACTATGAATTAGACGAAGATAAAAGGGATTTGTCGTTGCTTGGGACAATGGCATTTTATTTTTTTTTTGCAGATTATGAACAAAAATAATGAGTGTAACTATAAATGTGTATAAAATATATGAATGTATGAATTGTAACGACAGGTGAGTTTGCTGTGGCATAGAAGAGCTAAAACACTGCACTGACCTGCTGTTATATATATATATATATATATATATATATATATATATATATATATATATATATATATATATATTTTTTTTTTTTTTTTTTTTTTTTTTTTTTTTTTTTTTTTTTTTTTTTTAAATCAGCGTCAGCATGGTAGCAGTATCTTCTTGCATCAGATCACCCCATCATGGATTATGTCCCTATAACAGCATGTTCTGTCCTGTTATAATGCTTACATATTGCGTTATCCAGGCATCCTTTTTGAACAGTAAGGATGAGATCCATAGTGCATTTTGGCATGCTCTCCGTCTCACCATATACAATGTTTAGGTGATTTATACACTCCAAATAAACCATTTGTCTTTATAATGAAGCATGTCTCACTAGTTACTGATCTGTTGTCTCTTCCTCAGCACCTGTTCCAGGAAAAAGCCAGGACACATAAGGCACTGACTCAGCAAACAGGCCTGGCATGGCTCCTTGTCCAGAACGCTGTCCCATGAGTCTATGACAGCCAGACGACAACTCCAAAACACCTCATCTTTCACAGTTACAGCTCGCTCTGAGATTGACGGTCTGTACTGGCTTCAGTTTGCAAAACAAGTGTACTAATTTCTGCCATAAAGCATGGCTGGCTGGGGTAACTAGATTAGTGGGGCTGAGTCATTCCTCTCTTTTAGGGAAAAATAAATGAGGCTCGTTTTTTGCACTGCACATTTTCACCAAATGCACCAACAATAAAACATAAACAATTGTATGCACAGGTAGGGGCTGTGGCTGATGACTTATTTTTTTTTGGGGGGGGGGGGGGATTCTTTTCCCAATTTTTCCCTAATTTAGTCGTGTCCAATTCCTCCCCGTCACTAGGGGCCTCCCACAATGCAACCATGGGGGGGGGGGGGGGCAATCCAGTGGCTTCTTGTGCCAGTCCCAAGTCTGGATAAATGCAGAGGGTTGTGTCAGGAAGGGCATCCGACGTAAAACATTTGCCAAATCAATGATGCGAATCAGAAATGTCATTTCCATACCGGATCGGTCGTGGCCCGGGTTAACAACGACCGCCACTGGTGCTGTTGACCAACAGGGTGCCGGTGGAAATTGGGCTACTGTTGGTCGAAGAAGGAGAGGAGGAAGGCGTGTTCGAAAGCAGAGAGAGAAGAGGAAAGGGAAGAGTTTAGGAGTGAAAGTAGGGACCTTGAATGTTGGGACCATGACAGGGAAGGGAAGAGAGTTGGTTGATATGATGCAGAGAAGGAAGGTGGATATACTGTGTGTCCAGGAGAGCAGGTGGAAAGGTAGCAAAGCTAGAAGCTTAGGATCAGGGTTCAAGTTGTTTTACCATGGTGTGGATAGGAAAAGAAATGGAGTAGGAGTTATCCTGAAAGAGGAGTTTGTTAGGAATGTTCTAGAGGTGAAGAGAGTATCAGATAGGGTGATGAGTCTGAAGCTGGAAATTGATGGTGTGATGTTCAATGTTGTTAGTGGTTATGCTCCACAGGTAGGATGTGTGTTAGAAGAGAAGGAGAAATTCTGGAGTGAGTTAGATGAAGTGATGCAGAGCATCCCCAGAGGTGAGAGAGTTGTGATTGGTGCAGACTTCAATGGACATGTTGGGGAAGGGAACAGAGGGGATGAAAATGTGATGGGCAGGTTTGGTCTTCAGGACAGGAATGTAGAAGGGCAGATGGTGGTGGACTTTGCAAAGAGGATGGAAATGGCAGTTGTAAATACTTTCTTCCAGAAGAGGCAGGAACATAGGTTGACATATAAGAGCGGAGGCAGAAGCACTCAGGTGGACTACATCTTGTGTCGACGTTGTAATCTGAAAGAGATCAGTGACTGCAAGGTGTTGGTAGGGGAGAGTGTAGCCAGACAACACAGAATGGTGGTGTGTAAAATAACCCTGGTGGTGAGGAAGGTGAAAAGGACAAAGGCAGAGCAGAGGACAAAGTGGTGGAAGCTGAGAAAGGAAGAATGTTGTGTAGTCTTTAGGGAGGAGTTGAGACAAGTTATGGGTGGTCAGGAGATGCTTTCAGTTGACTGGACAACTACAGCCAATGTGATCAGGGAGACAGGTAAGAGGGTACTTGGTGTATCATCAGGTAAGGGAAAAGGGGACAAGGAGACTTGGTGGTGGAATGAGGATGTCCAGGAGTGTATACAGGGAAAGAGGCTAGCCAAGAAGAAGTGGGACACTGAGAGGACTGAAGAGAGTAGACAGGAGTACAGGGAGATGCACCGTAAGGTGAAGGTAGAAGTGGCAAAGGCCAAACAAAGAGCATATGAGGACTTGTATGCTAGGCTGGACAGTAAGGAGGGAGAGGTGGATCTGTACAGGTTGGCGAGGCAAAGAGATAGAGATGGGAAGGATGTGCAGCAGGTTAGAGTGATTAAAGATAGAGATGGAAATGTACTGACAGATGCCAGGATGGTGATGGGAAGATGGAAGGAGTACTTTGAGGAGTTGATGAATGAGGAAAACGAAAGAGAACAAAGAGTAGAAGAGGTGACTGTTGTGGAGCAGGAAGTAGCAAATATTAGTAAAAGTGAGGTGAGAAGGGCGTTGAAGAGGATGAAGAGTGGAAAGGCTGTTGGTCCTGATGACATACCTGTGGAGGTATGGAAGTGCTTAGGAGAGGTGGCAGTAGAGTTTCTGACTAGTTTGTTTAACGAGATCTTGGAGAATGAGAGGATTCCAGAGGAATGGAGGAGAAGTGTATTGGTGCCGATTTTTAAGAACAAGGGAGATGTGCAGAGCTGTGGCAATTACAGAGGTATAAGAGTAGTGGAAGCTAGGTTAAGGGCAGAGGTGAGAATCTGTGAGCAGCAATATGGTTTTATGCCTAGAAAGAGTACATCAGATGCAGTATTTGGTTTGAGGATGCTGGTGGAGAAGTACAGAGAAGGTAATAAAGAGTTGCATTGTGTCTTTGTAGATTTAGAGAAAGCGTACGACAGGGTGCCGAGAGAGGAGCTGTGGTGTTGTATGAGGAAGTCTGGAGTGGCAGAGAAGTACGTTAGAGTGGTGCAAGACATGTATAAGAGCTGTAAGACAGTGGTAAGATGTGCTGTAGGTGTGACAGAAGAGTTCAAGGTGGAGGTGGGTCTCCATCAATGATCGGCTCTAAGCCCCTTATTGTATGCTCTAGTGATGGACAGGATGACAGATGAAGTTAGACAGGGAACAGGTGGAGGAAAATTTGGAGAGGTGGAGGTACGCTCTGGAAAGCAGAGGAATGAAGGTTAGCCGCAGCAAGACGGAATACATGTGTGTGAATGAGAGGGACCCAAGAGGAACAGTGAGGCTACAGGGAGCAGAGGTAAAGAAGGTGCAGGATTTTAAGTACTTAGGGTCAACGGTCGAGAGCAACGGAGAGTGTTCAAAGGAGGTGAAGAGACGAGTACAGGCAGGTTGGAATGGGTGGAGAAAAGTGTCAGGTGTGTTGTGCGACAAA
The DNA here is from genome assembly GCA_030522415.1 of Channallabes apus. Taxonomy (NCBI): domain Eukaryota; kingdom Metazoa; phylum Chordata; class Actinopteri; order Siluriformes; family Clariidae; genus Channallabes; species Channallabes apus. Next base: position 11,641,908 of record CM060112.1, on the reverse strand, counting down.
AGAGTATCAGCGAGAATGAAAGGAAAGGTGTACAGTACAGTGGTGAGACCAGCAATGCTCTACGGCTTAGAGACAGTGGCACTGAAGAAAAGACAGGAGGCAGAGCTAGAGGTAGCAGAGCTGAAGATGTTGAGGTTCTCTTTGGGAGTGACAAGGATGGATAGGATCAAGAATGAGTTCATCAGAGGGACAACCCATGTTAGATGTTTTGGAGATAAAGTCAGAGAGGCCAGATTGAGGTGGTTTGGACATGTTCAGAGGAGAGAGTGTGAATATATCGGAAGAAGGATGCTGAGGTTGGAACTGCCAGGCAGGAGGTCTAGAGGAAGACCAAAGAGGAGATTTATGGATGCAGTGAGAGTGGACATGAAGTTAGTTGGTGTGAGAGAAGAGGATGCAGAGGATAGGGTTAGATGGAGGCAGATGATTCGCTGTGGCGACCCCTGAAAGGGAACAGCCGAAAGACAAAGAAGAAGAAGAAGACTAGGGGCCTCCCACATTAAGGCTACTACCACTCAGTCGGAGAGCCAAAGACTATCACGTGTTTCCTGCGTGCCGACCGCATCTTTTTGAACTGCTCACTCACACTCGCAACACACTCGGAGGACAGCGCTATCCACTCCTTACCCAGATTGTAGAATCACATAGTCAACTTATTCATACGGTCAAGTGATTAACTTTTCCTGGCCAATTTGATCACTAAATTTTCAACAACTATCAAGCTCTTCTCTATAATATGAAAAATACCTACCAGGGAAGGTGTAGGCTAACACGTGCTTTAACCTTCTAGTGGGAAAGTATGATCTGCCCTCTTTCACATACAGTACTCTGGACACTATCCCTCATTTCTTTATATTTTGCTTCCACAGAGCCAGACATTTTTGTATTTTTCATATTTGACTTTTCGTCTCTCATTTTCCATCCAGCCCCTGAACCTGAGCAGTTTCAAATGAATGTTCTTTGTTTGTTAAGACACACAGTGACCTATGTATCCTTCAAGCATTAAAAAACAAACTTAATGCATGAAGCAGTGAGAAACAGGTGCAGATGATGACAGATGATCTGTGATTAGTATACTTGTGATGCTGAATGCTGAGTGGTTGGAACAGACGAGAGGGGAAATGAGGTTGCTGCTCAGGTTGTTACATAAACAACCCATTTAAAAATATTATCTTTATACACTTTGCAGTCTGTCGCAGTAAAACATTTGTTCCCATTTCTTTCATTTAATCTCCATCATTTCATTTGCTTTAATATGAAAAAATGAGTGGTGCCTCAAGACTTTTGGACATGAGTTCAACTGTCCACTGTCTTTTAATCAGTATAGTCTTAAGTCTATACATAATAGTTATAGTTCACCTATGATGAAGCCCAATGGTATAATGTTCAATCCTATAATAGTACATAATAATAGAGTGAAAGGAAGTAGAATCGTTCCAGTGAATATCATATGTGATGTCTAAATACTGAGCCAGTAGGATGAATGACAAATAAAACCCTACAGAATTTGATATGCATATAAGGTACACTCAGTATAATAATATTCATTTCTGTATGAAATATGCAAACACTCATGATGCTACTGGGACCCATCAAGGTCAGCTCCTATTGTATGGTGGGGAAAAAAAACGAGGCATTTTCAACTGAAGTGCTAATCCCAGCTAGCACCGGCGCTTACGATGAGGCTCATCGGGCTCTGCCGCTGGCATATTTCGCCTTGACGAGTCTCATTTATTAAGCAGAGAGCTTTCGTATGCATCGCGTTGGTTGGCAATCACCTTTTCAGCATCCCAATTAACTCCTTCTTAATTGATGTTGGATGTATTAAAGTTAATGAGGCAGCAGTCCATCTGTTGAGCGGAGAAGTGGAGAGGATATTATCATTGAGAGGGCATGGAAACACACGATACAGCACAGGAAGGTGGTTTGGGGAAAAAACAAAATAGCCCAGAGCACAGGAAAGACAAAGAGGTGTTCGGGAGCACCTGGCGTTGCTCCTGTGTTTTCCCCTTGCGGCTCAATTCTCATGCATTTTTACAACTTTTTTTTCAATATATATATATATATATATAAGAGAGATGGGTCTATATATAGAGGATGTATATATGACATATGATTAACGAGGCCCAGCCATCTGAGGATGTCCAATAAATAATAAATCTCCATTTTATATACAATCTATATTTTTTACACACACGCACACATACAAACACACACACACACACACACACACATAGTGTGTTGCCTCAGATTAAATTTTAATTTGAGATTATAGTGAGTGGAGTGAGAATGCTGCCAGGGAAAGCTGTCAAAGTCCATCTCTCTTCTAAAGCCACTGACTTATCAAAGGGAGGGACTGTGGACCAGCCTGAAGCCATAAGGTTAGTGAGTGTGTGCTTGCGTGCATGCAAGGGAAGGAGAGAGACAGATTTTGTGATAAGGAGTCCACAGAGAGAGAGAGAGAGAGAGAGAGAGAGAGAGAGAGAGAGAGAGGAGGGATGGAGGGAATCAATTCTGTGACTTGTGAAGTTGTTGTATGTGTGTGTTTTCTTAGTAGAGGTTTTATAAAGAGACAGACATACAGAGGGAGAAGAAGGGAGTGAGAGAGACGGAATGAGAAAACTAATATACTCTATTGAATGTTAAATATATATATATATATGTATTTATAATATAATAAAATATGATATGCTAATTTTATATCTGCTTCCAGCTTCATTACAGGCTCTTTCTCTCTCTCTCTCTCTCTGTCTCTTTCTTTGTGTGTGTCTTGTGGATTGTGAAAACGATCAAATTTTACGGTTCAGCTCTCCAGCGCTCTCTCCATCCTCTGAAATAGTGAAACAATTTATACTCATCCTGCACCCTAACCTTTCTCAAGCTACAGCAGGCTATCACTTACAATACCTGAATGAGATGCTCTATGTGGCTGATAAATACAAGATGGGCTTCGAGGAAAGGAGGCTAAGAAAAACGTGAAAAAGAAAATTGAGGATTTAAGGTAGAACGAGGGGAAAAAAGTAGCCCACGCTTGAATGTGAGGTTGGCATATTTAACCCACCGATCTGTAAAAAAAATAAAAATATGGTCACCGGCCGGTGCTCCGCTTGAACGCACCCAAGGATGTAGTTAACATTTCCACTGGTAAAAGCCGAGGCGTCATTAAAGAAAACCAAGGATGCTCATCTCGGTATTGCCCGAAGCCATTTATTGCATGAAAGCCCCCATATCCCCATCAATCTGCTTGGCAATGCAGGGCCTCACATCATCACCATCACCATCTTTGCCTTCAAGAAAGACACCTGAGGGGAACCTAAAAGCCGTAGGTTTTGGGTCAATTATGAACAGATATGAAAACCTGTGGCAAAAGATTTAAGAAGGCTTAATAATTGGAGTAATTGTACTCCTCCCATGATTATCATAAAATGAGAATATGTTTATATATTCCTACAAATAAAGTTCTATTGAAGAAAAAAAAAACTATAAAACTGTCTATGGTAAAAAATAATAATAGGAATCCTATTGCACTTCAGTACCCAAGTTCTAAGTAAAGTTACATAGAAACACGGTTCTATAGAAAGGGCTCATTGATTGGCTGGGGTACAGATAACAGTTTGATACTGGATGCCCGCCCTGACACCATTTCTTTGGGTATGGGATGTGAGCACTGACAGGTTCCCTGATCTGTACATCCTGTCCCATTTCACAGCATTAAATAAGGAATAGACACAATTATAATAATCCACGGTTGCCAGATCATACTGGCAAAATCCCACCTAGGCAGTGCAGAAAACCGACCTACGCTAATAAAAAACCAATCCAAATACATTTGTTTTATCCATGTCCATTTAAGCAACTGTCAAAAAGCAAAACTAGAAGATCCTGGAAATTTTGTGTCATCTTTGCACTTTCATTTTTCATAACCTGATGGTACCTTTTATGTTCAATAGATTTGGGTTTGTTGAATTCTTGAAATTGTGCTGCAAACATTTACATTACATTCACTGGATTTAGCAGATCCCCTTCTCCATGGAGACCTATATTTACCTCATTTATTCATCTGAGTAGTTGAGGTGTAAGGTCCTTGCTTAAGGGCTCAACAGTGGTAGCTTGGCGGTGGTGGGAGTTGAGATCATAACCTTCCAATCTGTAGGATAACATCTCAGCTATTAAGCCATGACTACCCTGTCGGCAAGCCCGGAACTCCACTGAAATTCTGCCTGTCGCCCGAGCCTCCATCCACACTTTCACAAACCAGGTCTTTATCAAGAGGGACATTATTTCTTGTTATACTTACCCAAACAATACAGTATAGCAAATATTAATATAGCCTCCATATTTTATGGGTAATCTAGTGGTGATTTAAAATATACAGTAGGTTATATGGAAATATAGTACTATGCCATTTTATAAAAAGGGATCCACAAACATCTACAGATTTTTTTAATGCTTTGTTGTTATCAAGGGTAGACCATGCTATGTTTCCAACCTCAGCTGATCACAAGACTTTGGAGTAAAAAATTCTCTCAAGAAAATACCCACTCACTTTTTATCGCTTGCTCAAGACACGTTTTCAGCCCACTGCATGCCAACCCAATCTGGCAACACAGCTTTTAAATGGTTGATTCCTAGAATGTCATTCATAGGTGGGTTGGTAGGCCCAGCGTCCTACATAAGTATGTTTTAATCTTGGGCGGAAGTGATCCAACTATTTACAACTTGACACAAAATGAGCGCATTTAGACAGGATTAACAGAAAGGACTGCATGTTTAAAAAGGGCTTACAGTCCAATAAAGACTGAACGATGATTTTCAAATTATTGCCAGGGACACAAAGAGCCTTTGGATAACCTTCTACAGCTATGTAGAAATATGAGAATTTTAAATGACTGATGGGATTTTGTTTTAAAGGATATATTTGATAAGCAACATAAAAGGTCAATAGAGCATGCATGTTTTCTCAGGAATTCTCTAGAGCTTGTAGAACTAAATCGTAATTCTGCAGAACATCAATGGTTTAGCAGAAGGTCTATAGAGTTATATCGGAGGTCTACAGAGTTCCACAGAAATTATATAAATCATTTTTTTTCGCAGTGGGAGAACATGGAATATTTCAAATATTTTATAGGGGTAAAATGCTTTCATATACCAGGCTTGAGTAGATGATGGATGATTCAAATGTTCATTCATTTCATTACCTGTAATGGATGACTCAAGGAAAATAATGTTTCAAGCAACGGCATGTTAAATGGATCGAAGCATTTTAATGATTATATTTCATAGGACAGTGTCATTGTAGTAAGCAGGGACAGTTTTCTTATACGTTTCTTAATGTTTAATCAATTCATTGGTAATATCGGTTAATATCATATCGATTTGTTATTTACATGAAACATTTTCATAGGTTGTTGTTATTACATTGCATATTTTTTTCAAGCGACGTTTTACCATTATTTTGCATATATACAAGGTCTGTTTTGAAAAAAAGTCCATCTGTTTCGGTCTGTGCGTCATCAGTGTAACCTGCAGCCAAGGAGAGTGGACTGAATACTTGATCAATAAAAAGTTTACTATACTAGTCAGCGGGATGCTAGATGCCATCGAGTGAGCATATGTACTGTGCATATGACTGAGCGAGGAGAGCAAAAAATCTGCAACAAATCAGCACGAATAAAAGTGTGGCACAAAGTTTCAAATGTTATTTTTAAAAATCTGTTGTAGTAATCCATGTTTTTGAAAGGCCTGTAACAAGCAGAACACCTGAGAATGTTGAACGTGTACGGGGTGCAATCAACAAAGATTGGCGACTGACAGTGCGAGAACTTGAAGTGTAATTAGGAGTTATTACAGGCAATCCAGTCATTACATGGCTGGATACTTTCCAGACAGACCTCGTATACAGTACCGTGCAAAAGTCTCTGGCATACTGAGTAGATTAAATGAACGAAATGAGAGCCAATGGTGTTACCGTGGTAAAGATACAATTTTAAAATTGGTTGTTTATGTAACAACCTCAGCAGCGACCTCATTTCCCCTCTCGTCTGTTCCAACCACTCAGAATTCAGCATGACCACTATACTAATCACCGGCCTGATCTTCTGTCATCATCTCCACCTGTTTCTCACTGGTTCATGCCTTACCTTCAGTTAGATGTTTTAATGTTAGAATAATTAATAGGTCACTGTGTGGCTTAACAAACAAATAACATTACTCTGAAACTTCTCAGGTACAGAGTAGTGATGGGAGGTTTGAATCTTTTTAGTGACTCGGTTCTTTGAATCTTGTTCATCAAAATGACTCATTTAGTTTTTTTGACTCATTTAGTTCATTTCATTCGGTTGATCAGAAATAAAATAAAATGTTTAATTTTCAATAAACAGACCCCCAACACGTCAACATGCATTATGATAAACAGTAGGGCTGCAACTAACGATTATTTTGATAATCGATAAAAAAAAATTTAATCGATTAATCATATAAAAACTACCCGCTTTAATTTTATGTTTTGCTTAACTATATAAAACCATAAATCAGGGTATTATTTACGTATAAAAGTAAACTTTACAAAATGCAATAGCCACATAGAGTTTAATGATTTTTTATTTTGACATTTAAACCTTATTGTATGTAAATCAACATTTTTGTTTTTAACAATAATTGCAGATGGCAAGTTGACTATGTATACTATATATATATATATATATATATATATATATATATATATATATATATATATAGTTAAAAAAATACACTGACATATTCAGTTGTTAAGAATGACCTCAATTTTAAATTCTCTTAAATTAATTCAACTTAGTAAGAAGAATAATAGACTTCTAGATTATTATGATATTATTTTTAATTGAAGTGTCTCTTTCTACATCCTTTTCATGGTTTATACATTATTTCGATCCTCTCGTGTATTTTATCCTTTTTTTATCCTCATAGACCATTTTGCTATACTAGACATTCTCGTAATACGGCGACGTAGGGGGAGAAAAAAAATCGGCGTTACTGGGTTCCACTCTGTTTATTTTGCCTTTTTTCCCCACAATTCCTTATGTATAGCATGTAGGATGATGGGATATATCCGGTCCTCCGAAGTGTAAAATCAATGTGAAGAAAACGCACTGGAAGTGTTTTCCTTGTGTTCGTTGGGATTTGAACACCAAGAAAAACCTGCATGCAACGTTTTTTTTGACACCGTATAAATGCGCAGCCGGACAAACGCACGTCACCAAAGCCCGTGTGGACACTCTCACTGACTCCTATGTGTAGAAAACTCTTGGCGCTTCATCCGCGCTCACTGGATGCTACGAACGCCCGATTAAAAAACGCTCGATTTTAACGCCCGATAACAGGCGTTTAATGTAAATTGCTCCCATACCTGGGAGGACGTGGGGCGCACGCTTTTTCCTCCATGTGAGTGTCTTTGTGTATTTGTGTGTCTTGTGGTCGCGCTTCTCAGTAACGTGAGCAGCCCAACTAAATTCGTTGACAACTAATTTTATTATCGATAATTATCGATTTTATCGATTAGTTGTTGCAGCCCTAATAAACAGAATGAGCAGCTCACCTCTCATATCTTCTGGTCAGAGTCGTTCGCTCTCTTGAATCTATTGCACTGCATAGTGTCTATGGGAGTTACGTAACAAAAGAACGAAGGACTCGGACTAGAAGATTCGTTGAGAACCGTTAAATTCTGTTTCTGTCAATTCCGAGTTGCGTTAAAGATTTGTTCAAAAAGAACAAATCGTTCATGAACGACCCATCACTAGCACAGAGACTGGACTGAAAATGAGAGACAAAAACTTGCCAAAATATCCTTTAGAAAGCCTGGAAAATCGCAGAATCACAAAAATCATCTTAAGATGATGTCTTGTTATATAAAAATCTATGAAGTGCCACCCTTTGTCCTCCGTTTGGTATCCCCTTCCCTTCAGCACTACAAATACTTACAATATGCACAAAACGTGGAAAAATACAGCACTTGCAAAATGCAGACACTCCGATTTATCCTCGAATACACCTCCATTAATAACACTGGCTGTTCAGCTAGCTCTATAATTGAATGAACAAATGTTGTCAAACAATGCAGCAGATTGAAAAAAGGGAGACTAATAAAGGCAGCTACAAGGTTAGCGGACCACCTACGGCTAATTTGCTCGGCTGGCAAAGGTACAGAAATCCTGTCTCGGTTAACACCTGTAGTGTGCGGATGATTCAGAACTAATAAAAAAGCCCTTACTCTTGGTCCCATTAGTGTGACTGTAGCATTCATTAGGCAACACAGGCAAAATGTGCTGAAGTGAATAAATATTTTACTGCAATAACCTAGTTCAACGACACAAAAAAGAGATTCAATCTGGTCCTTCTGCCTTTTCCGTGGAGGCACAAAGACAATCATAACCCTGTTCCCACCAAACATAGCGGTGTGGTCATGTGTTTATGCAAATGATTATTTCAGGATATTATCCTTGAGTATGTTGGAATTTGATATATTGTGGCGAATATGCATCTCTAGAGAGTCCACAGAAAGATTTTCATAAGCAGCATTTATTGAAAACATTTACATGCATATTTGTGACGGCTTCGTGAAGGTGGCCAACTGACTGTCAAAGATTTTTATCTCCTTCATACTCCAAAAGCCATCTAGTCTTATAGGCAGTGCATTCAACAATGGCAAAATATCTCTATGACCTCAGTCACTCACTCACACACACTCTCTCCATCTCTTTGCATGGTATAAAATGTACTAATTTAGGAGCAACCCCTGTTCAGAGTTATTGACCTGGACACCTATTGCATTGAAATTCACATGCTTACATCTGTTAGTGATGAATTAAGACTAAAAAGAGAATAGAGGTCACGGGGGGGGGGGGGGGGGGGGGTCCTGGGTGATTAGGCATGGTCTCTACAGCATTTGCCTGTTCCTATTGTCGCAATTTCTCACCTAAATGGGCCTGGAAGCATGACACGTGCCTACATTACATGTTTACAAACAGTTATTTTATATTGATTGCAGTCCATGGCATGAACATTAGAGAGTTCATTCACTGGCACTGAAGGATCCGTGATGCATCTTTTCCCCTACAGCTATTCTTTTATAGCCTCGGATAATGTGCAATAATGAGGCCGATGGTGAGCTTGAGCCGTGATTTAGAGAACGCGCTTAAAAGTGCTTCCATGTTTATGACATCGTAACTTGGATTTTCGCTAGCTTTTTACAGGTTATTTCTTCCTATGACAGCAGGATCACGGGACATTGTTTATCTGCTTTGGTCAGGCTGCTTTTGTCTCCATTAAAGCTTTTGCAGCTTGCTGCACAGGTTCGGGGCTTGTATCATTTCACCAAGCTATAAAAAGTGCCTGGGGAAGAAGAGTTTCACGAGTCATGGGCGCTCTGCAGCCCAGGCCGTGGACACGAGATGGATCACCTATGTACCTGCCCTGGAGCGAGCAGGTAATGGACAATCTAGCCGGCCTTGTTACGGTCATCCATGTTTTACTGGCTCCATCAGCATCATGGAAGCATCACTGCCTGTTACTGAGATGATGAAAAACGACTAACATTCCTGTCTATGAATGCAGAACAATGCATAATTATTATGATATTATTATGATTATTATTATGATTATTATTATCAGTGTAGTAGTAGTAGTAGTAGTAGTAGTAGTAGTAACAACTGGTTTTAATACTCATGCAGAGTCTGACAGGTTGTAGTCTCACTGAGATTAAGGACTGGACGTTTAATGCTGGCATTGCTGAAATTGTCATAACTCATAAAAGAGCTATTAAAAGGTTATTATAGAGAAGGCTGGAGCTTTTATGTGTTTAACTTCAGCATAGAGGCACCAAGCAATCTATCTGGGTTTTTTTTTTCTTTTTCCTATTTTATTTTTCTCCTAACTCCTGCCTGCAGGCTCACCACTCTGAGATGTGTGTGAGTCATATCAATTACTGGCCATTATTACAGGGAGAGCAAATGAGAGGGATATCAGAGCCGAGAGGGGAGGGAGGGAGGCAGATTGCACACGTTGAAGCGCTGGTTAGAAATGATGGAGATGGAGTAGAAGAGGAAGGTATAGAGAAAGGGAGATTAAAGTGGTCCATAAGGAGTGACCAATTGCTTGTCTTTTATGGTTCCCCATAGGAATCAGGTCTGAGTGAGCACCGCCTAAGAGGTGACCATTTTTGAGGTGGAAAAAAATTGGCCTAAAAATTGGTCTTAATTTGGCCTGAAGGTCCTGATTTGGTACATTATATATATAAGACTTTTATTTTGCTTTAACATTTGGCTTGACATAGCGTGAAATCTGGAGTAGCCAGCTTTGCCACCTCATTCCTCTGTGCTTTGATCCTGAGCTTAGGTTATAGATAAACCCATGTTTACATGAGCTCCTACCTGCTTAAACACATGCTGGTCGTCTAAGCCTTGGCTATCCTAAACTGGCATAGGACTTAAGAGGTGTGTTAGTAATAATATATATTAACAGTTATGAAATAGTACCACCTGAGACATAAGAATGGATTTTAAAACCCCTATCAGGTCCACCTACCATATGGCGGCATGTCTGTGGCATACATAGTTTGTACGCTAGCCTCTGCCCAATCCATAAATGAAAAAGGGATCGTTATAGGACCATGTGATGGCGATTCATTGTCTTATTTTTCTCCACTAGATACCTAGAAAAGTGGTGAAATCAGCAAGGATATACACTTAATTCAAGGAATTATCAATATACAGTACAAAACTCTAACCCTTTCCACCACTACATGGGTTATGCTATATTATTACCTATTATGTACAACATACTGTATGCTAACCATGCATATGTCACAATTACACTATATGTGGCACATCAAGTCTTATGTTTTTTGTTTTTTTTCTTTTTTTGGAAGGAGGGTCTCGTACTGTTTTAAAAATCAGTAGAAATCTTGTTTTGTAGGATATTTAAGCAAGGATTCTGTGATGTAACAAGAAAGAGTGAACCCTCTGCATCATTTTGACACCAGGATTTCTCTACTACCCTTAAAACTAACCTCACCAGCACCACGGATTTATACAGTAGCAAAAAAATGCATGTTTTTCTGTCACAAGCAACCAGCTTGGATAGTGTTCATTAAAGTGCTTTAAAACAATGAAGAAGATTAAAAGTTTTTCAATTGTGATAAGGTGTTTTTTCATGCATTCATTCATTCATTCATATCCTTTATACCGCTTATCCTGAAGCCTATCCCTATTCACTCTACAGTCAATTTTGGGAACAACAATTATCTGGATGTGTTTGGACTGTGGGAGGAAACCGGTGTACCTGGAGGAAACCCACCAAGCACAGGGAGAACATGCAAACTCTATGCACACAGACCTGAGGCGGGAATCGAACCCAGACCCTGGAGGTGCAAGGCAACAGTGCTAACACCGTACCACGATAAACTGTTTATAAACTGATTTTTGCCAAGACTGAAAATTTGATGAATTTCACCTGCTGCACTGTTGGCCACACCACAACTAAACTGTAGAGTCAAAGGGTCAACATCTGGGGAAAAACAACCCAATTCAGTATGTTTCACCCATAAGCCTGATAAAACACTAAAGCTACATCAACTGCAGTTTTGGTTAGTACTAGCATTAGATATGCAATGGACTAGCACACTATCCAGCGCATATTCTCATGGTTATAGTAAAATAGTTACCAAAAGTGAATGAATTTATCTTTTATTTTTGAAATCCTTGGAAATGCACATTAAAAACCGTCAGCTGTCACAGTTGACCTTTTTAAACTTTTCAATGTGTCTTTAGAGGGAAACATTTCTAAATGTTTCTTCTAACAAAAAAAAATGAAGGGTTTCCATAAATAAAATGCTATCAGACATTAATTTGCTAACGCAAATGATAATACCAGTCTTCCATAACATCTTTAGACCAGGCCACTGCTTAAGTCTCCCACTGGGCTGAGCTGATTATCTCTTTGTTTTGACTTGGGCATTTTTCATAGAGAAAACTGAACAAAGAAAGACAGCGTCTTACACAGTGAGAACATCAATCAGCTCCACGGACCCTACGCGGCACCAGAATGAATTAGTGAAGCCTATAGAACCGTTGAATAAGCTGAACCTGAGTGTTGCAACATTGCCCTCTACAGAGGAAGTGAGAAAATATCCCTGAGCTGTGGACAAAAGAACAAAGGAGCCCCGCAGGAAAGAACACAAAAGAAACGAAGGCAGCAAACACACATGACCTATTAACCATAAGCGTACCATCTCTTTTTTTCTTTTTTTTTTTTTTTGCATAGTGCCTAATTGCATTGTTGTCAGTAATAACTATGCTTTAATAACAGGCAATCAGTGGTTGTGCATATGCTTTTTGTTTAGCTTATGCCTTTCTATTCATCACACATCAATCATCAATTCATTTTTCATTTCATTTACTGTTATACATGGTATTTAAATAGTTCCATTAGGCCATGACAAATGAAGGCCACAACTTTCAATATGGTGATTAAATAGGTGTGTCTTAGCACTGCTGGTGAAATCATGCAACCAACACACACACACACACTAACACACACACCTCTGACCACTGGAGTGACCTCTATCCTAACCTATACCACACATTCTACCTGAGTGCATCTCACTTCACTCACCTCCACTCACCTGTATCGACTTCCGTCTCATCAGCATTCCCTAGAAGCAGGTACGTGACCTTATTTTATTTTACTCCCAAATATATTTCTCAGTATTTCACAACCGATCCCTTCCTTTGACGAATATTTCAGCGCATTATTGCTCTCTTCCAGATTAAGATGGGCTTGTTCGAATTCGCCAAAGTTATGATGATTGTATACAACTTGTTAATCCTGGTAAGCGTTTTTTGTGATTTCTCATTACACGTACGCATGTAAGTATAAAACGGGAGGGACGCTGGTGGCATTTAAAAGAGTAATTACATTTCTGTATTTATAGCTTGAGATTTTTATGTGGCGTGTAATGTATAAAAAGAGATTCAGTTTGCCTGTGAATATGCACACAGTAATTTACACTCCTCATAATGCCAACATATAACAAAGGAGCTTTCAAACTATATGTCACAGACATGTACCGAAGTCTATATATCGTCAACAAGGCAATTACAGTTTCTTACATGCAGCAATTTTCATCTCATTAAGTTGAAAGCTTCTAATTTTCCCAACTTGGTTTGATAGCTAATGGTGATGAAACTCCGCAATCACTAGAAGATGTTTTAGAGCAATCGATTCTGCACTCTTGCCTCTTCTATATGCTTTAATTGTTAAGGGTGATTTCACAGCATATTGGAGGATGGTTTTTATTTTCCTAAAGGCAATTTTTAAATGCCATTTTTGAGATTAGACTAGTTTAAACAATGAACATGCATCTGAACTGATTTGACCTGTCAGGTCTGAAAATATTGTTTTAGCAAAAAAATAATAAATTATATATATACACACACACACACACAGGAGCCCAATTTTTTTTCATGTGGAAGTGTGTATACTGTACACTTTTTGGGGCCTTTTGTATGTATGTATTATATGAATATAATCAAAATTTCTATACCACTTTTAAAAATCAATATTCTCACAAAGACGCTTTATTGTAGATTTATATTTCGGCCACTAACGGTAATAGTCCCTAGGGAAAATCTCATGAGACGCCACGAGTTACTTCCAAATACAATCCAAATAGCTTCTACTTTCCTAGAAAAGCAACTCCCTGGTGCAATTTGCTTCAAAATGCATACTGCACTCATGCTTCAGAGTCCCAAGATTACAAATTCTCCTATTTATTGATGTATGGTACCTGCACTTCTATTATACGTCTCCTTCAAGCATGGCAGGGTTTCTATTTAGGTCCACTTCATCCAGGTCCTGTGCTTTGGGGATTTTCTTGCCCTTTTGCTGTTCTGTCCATTCTTTACACTTGTATGCACCTTGTTTTTTTGTTGTTGCATATATCTATTTCCATAATCTAATTTACATGTAATATCTTTTACGCAACTCCTTCTCACATGAAATTCTCCACGCTTTGTATATTCTTATAATTTTAAAGCCTTTTCTGCTGAAAGAAAGGACAATGGCAGAAACGATTGTGACAGGCAGCAGGAAGCATTTGGAGATAGGAACTTGAGAGTAATATGCTTGTCATATTTGTTTAGCTGTGAGCTGTGTTGATTATCGCAAGCAGGTGGGGAGAAAAATGTCACGTGGTATATGCATAAACTATTCTGGGAGCCACTTTAAAATTGATGTCAGAGAACGGTACCATGGAGTCATGTACGCTTTATCGGACATGCAGCACAAACACAGGGGAACGGCTGTGACAGATGATTGCTTTTGACATAAACTGTCAGGTTTCAGACATGGTTACAGCAGCCATGTTTGAACTCACACATCGAGATCAACCTTCTCATTAAACTGTACAGTATACGTCTGCTACAGAAATGGAGTAAAACTGATCTAGAGTTCAATGTGCTTTATGGAACATTTCGACTTTGTTGTATTAAAAGGTTTTAATGTCTTTTTTTGGGGAATCAATTATATCAATAAATCTAGATCTGAATTAGAGTTGATTTATAAAAGGGTAGAATAAATATATACTGATTCATTATTTCAAACAAACTGGAATGAACAGAAAATTAGTTCAGAATAGACACGTTTTTTTTTTCTTGTCTCTTCGTAGGACGTGTGTTTCAGACAAGACGTGTATGTTGAGAATTGTATCTTGTAAGACTCTTGAGCGCGAGTTTTTTTTTATGCTGGCGAGAAGCCAGATATGAAGCTCGAGAGACAAAGAAAGTCCACATCTTACTGATGTCCACATTTACAGTACCGTCTCCATTCATTCATCCTTAGTAACTGCCTGGTCATCTTAACTGTGGTTTAATTTGGCTCCAAATTTGTTTACCTTTTGGCAAATAGACCCAAAAACATGTGCGTGTGCAACACCTTCTTCAGGTTTAAACCTAAAACAGATTCAGACACAGATATTTGAAACACTAATTAGATACAGATACAGTATACTGTATATAGCGCCACTGGGTTACACTCCAGTTAGAAAGGTTACACCGTTATACATGATGCTCCAGGCCCATGATGTACAGAGAGAGAGAGAGAGAGAGAGAGAGAGAGAGAGAGACCATTGTCTGTTTGTTATAGAGCTTTTTAACATTAATTAATGACCATTAATTAATGGCCCCTGTGTTGCTGCACCCTTGCCTGAGGGGTATTGTGATAAAAATGGTAATGAAATAAGGTCATTGCGAAACGTAAAGAATAAGACAGAGTTGTTAATGATGATTACATACCACAACATGGGCATAGTGGACTGTTTTTCAGTTGTGGCCCAAGGAACAACTTTGGTATGAGTAATAATCACTATTTAATCTTACACACTCGTTAATTAATTATACATTATATATACTGTAGTAGACCTTATAAAGCCTGGAGTGAGTATATACATATGTAACTTCAGAATATTAAATTACATAATGTGCTATAGGGCGGCATGGTGGTGTAGTGGTTAGCACTGTCGCCTTGCACCTCCAGGGTCTGTGTTCAATTCCCCGGCAAGGCTCGATTCCCGTCTCTGTGTGTATGGAGTTTGCATGTTCTCCCCGTGCTTGGTGGGTTTCCTCCGGGTACTCCGGTTTCCTCCCACAGTCCAAAGATATGCAGGTTAGGCTAATTGGCGTTCCTAAAATTGCCCGTAGTGTGTGATTGGGTGTGTGAGTGTGTGTATGTGTGTGTGCCCTGCGATGGATTGGCACCCTGTCCAGGGTGTACCCCGCCTAGTGCCCGAAGTCTCCTGGGATAGGCTCCAGGTCCCCCGCGACCCTGAACACAGGATTAAGCGGTATAGAAAATGAATGAATGAATGAATAATGTGCTATGATATCTGCTGTTAAAACATTAAGATTGTGACATTTAAATGTTTAGTTTGAAGGTATTGATTACATTTCTATTAAGGTACAGCTTGCACAAGGTTTGCATTTGATTATCAACAATAATTCAGTTCTAACAATAAAAACATTATTTACAGTAGCAAAACACTTATATTTAATACTTAAAAGTTGTTTGTACGAAGACGTTTATTTAATACTTATGTAAGAAGAGTTTGCCACTATGCCGAAGTCTTCAGGATAGAGAACTTCTAGGTAACATGACAATTGGAGAGAGAGAGAGAAACAGGCTAGTCAGTAGACAACTTTTTATAGTTGCTATATTGTAAGTGAATACAGGAACTTTTCACAGGCATTTCACAAAACTACAGTATAAATAAATGCTTAAAGGGATGATGTTCATTAATAAAGAAACATTTTAGTTTCTGGCAAACTGCTGAAGTATGAACGGGATAGATTCCTCTGGGATGATCAGCTTCAGGGTGGGAAGACCTTCTAATTACATGTTTTTTGTTTCATGATTTATTTTCTACATTCCAGAACAATTCTGGAGATTTTAAAACTATGAATTAACACATATGGCATTATGTAGTTAAAAAAACCAACACCTGCCTTTAAGCATCCTTTTGCAATGTAGAAAAACCAGGAAAGACCATAGAATTAGGGGGTGTGTCCAAACTTCTAGTCATATATTTATAAAGATATACTTCATAAGTGTTGTGCATTTTGCATATGTATAATGCATTATGAATGTTCAATTTGGTGTAAGTCAATCATTGTCTATGCTGTCTTATCCTGTATAAAGTGTTGCGAGATGCCTGTAGCCTATCCAACACAAATACACACACTCATTGACACACTACGGGCAATTTGGAAACACCAGTTAGCGTAATCTGCATGTCTTTGGACTGTGGGAGGAAACCGGAGTACCTGGAGGAAACCCACCAAGCACGGTGAGAACATGCAAACTCCATGCACAGAGACCCCGAGACCCAAGAGTTGCCACTGTGCCGCATTTGTCGGAAGTGTTACTAACAATTAAAGTACAATTCGCCAAAATACTAGATTTTATGTTTTTTACAGAGCGGAGGAGGAGGCTTGATAGCAGTGGGCTTTTGGATGCATTTTATTTCAGATCTATTGGGGTCTAACGTACTTGGGGTGTTCGATGTACATACCATGAACATCATCAATGTGGACATTTACTTCATCAGTATTGGAATTGCAATGTTCCTGCTGGGATTTTTGGGCTGCTGTGGGGCAAAAAAAGAGAGCAAATGTCTCCTGATATGGGTAATGAAAAACACTCACATTATCAAGCATTGACTATAAAGACATGAATTGTAGATTGGTATTTTATCAATTAGTTTCAAATTTTAATTAAATGCATATTTTTAATTAATCCTTATGTAATTACTTTGCACAAAATGTAAATGTAATGTTGCTTCCTAGTCTCCTATACATTAGCGCATTGCCATATGACCTCAGATGTATTTAATTACTTGGTCGTACATCTACGCTCATTATAAATCTCTACTTTCCCCCCATACAGTTCCTTTCCATCATTGTCATCATCTTAGTTGCAGAGTTGGCTATTGGATTGTTTGCCCTTGCCTATTCTTCATACGTAAGTTTTTCTCATGAGTTTGTGCTTTCTGAACGCTCCCGTTCCTGTCTATGTTACTGTATTTGCATGTTTTTTTTTTCTCATCATCATTAACTATGAGGAGTTGGTGATGTCTCCAGTGCTTTTAGCTTCTTATTGCCCGCATGATTGATTGCTCCAAACTTCACCTTTCACCAACTCAAGTTCAACATCCTAACATACATATATTGCTGTGGCCATTTAGTGAAACCTATAATAATTTTGAGTGAACGATGGAAAGCAGTTTAGGAAAATAATGCATTTTAATGATGCATATAAAAGATTTTTTGGCAAATTCCTATAGTATAGGTCACACATAAGGATTGGTTTTAGTTCTGATCTAATGTCATTGCAAATAGTCCATTATTTTTGCTGCAAATTATTCTACTTTCCTGACTCTTACTCATCATGATCGGAATGCATAGTTTATCCAATTCTGCTAAGGCTATTCATTAGCAAACAGGAAGGACCTGAGAAGGACATATGTTTGAATTATGGACAATCTGAACTGTTAGAGGGAACATTAGGCATGCAAAAGCTCATTTAATGTGCTGTTTGTCACCATCTTTGACACACGAATGTCCATTTATTCAGTTCAGTGGCAAACGAAATTGTCATTTTAATAATGTATACGCGTCTCTATAACTGGCTGCATCTGCTGCATTTTAGATAAATACGAACTGCGGATGCATTACAATATCACTGTAATGTAAATTTGAACAGTATGCGCATCTACCTGAATAATCAGAACTGGTGAGAGTGATAAGTCCTGACATGTTTAAATGCATTGCGTTACCTGCTTCTCTTCCCTGCCGCAAACTGACGCTCGAAAATAAATCAGAAACCTAATATGTATGGACAGAGATAACAAGTGTGCAAAGGAATAGTTGCGACTATTTTGCTCACCTTATGGGGATATACTTTATTGATAGCGGGCAATAAATTAGTAGAAACATATCACATTGAAAGCGTGAAAAAAATGTTTTAACCGTTTCTCCAATCCATATACTGTTGCAGTATACCATTAAGACAGCACCTGTGCATGAGATTAAATATGCCATATTGCTATATTTGTGAAGCATCAAGTCTTTTTTTTTCCTGTCTGTATTGTTATGGAATATGCTTTTTTTCAGTAGGTCCAAGGTCTGTTCCAGTTATGAGTTGCATTCTCTACTTTACAGCGTTAGCGATCTCGGCTTTTAGCGAGCTCACTTTCCCCTACAGCACTTTGTCCTGCCATCGTCGATGGTGATGGATTAGTCGAGCTAGTGCATAATAACCCTACTGATCTGAGTTCCTCTGCTTTCTTCTTGGCCGACGGAGGGGGGTCTTTTAATTGCCGCTTGTCTGCACGTCCCCCCAGGCATACAGCGCACCACTCGTGATGACCCCCCCCAACCCTCTCTCGCTCGCTCACTCCCCCAATCCATCCATCTTTCTCACAGAATGTCAGTTTTTTCCCCCCTCTCATCACTTTAGCCAAAGCAGCAGGAGAAACAAAGAGAGAGGGAGAGAGCGGCACACATTTTCTGCCAGATAGTTACTTCATCAGTGTATACGTTTGGATAGTTTGCTGCATGAAATGATAATTTGAGCTAACATAATTGGTTGAAAGCTTCCCAGCCAAATGCATCAATATATATGTAAATTTCCCATGATCAGAATCTACAAAAGATCATCGTCTCCAGTGTTACTGCTTTGAGTCTGTATTTGTTTTGGATGAATACCCTTAGCGGGTTCACTGATGGCCATATGCAAAAACGATAAGGAAAACGAGATAGCTTGAACAACAATGTGAGTGCACATCAAGTCTTGCCTATTTTTTTCCCCTTTCTTCTCTCAGATTGGAACATATCTAAGATCATGGGCCAAACCTGCCCTGCAGAATCAATATGGAAGACATTTCCACTTCACCGAACTGTGGAACAGGACCATGACAAAGGTAAACCAAGGCTTAATCGAAGAGCATATCCTACTATGGCCCGGGCATGATTGAGGAGCCTCCACTAAACGACCCGGTGCACAACGCAGAATTGTAAATACCTCGCAGTTATCAGTCATATTTGTGCCATTGTAATGTCAGATAAAATAATATGTAGGATTAAAAATTGTCTTGCTAAATAAACTGCCAAGTGAATTAGTGATGAAAGTGGAATGAAAACATTTGTGGTGCTTTGGGATTAGTACTTAGCCATGTAGCCATGAAGCGACATCTGGTTTTATCATTCATTCATGCTAATTCTATCTCCTCTATTTTGTTGCATGATAGCTGGATTGCTGTGGTTTTAATAACTACACCGACTTCATTGGATCCTATTATTCTGAGCTCAATGGTGAGATTTATCCTTCCAGCTGCTGTGGAAACACCACACTGATATGTGATTTGCAGAATGCCAAGAACAGCATGGTTAAGGTGAGGAAGCCCACTGCTAAACTACTTGTGTTGCCTAAAGGTTTTAACAGCAGAAGAAGCAGAAATCCTGAATGCGTATCAGCTAATTTTAGGTTGCTGACATGGGAGACTATATATTATAGAAGGCCATAATATTAAAACACAAAAATATTATGCTCAATATAGGGTAGGTTCCCCTTGAGCCACGTGGGCTGCTTTGGCCCCTCGAACAAGGGGTCTGACCTCTGCTGGTGTGCTGAATCGTCTGGTAACAGGCCAGACCCTTTGGGTGCTGGGGGTTGCTGGGTGGGGCCTCGGTGGATCAAACATGTTTGTCTGGCGCATTACATGGATGGATCTGGGGAGTTTGGAGGCTGGGTCAATAACCCTGAACTCTTTGCCTGCCAAGTCCCACATGCAGCAGGCTGTGGTGTGCTGGGTGTTCTGGTACCTTTCTATCATAGCAAGCATTGACGTCTATCAGCAATTTGTGTTCCATTGGCTTTTCTGTGGGACCGAACCAGACAGACTAGCTTTTGGTCCCCACAGGCCTATATGAGCCTTGGGTGCCCATGATCCTGTCATCAATTTACTGGTACAGTATATATGCAGTGGTATAAATGTTTCCTCATAGAAAACTGTCATACCAGTTAATATTGAGATTTTACTACAAAACAATCATTATAAACCCAGTAGCCAGAACTATTGTCAGAGCTACTGTTATAGAAAACGAATCTGACCAAATGGAATAGAGAATTAAACAATGTTCTGGTATAAAATAATATATTTATAATACTTTAAAGATAGTAATTTTATAGTAAATGTATTTTCTTTCTTTAGGGTTGTTTTAAGTGGATTGAATGGGCCCTAGATGAAAAACTCTACATTTTGGGAGCTGTCGCAGCAGGGGTTGCTGGTACTGAGGTAAATTTAGAACATAATCGAACTTTCCATGTAATCAAGTTAGTCAATGTTGTCAACATCTTCACACCTACAAAGATAAATCATTTTATATTTTTCTTTCTATCTTTTAGTCTGGAGCAGTGATTGTGGCCTTGTACCTTTTCTTTTACCTGGATAAAGATGAGATGATCAAAGCTGCATGATTTATTTTTATTTTTTTTGGATAATTAAGGGTTTTTAACTTGAGAGGTTCGATGTGGAAGCCTTTCTGATAGGGAGACACTCTGCTGATTATACTAAGAACAAAGCGTTCAACCAAAGCATCTTTAAGAGTTCTAGATTTAGCAATTTTTCAACATGTTCTGCGCTATAAAAACTTTACTGTAGTGTAGCGTGGGAAAACACATCATCTGTCAAGATAGGCAAATTCTGACAAAAAAAAGGTTTATGATTAAGATAAACAGTTATGTATGGGTTTTTCGTCCTGTAAAAAAAACTTTGACACATTAAGACACCATGAAAAAATATAGTTTACCATGTATAGATTAAGCTAGCCTATCTTATTTTGAAATGTTGAATGTTGGGTAGAGGGCCAGATTAAACTGCTGATAAATGTGATGTTAAAGCAGTCAGTCTGCCTAAAACAGTGCTAGCAAGAGTGACTTCCTATACAGTTAAGTTATTTTTGAAGTAATTTTATTTATATAGCACATTTAAAACAACCAATGGTTGACCAAAGTGCTTTACATAGAAAAAATCATTTAAGACCAAGAAAAAACATCAAATTACCAATTGATACCACGTCTAAAAGCCTCGGTAAACAGATACGTTTTTAAGTTCGATTTAAAAGTTTCAATACTGGGAGCGGATCGGACATGGAAAGGAAGTTTGTTCCAAAGGGTACGGTAAGAAATGGCCTTGCAAAACGGAGTGCTTCTTTAAGATTCTTCTTACAAGAATTTACAAATTTTCCACTACCAGCACCAAAGAACTCCCAGATCATCATGTTTCCTCCACCACATCAGATCGACAGCGGAAAGCACTTCTTCAGCAGCTTTTCACTTGTTCTTTGCCTCACAGGGGGTCTTTTCTGTCATTCAAACACCTCAAAACTGCCAAAATCATTCTTTGTCTACTGTTTGTATTCTCTTACCAATTTTCCTTTTATCGGTCAGTAAAAGATAGGGCTTTTTCTTTTAAATTCTGCCTAGAAGGCATTGAAGTTCCTGCTTCACTGGGTTTTATTTTATTTTTTATGAGGACGATTTAATAAAGCTGCTTGCTGAGGATCCGTGTAGAATGTACTTCGCTACAAAAACCCAGCCGGTTTTTATCTTCAAGTACAAACACCTTTGGAAGATATCATCAGTTACTTGGGAAATCCTTACATCCCTCAATTTCTTAAAACAATAAATTGTCAAAAAATGCTGTACTTCTCGCCATCTTGAGACCGCAATCAAACCCACAAATGCTGATGCTCCTGATACTCAAGTTGTCCGAAGAAGCTCAGCTTTTATTCCTTCCTTAGACAGCACAATGATTTTCAACTGTGCTAACATAATTGCAAGGTTTCAAAATGAATGACTCTTTTATCATAATAAGATCATCTGAACACAATGAGCCACTGGAACACAGAAGTGATGGGTCTGGAGAATGGGCCTTGGTATGACTATGTAGATATTCCATTAAAAAAATAATGGTTTCCATATAAAAACTATTATGTACAGTACAACAACAACAACAACGTCTACACTGTATTTCTGGCCAATTTAATGTTATTTCATTTGGAAAATAGTGTTTTCTTTCAAAAACAATTGGAGTGATTATAAACTTTCAAACAGTAATATACTGCAAAGCTGTAAAGTACTGCGCAAAAGTCTTGAACCACCTATCATTTTTTCAATATAATATTTAATAAAAAATTGAAGAAATGGCCAGAAATACTGTGACAGGCTGCAAAGTGCCTAAAGATACAACATAAAATTGGTTGTTTATGTAACAACCTCTGCAGCAACCTGTTTAAGATAATTTTTACTGGATATTCTTATAGCGTATTCACACACTATATAACAACTGCTAGTCAAAAATGTAAAACATTATATGCACGTTATGTACATCTTGTACTAAATTATATTTTGCCAGTGCAAAACATTGAAAACATCTTTAAATGCCATGGTAGAGGTCATGTTTTTACACCTGAAGCATGTAGAGGCCAATAACATTACATTTAGCTTTACATGAACGACATTATATGACAGGTATTGGTATTTAGAGGAAAGATTGGTTAACGCATATCATTGTCATAATCAATAAACAATGTCTGCTAATTTTTCTTTGTCGTCTGCAGCCTTTTATATTTATTAATCTAAGGAAAGTCTATTGGCTATACATTTTTGTAGAAGTGCATTAAAAAATGTTACTAGAGAGAACACGGATGAACGATCTTGGTTCTTGGTTAAAGAAGATAGCTTTCCAGTGGAGCATAGACTATTTGTTTTACTGTCATGTGTAAATCTATGTACTATATGTTATTAGCTTTTATCTGAATCCGCATATGACAAGCAGTTTTCTTCTTTTGAACAAATCTAACTTCTTATAGGTTGTGCAATAAAGAAGTGGAACTAAAAGGGAAAAGGACCTCGGATTTAGGGTATTAGTCTGGAACCCGGTCTAGTTTTCCCATCACTAGAAAACAAACAAGTGCAGCCAGGAACTGATCCGAGATTAAGATCTGAAGCCCTGATCTTAAAATTAAGTCCAAGAAACATATATGAAAAACACTTCAACAGATGGCAGTAGACCTATCTGGAGTTTGAGAGTTCTCCTTGTTTTGCAGTTTCTGTCATGGAGATGTATTTCAACATGGTGGATGAAGTGAAAATTGCAAATTACTAGTTTTAGAGAAGCTAAAGGTAAACCAAAAACTAAAGCTACCAATTAGAAAACAATAAGAAAATCTAAATGTAAAAAAAAATATTAGGCAAGAAAATAGCTCAGTAGTGCAAATGTATGGCATTAATTTATCAAAGTTTTGTTACAAATAAACTATACAAATAGTATTTAAGGATAAAAGAAGACCAGGGAAATCAAATATTTGATAAAACCATTAGCTATACAACTGCTGCAAAAAGGTTAAAAAAAAAAAACCTACTGTAAACATCCACTGTAAAAGAATATAATAGGGAAATTAAAAATACTGTAAAACATACAAAAAAGGACAAATAAAAAATGTAAATAGTAGTTAAAAAACAAATACAATATTAAGTAATTTACTGTAAATGTCAAAGAAATCTTCAAAAAGAGCAAATGCAGAAGAGCTTATTGTAAGGCAAAAATAAAAAGAATCTTTCTGTAAATTAAAAAAAATGTAAAAGGGCAAAGAAATTTACAATAAACCTTACTGTAATAGGCAAATTTTGATAAAGAAATGTTCTGAAATGGGATTAAAACATATTATAAAACAACCTTAGGAAATGTGTAAAAAAAAAAAAAAAATCTTTCACTGAAATGATAGAAATGAAAGAATGAAAGAAAGAAAGAAACCCTTACTGTAAAAGTCTGAATTAGGTGTGGCACTGTGACTATTTGCCATTCTGAGGTGACTTAAATTTTGTTTCTGAGAAACTGTTATTGCTGCAAAAAAATAATTCCTTTGATGTTATGTTTCTTTTTTTATTTTACACTAAGAAAAAAACATCAAATCAATGGAGCCTAAAAGCTCCATGCACATATATCCATAGAACCAACTATATTTACATCAGCAACCCACCTGAGGGCAAATTTGCTTGGATTTCAATGCCCACACAATTACCTATTCAGAACTGATTTGCTTGTGGTGCTCTGTGCTCACCAGAACTGCAGTGACTCACATTGTTCTTCTGTGTATACAACTTTCCTGACTAAAATACACACACACGCACAAAAAACATTGAGTATCAATCAGTAACATAATACAGTTATTAAAATCTTCTGAGTATAAAAATTTGCTTCTCAGGGATCTCTATACAACGGTCAATAACAGTCAATAAAATATCATATGATAACCATTCCAGGTAAAATAACTACTTCAGAATAATAGTATTTCTTTCCCCTTATCTTTGTTGAAGCAGCTCATGTAAATGTCTGATTATTGCCATGTTATATCTGAATTAATATGGGCATGACTAAGTAGCAAAATCAACCTAATCTTCGAAAATCAGGGCAAATAAACAGCAAATTTTTGTAAAATTTACTGGAAATTTTTTAATAAAGGACAAAAAACTAATAAAAATCTTAGGCCACTGTTACACTGTTCCCACTATGTCCGCAAAAAAATTGAGTGAACACAGAACGAATTTGTAAAACTTAGCAGCAACACAGTATGTATACCTATACAGTATGTATACCCCTGATGTGGAGCTGCCACACTATTTTTGGACATGTTCGAGAAAGCCTGGTGATTGAAACAAGATGCAGGGAGAAAAAGGATGTAGTAACAATGGCATTGATCAATTAACAACGTAACGAGCACCTTTTAGCGATTTCAGTGAAGTACTACGTACAAGCATGGTGTATATAGGAAACATTGGATGGAGTTGTTGCTACATCAATGGAGTTCGCAAAACGACCTCTTCAGGCTTGTCCTATGACCACGGCACGTCCATGCCATGTTGTAGAAGACGCCTTAAGTTCATATTACATTCTTATAGTGCTTACCATGTTTATGCTGGACTTCACTATCAGTCACGTTCAGAGAATTTAGAATATATACTGGATCCAAATCCTCACACTATCACTTCATGATGAAAAGCGCATGGTGAGAGCCTGGTGCGATCTGATCGGACATAAGTAATAACGCTGTTCAGTGTCATGTGACTTGGTGATTGCATGATCATGTGCATAAAAAGAAATCAGTGACAACATGATCAATGCATTGAGAACCTGACAGGGACGTGGCTAGCAAGTATTATGAACTTGATCAATACACATTTTTCAAATCTGACCCTGTTTTTCCCACCATGTTCAATATTTTTAGGATGCAGCGGGTACTTCATAGTCTTTGTCATAATGAGACATGGGCAAAAAAAAAAAAAAAAAAAAAAAAAAGAGAGAGAGACTTTGACTAGGTATGTAGGGGTGCAAATTAAAAAACAAGTTAAAGAAACACTGTAAAATGAAAACTTTATATAAATAAGTAAAATTAAAAACTTGCCTTATAGGGAAACAACAGTTAACTGTAACAGGGTAAATTAAAAAGTAATAATTCTGTTAAGAGCAAATGCAAGAAGTGTTCAAGTCAACCTGGGACTTTTGAATGTGCAGAACAACAGAACACATGATTTTTTTTTTATTTAGTTGTGTCCATTTCCTCCCCATCACTAGGGGGTGGTCAACATTAAGGCTACTACTACCACTCAGTCCGGAGGGCTGAAGATTATCACGCGTTTTTTTCCGAACCACATGATGCCAGCCGGCCACATCTTTTCAAACTGCTCGCTCGAACTGTGGCGGCGTGTAAAACTCGGAGGACAGCGCTATCCGCTCTTTCCACTTGCATGAGCTCACGGACGCTCCTGATTGGCTGTAGAGCCGTGATTAATGCGAGAGCCTCCCATCATCCCTCGCCTCTGAGAGAGCTCGTCCAATCAGCTCTCTCTAGACCTCCGGCTGCAAGAGGTCAGCATCACCCGGCAATCGAACTCACGATCTCCAGGTGATAGGGCGAGTGCTTTACCACTGTGCTTTACCACGAAAAGAATTATACTTTTATTCCCCTATATAATCCCTTGCCATATTGATGGATTTATACAACATTTCACTAGTGCTTGGATACCAAACTGGGCTCCCTGGGACTCCTTCAAATGGCCCGAACATGCGGACACGGCTTGGGGCAAGGTCAGGACCGTATGGGGGATGTGACAACTACCAGCCGAGTTCCTGTAATGTGCAACTGGTGTTGGTGAATGAGTGTGTGTACAATTCCCACAGAGTTTTACGTCTCTTCCGCAATCTGTCAAGTTATCTATGGATTGTCAAATATCAGCCGTTCCACTCGATTATCATTCATAGATCTACGGCCTTCTTTAAAAACATTGCACTATTCAAATATTTTACTGCAGCTAAGAGTCTCATCACCATGCTGCGTTGATATCTTCTGTAAATATCATTGAGTTTTACGCCTTCATTCACAAGAAATTTCATCACCAGTCCTGGTTCGACTTGAACGCTTAGTTGTTGAAGGCGCCAAGTTCATTCAATGTCTATTTATTCTATATGTTTGAGTGAATATGATCATAATTAGTATAATGTCATAATTAATATAACATACCTCACACACAAGCTGTCTTATTATATTCATAAATAAGAAGACATTGTTAAAAAAAAAAATCAAAAACATTTCATTTTATTAAAAAAGAAGAATCAACAGCAAAATACAAAACAACATTCAGAAGTATAGAAAAATCCACCCAGAAATGTTTAAAGGACTTGAGGAGTAGTGGTGTCTCAAAATGGATTTCCAATAGGTCATGTTTGAAAACATTTTTTTTTCCTTAATATGGGATTGAACAGACTATAAATTCAATACTTCCAGTTGTACCGTTATAATTCATAGTTTTAAAAATATCAGTCATAAAACGATTTGAAAACAGTGTACAAGTCACTTAAAAATGAACATAAAAAAAATAAAAAATCACACAAGACAGATAAAAATATGAAACAGTGTTATTTGGGTATAGTGTTATCCAGAACGAGTCAAAACTATAACAAAACCTCACTGTGCATACATCACAATCTCAATGTCTCCTAGCAACCAATATATACCGAAACCAGTCAAACGTTTGGACACAAGATTGGATTTACTTTCTACATTCTAGAACAATACTGGATTTTTTTTTTCCAAACTATAAAACACATGGCATTAAGTAATTAAGTAACCACAACAACAGTCAGTTGTTATTTTAAAACACGAACGTCAGCTGTTCTGAATAATTTTAGCAAGAACAGTATATTGTCGAGTGCATTTGCAAAATCTATCATCAAGCTCCATGATGAAACTGACCTTTCCAGGAAAGCAAGACCAGAACTTACTGTACCTCTGCTGCAGAGGAGAAGTTCACTTAGAGTCACCAGCCTCAAAAATCACCAATTAAAATACAGCACCTCAGATTAGAGCCGTTATGGAGGATTTACAGAGTATAAGTAGAAGATACATCTTAATATCAACTGTTCAAAAGAGATTATTGCATATTTTGGACGCCTTCAGCATTGTTTTATAGTGTAGAAAAAAAAATCAGCAAAGACCATGGATTTAGAAGGTGTGTCCAAACCTTTGACTGGTAGTGTACATGAACTTACTTCAGACTGTAAAAATGCCTACGGCTGCGATATCAATCCCAAGCCCGACCATTTCTCCAGTTTTCTAAGAGAAGGCATTGAACTGATGAACTCCACCTCGAGCGATGATGTATTACCTCAATAATGTATAAATCTCAGGTGATTAATAAATAAAAAGCACACAACCACCTTTTTATCTGAAATCAAAAATATGATCTTTTTGTTGCAAAAATATATAACTATAATGTTTTTCCTTTCGAAATACTGCCAGCGCTAAACGTAATGATTTTACAAACCAAAAGAAAAAAAAAAAAATCATACCACTTTATTTGAAGGCGGTGTTCATAGATCTCCTAGGACCACCCTACACCTGTGTTTCATGACAACCGATACAACCCTATATAAAACATTTATTTAAACAGACAGTGATGACAAACTCTGCTTTTGCCAGTTTGGGGTCATTCGTTGACTTTGTCGTTAAGAGTACGTATGATGTACGATGATGTAACATCGCTTGAATGTTTCATGAAAGCCTGTGGCCAAATCATGGCACTTGTCGGGTTCTTTACAGTTCCTGTTCATACTTGATGTGTGAAAATCACTGTGACGTCCAAAAAGGGCACGAAACCACAAAGTCATTAGCATGTACGTATGGCGTTGTAACACTGTCACCTCACCTGTGTCAGCCATTGACAGCTGAGCCCTATTAGCATTCTCTAACATTTACGCAGACTTATGTCAGACATGACGCCTGATAAACAACACACTTACTTGCCAAAAAACCTCAACTGACTCGATCGTGGCAAAAAATAAATAGATTTAAGTTAAATGGATAAACAATACAACCAAAAGCATTCAGTAGTGTTTAAAAATCAGGTCCCTTCTTGTCCTTTTCACCTTTTATTTCATCTAATGACATGCTTCTTCCAAAAAAAAAAAAAAAAAAAAGACATTTTCTCCCCAACGTTGGCAGGACACACGCAGAATTCATTCCAGGCTCCAGAAGAGCTACTCTACTCACCATTTGCATTTCCCTCACTCACATAACAGCTTCGATACGACACAGGCAGCATTTACCAGAGGATGCTCCAGTAGAGAAGCTGTAGCAGCTGCGGCGGCTTACGCTGTGGCCTGAAGGCAGAAGGTTCTCTCAGCGCAGACCCTAGTGCAAGTGGGAGCCTTTGTTTAATAGGACCTGCTGCTCTAGATCTGCTCCACAGGGGCGGCCTCGTCTTTAGGTGGCGGCTCCAGGTGAATAGGGGTAATGTGCGCAGGCTTCCGAGCGCTGTAGGGAATATGTTGAATATGTAAGGTCGACTTAAAGAGTTGCAAGCGGTTTTTCGAGATGTATGGACTCTGACTTACGAGTACGGAGAGATCGGAACAGCTAAGACGAGGACATGGTTTTTCTTCCTGAAGAGCCTCCAGAGGCCTCTGTGATAGCCTCGCACATCTAAATCCCACACATGCAGGCACTACAGGGGGGGGGGGGGGAATCACAAAACTTAGATTCTATAGTTTGCACTGGTAACATCTCCAAGTCAACACTAGAGGGCAGTATGCCCCTTTTGAAAGAATGCATTAAAAATATATCAAATAGGAAATGCATGGAAAAAACATTTTATATTAGAATTCTGTTATGTAAAAGTACTACCAGCAATAAAGTCATATAATTTGCAAAATAAATAGTTAAATAAAAGTATATCTTAAAATTCCAAAATCTCAAGACAGAATAAAAATTTTAAGGTGTGTTTTTGTGTCTGGTTTTAATCAAGTGTCCTGATGAATTTTTATTTTACACTCACACAGCGATCTATACAGATGATATTTCAATATATAAATAATTTGTGCTAAGGTGCTATTAAAACATCCAACATAACTTTATTACTAATACTTTGAGTAACTTTTTCTTATGTACACTTCATTACTAAATGTCAGTTGTACCTTGGCCAGCTCAGTCCAGGTGCTCGTGTCTGTCTCCTGCTCCATCTTGATGAACATTATGTAGGTCTTTCCTTCAGTGTCTGGGATGAACGAGTCTTCACATGGGTTCTTGCTGTGATCCAGAACTTCTGCCTCACTGCAATTACACAGACATGATATGACAGAGTGATGAAATTTTTATTATTATTTCTAAGAGCAGCTACATGTGTTTCTCTTGACCAGGTCACTGCATAAAGTAACACATTGCGCATGACTTCTAAAATAATGTAATTTAATAAAAATATAAAATGAAATCAAGGGCTTCATGTTGTTTGTTCTGATGAGCCAAAGCAGCCTGTTAGAATAAGACAGAGCGGATTTACCGTAGCAGACTCTGGACCTCAACTTCATAGGCATCTTTTTTTAATCTATTAACACAAATGTAAACAAATAATCAATGTAAAATCAGTCTGGTTTGGCTTAAATGTAATATAGTTGACAGCTAAATGTCATACATACCCATCAACATTTTTCAACTGAACATTTGGGACAGTGTTAAACTTGTGCTTCTTAAAGTATACTTCCTATAAAGAAAAATATTTTTATTTTTCAAAAACTGTGGAATTTTCAGATTAACAAAAATTTTTACGTGTTACCGTGAAGTATGCGGAATGAAGGTGCGAGATTGTGTTTATTAAGTAGATTTCAATTGCACACTCTCAAGTGCGTATTAAAAAGTGTACAGCGCCATCTGTTGAATTTTGAGATGAAGTAAATATATTTTCCCAAGGTTGATTTTTTTTAATGATAGTGTTTTCCATTTAAATTTAAAATTAGAAATTCTCTAATTCTCTTCTGTGGGCTGATTGTGATGAAATGAACCGAAATAATTTTTCCCAAAGATCTTCAAATGTACAGAAATTTACAGTTTTATACAATCTATATAAACATATTGCACATTTTGAAGCTTTAGCTGAATTTGTAGCCAGAAAGACTTATTAATTACCAATCATTTGGTTTAGGACCGCAAAAAGAATTATCCAAATTGATATTAAAGGAGAAACTAATTTCTTCATGGATTAGAATAAAATAGCTCACAATTTCTTGTGTGTTTTTTTTTTAACCCAAAAGCAAATTTGACAAACAATACAGACAATATAATATTTTTATGTATATGCAAAATGGATATTTTAGTTTTTTATAAATATTGTATAGTTATTTATATTTTAACTTTTGGTTAACAGAAAGGTACAAGGAGTTAATCCTAAAGTTGATTTCCTGATTCAAATCATTGAAAAACAAGAGTCAAGGCCTAAACGTAGGAATCGATTCCACACATCAAAAATAATTTACGATCTTCAAAGCATGGCGAGCTATATTTACGTTCTGCATCCAGGAGTCTTAGTTACTGAGACAACTGGTAGATACTGTTCGTTAAAACAAACCAAACTCAGATCAGACATGTTCACATCAATTCAGTCCATCGTTCTTGATCTATTTTTAAGTGTACGCTCTGTAGCAATTGGCAAAATCCTTACTCACATGGAAGTAACCGTTCATGTTGAGGCCAACGATGCCAAAGTGATAGGAGCGGGAGACATCGGGAATGATGCACTCTCTCCCCTTCCTCTGCTCGGGCATTCGCATCCACATATCCCAGTCCCACAACTGGCAGAGAGAAATCACACATGAACGTGGAGAATGTGTGAAATTAGCATGTCTCTAGGTGTAGGTCTACTGTGTAACAGGAATGATTGACTGCCTAAAACAAATTGGTTTTAAGATAGCATTCATACCTTCTCAGGTGTGGGCCATTTGGGTTCTAGTTCATCCTTGTAGAGGCTCTTTTTGAGGACCCAGCCCAGGCCGGGCATACTCTCCACCCTGTAAAGCAGTGACGGGTCCTCTGACGTGTGCTCGTAGCCCTAAAAGTAAAAAATAAATAAATCTAAGAATGTATGGTCATTATCATTACCTTATATACCGGACAGCCATAATATTACAACACAAAACATTATGCCCAGGATTGTGTAGGTTCCTCTTGTGCTAAATGGGCAGCTCTGGCACTTGGGAACAGAATGGGAGCAGATCCTTTGGGTGCTGTGAGACGCGAGGTGAATCAGACATCCATTGGGTAATCAATCAGATTGGGATCTGGAGAGTTTGGAGGTTGGGTTGGGAGTCTTTAGCTCTTTGCTACGGTGGCCGAGAAGTGCAAATCAAAATAACAAAACCGAAAACAAAAAAACAAAACCAAATACAATATAATAAATCAGAAAATACAACAACATATCCAGATACAAAATACCAAATGAGAAAACACGACAATTCAGTCAAACGGGAAAAGGTAGGTATAGTTGTGCGAATTAAATTCTTATTGCTGATTGGATGAGACATCTGTCAATCAAGACATTTAAGCAAGTACTATCAAGTGAAGTCAGGATAACTTTTAAAGCACATTTAACACATCTTAGTTGACCAAAGTGCTGTATAATCCTAAAATACTGAAATGAATCCTAAAATGAAAATACATCTAAATATCCGTGTGGCTTGTATGTCTTGATACGTCTCATCCAATCAGCGATAAGAATTTCTTTCGCAAACTATACCTACCTTTTCCGGGTTGACTGAATTATTGTTGTGTTTTCTCATTTGTTATTTTGTTTTCAGTTTTGTTATTTTTTTTGCACTTCTCGGCCACAGTATTTTGCCTACTGGGCCGTGTGCAAGGTGAGCTTGTAATGCACTGGATGTTCTAGCATCTTTCTATTGCGTCCAGCATTGACTTTTTTCACAACTGAGTTGTGCTGAATTGACTGTTCTGTGGGATCGGACCAGACGAGCTGGCCTTTGGTCCCCCGAAGGTATTAGTGAGGCTTGGGGTCCCATGATCTTGTCAGCAGTTTAATGGTATATAATAGATAATCAATATTAGTGTGTTAAAGGTATGGCTGATTGGTGTATATTACATATTACACCAATCCTTGTGACATTATATTCGTTCTCAGTCTTTTCGTTTGCAAAGGTTTTTAAATCCTGCTAGTAGTTTCTATTGCACTACCAGACACCGATTTTTACAGATTAATCAGTGCATGGTCAAGGTAAATGCATTATTTAAAAATTATAGCTAAAAGACCCTTTTTATGCTTTATAGCTACACTTTAAATTGTATATTGCAACCTGTATACATAATTTACACTATATGCTTATCTTTCTTCATTTTCATGATTTCGGCAATGTTTGCTTTATCTTATTCGCGTTTTCTCATAAAGTGTCTGAATACATTAAGACATGTAAAGAATCTAAGAAATCCTTGCTGTCCGTCATTAAGTCTAAATACAGCAATTGTAATACAGTGGAACCTTGGAATACGAGCATAATTCGTTCCGGAAGTGGGCTCATATTCCAAATCACTCGTAAACCAAATGAAATTTTCCCATAAGAAATAATGGAAATTCAAATTATTCGTTCTACAGCCCCAAAAAAATATTTACATAAAAATAATTAACACAAAATATAAAGTAAAAATAAAACAAATTAACCTGCACTTTACCTTAAAAAAAAAGTAAAAATAAATCCGGACAGATAAGTGTTTCCATTTATGTACACAGACGCTGTGTATGTGTGTTTTTCTCTCTCTTGCGCTGCCGAGTGTGTGTGTTATGTGTGTGCCAAATTACGCAGGGTGTCAAATTACGCGCACACACACACAACACACACACTCAAACACTGACACACACTAAAGACGAGAGAGAGTGTGTGAACCGGCACGGTGTCAAATTACGTGTGCGCACACACTCCGCAGCGCAAGAAAAACAAAAACACACACACACACGGATGTTGATTATACCAGTAAGAGATGAGCACTAAGACCCAGCAGGGGAGACGATTACCCCTCTGGCAAGAGAGAAAAAAATAAGTTGGCTCAGTTGTGATCACGTGACGCTCGGTATCAAATCAAGAAGCGCATGCGTGATACATGATACTCGGTAGGGTTGTTCCGATTCCGATACTGGTATCGGAAATGCTGCCGATACCACAAAAAAAGCTGGCATCGGAATCGGCGAGTACTTGAGTCCACGTACCGATCCGATACCATTTTCCTAAACATAACCTATTTATGCCCGCTAGCTTTGCTAGCTTAGCTTACTTACAGAGTGTCACGGCGTGCGCCTGTGATGGGCGTGCGCCCAAATTGATATTGCTCCTCGCTCACTAGTTAGGCGGCCTCCCCCCCCTTTAGGTATGTGAAGTAGCAGGGCCGCAGAATCAGGCAACGGCCCATGAGCTATTGCCGCTATAAAACACAGCGGGGAGTGTAGCTCGGGGTCTGACTGGTGGGAAGCTGGACTTTGCGACGCGGTGGATTTTATGAGAGAGAGTGGCACAAGAGCGGGGCGATGTGATGCGCCCCAGAGACTTTAAAAAGGGGAGCGCCTTTAATCTCCGCGAGAGGAGCGCGTGAACGAGCTGCACGAGCTCCCGCGGCACCTTCACTTCCGCGTCGAGCCCGCCTTCGCATCCCTGCCGCCGAAGGGGAAAAGACCGCAGAGAGCCTTTAACCCTTTCCTTACCCATTTTTCTAAATAAATGACCCTTTTTCCTGTAAGACCTCGCCTCGTGTCCGTGTTTCATGGTGTCGCCCGTGCACTTAGGGTCGAACCCGTTACACAGGGCTAGTAGTATTTTACTTAAAAAAAGAAATTATATATATATTAGTATATATATATATATATATATATACACATATATAATGTGTGTGTATATATATATATATATATATATATATATATATATATATATATATATATATATATTAGTATATATATATATATATATATATATACATATATAATGTGTATATATATATACACACACACACACACACACACACACAGTACAGATACACACCCAGGTATCGGATCGGTACTCGGTATCGGCCGATACCCCGAGCCCAAGTATCGGAATCGGTATCGGGAGGGAAAAAATGGTATCGGAACATCTCTAATACTCGGTGCTCGTAAACCAAGACAATGTTCGTTTTTCAAGTCTAAATGTATTAAAAATCTTTGCTCGTATTGCGGAACACTCGCAAACCGCGTTACTCGTAATCCGAGGTTTTACTGTATTTTGTATTATATCATTATGAATTTATGCTATCATTAGACTAATTATTAATTAGTATTTACTGAGAGTAAAAATAATTCTAAGTTTAGATTTAGTATGTTTAATGCACTGTCCAGTAGAATTGCTATGATTGCACCTTTAAATAAAGGCCACACTATTATTTTAACACTCACCTGATCGTTCCATGCTGATATGCAATAAATGCTGTCATCTTCATTAAGCAAATGAATGGTTTGACTCAGGAAGCTAAAGAAAAAATGCATTATAAACAACCCCAAAAAACATGCTATACATTTTTTTTGTAGTATAGTTTTAATAATTTGAGCATTATGTACAGAGCCCCCCCAGGTGTCACATGGAGTATCAGTCCACATGGTTTCTTAACTAAAGCACTGACTTGGTTTGTTGATCCGTACACTCAGTTTACTGAACCATGCGGTCAGTTTTTCAATCCGTGATCAAACATTCTGCCATAAATATTATAGTACCTCATGACCCCTAGGGGTCTCTGTAGTTACAGTTTCCAAATATGACTAAATCAATACCCATCTCCAATCAGGGCACTAACTCTTTCTGTTGGAGCTTGCTGCCCTCTAGTGACCACGACCATATAATGCAAACATTACTCGGCTTACATACCTGTAGAAATCAATGGAAATATCCAGATCTTCCTCCAAAACAATGGCAAAGTTGGCATCCTAAAAACAAACAAGATTTGTCAAACCCAAACATGCAAACTGGTATAAAAGAGTTCAGGGTTTTAAATACTACTGGATGGAATGAACCTCACCGGGTGTAGATTGAACGTTGCAGTCAAACTGGCTTTGTAGTGCTATATAATAAAAGCACATTGTGAATAAATTATTGCTTTTTAGTAACCGTCAATACTTTTTTTATTCTGTTATTGTATCAGGATATAAAACAGTTTAGGTCTGATCAATTACCTGGGATACACGGGCATTTTTAATGCTAATGGGTGTGTGCTGAACTCCTTTAAGCCCAAACAGCTCCACCACATCCATGGGCTCCTGTACAATATAGAAGTGAATACAATCAGAGTTTGTAAAACGTTCATAAAAAGAAAGTCTTTATTCATCCTTGAATAATTTATCAGGATTAAAGAAAGCACCATGTTTTCAAAGTAATTTATCTTTACACGAATGCAAATTTGTTCTCTCACCATACTTTGTACTCACTATATTTTCAAATACTACATCACTCTAAAGTCATAAGGTTCAATAAGATCATCATATTTTACTGCAGTTTGCCTTGTGAAAGCTAGATCTTATACAGCTAGTGTGTACAGTGTCATCAGAGTTATTGTCATACGAGGTAACATAAGAGATTATAATTAAAGCTGTCGTTACTTGGTCTTAGCTAAGGATTCTCATATTCCTTAGAGACAAGTTTGCCATCAGTAATTAACGTGACTGCATGCTATGAGACAGACATTGTCTTTCATGACTATTTCTTCAACATTTACTTTAATACTTTGTGCAATTTAAAGAATTTATGTAATGTTTAGCACTCTGGACATTTTATATTCAGCTATGAGAATAAAAAGCTCAGTGGGACCTTGACCTTTTCTCTATGCAACTTCCCCTCAGGCACTTTAAAGCGATACCTATTTAGCAATGAATTTGTACCTTCACTCAGTCTGACCTCAATTAATTTCAAGTGTGAAAGAGACAAATGTAGAGAAGACAAAAGAAACTGTACCTCATAATAACCATCTATAAAAACCGTGATCATTTGTGGGTTCACACCATGGGAGGACAGGAGGGATCGAAGCATCCTGAAGACACACACACACACACACACACACACACACACACACACACACACACACACACACACACACACACACACACACACACACACACACAGAGCTGCTTAAAATGCTTCTCAGACATGCTGCACATCAGATTATAAAAACAGGATTGTGCTCATAACTAACCTGTAGAGATAATTTGGTCTATTTCCAGCGATGACAGCAACTGGGATGTTGTGGGCATTATTGTTAGGAAGCTAAAAATACAAGAACAAGGTTGTTAACCTCATAACATTCTGTTGTTACATTATACATTTAAAAAACATCCCTAAACAAAGTATTATACAAAATGTGAATTGAATTGCATCAATTATGTGCGTGTGTTGCGCCCTGGGAAAACCATTCATTGTGTGAACATTGTGAAATTGGCACAGATTAGATAGATGTTTTTTTTTATTTTTTATTATTATTATTAATATTATTCCTATAATCAAAAAAGAGACTGAAGAATTCAGTATGTTTATACCGGCTCTGGATTAAACTCTATTGGTGCTGGATCCTTGCAACTGCAGATGCTTCCATATCCCTCTACTTTACTGCAGAAGAGTTTCCTCCTTCGGTTCAGCTCCGTGTCCGCCCAGTGGCACTCTGCCTCTACAAAACCAAACACAGACCTGCTGGTAAACTTGAGGACTGGCAGTAATCGTATTCCGTTACCACAAACATTAAAAATAGGGGGGAAAAATAATCGATTCGGTTATGAATCGTGATTCTTTTGTGTGGCTATTCATGCATTGACTCCAAAATTGATTTAAAAAATAAAATTAATTTCATATTTACAGTGACTTGCAAAAGTATTCGGCCCCCTTGAACTTTTCCACATTTTGTCACATTACAGCCACAAACATGAATCAATTTTATTGGAATTCCACGTGAAAGACCAATACAAAGTGGTGTACATGTGAGAAGTGGAACGAAAATCATACATGATTCCAAACATTTTTTACAAATAAATAAATGAAAAGTGGGGTGTGCGTAATTATTCAGCCCCCTTTGGTCTGAGTGCAGTCAGTTGCCTGTAGACATTGCCTGATGAGTGCTAATGACTAAATAGAGTGCACCTGTGTGTAATCTAATGTCAGTACAAATACAGCTGCTCT
The DNA here is from genome assembly GCA_030522415.1 of Channallabes apus. Classification (NCBI taxonomy): domain Eukaryota; kingdom Metazoa; phylum Chordata; class Actinopteri; order Siluriformes; family Clariidae; genus Channallabes; species Channallabes apus. The sequence continues at coordinate 11,603,756 of CM060112.1, read as the reverse complement.
GTGACGGCCTCAGAGGTTGTCTAAGAGAATATTGGGAGCAACAACACCATGAAGTCCAAAGAACACACCAGACAGGTCAGGGATAAAGTTATTGAGAAATTTGAAGCAGGCTTAGGCTACAAAAAGATTTCCAAAGCCTTGAGCATCCCACGGAGCCACTGTTCAAGCGATCAGAAATGGAAGGAGTATGGCACAACTGTAAACCTACCAAGACAAGGCCGTCCACCTAAACTCACAGGCCGAACAAGGAGAGCGCTGATCAGAAATGCAGCCAAGAGGCCCATGGTGACTCTGGACGAGCTGCAGAGATCTACAGCTCAGATGGGGGAATCTGTCCATAGGACAACTATTAGTCGGCCTTTATGGAAGAGTGGCAAGAAGAAAGCCATTGTTAACAGAAAACCATAAGAAGTCCCGTTTGCAGTTTGCCACAAGCCATGTGGGGGACACAGCAAACATGTGGAAGAAGGTGCTCTGGTCAGATGAGACCAAAATGGAACTTTTAGGCCAAAATGCAAAACGCTATGTGTGGCGGAAAACTAACACTGCACATCACTCTGAACACACCATCCCCACTGTCAAATATGGTGGTGGCAGCATCATGCTCTGGGGGTGCTTCTCTTCAGCAGGGACAGGGAAGCTGGTCAGAGTTGATGGGAAGATAGATGGAGCCAAATACAGGCCAATCTTGGAAGAAAACCTCTTGGAGTCTGCAAAAGACTTGAGACTGGGGCGGAGGTTCACCTTCCAGCAGGACAACGACCCTAAACATAAAGCCAGGGCAACAATGGAATGGTTTAAAACAAAACATATCCATGTGTTAGAATGGCCCAGTCAAAGTCCAGATCTAAATCCAATCGAGAATCTGTGGCAAGATCTGAAAACTGCTGTTCACAAACGCTGTCCATCTAATCTGACTGAGCTGGAGCTGTTTTGCAAAGAAGAAAGGGCAAAGATTTCAGTCTCTAGATGTGCAAAGCTGGTAGAGACATACCCTAAAAGACTGGCAGCTGTAATTGCAGCAAAAGGTGGTTCTACAAAGTATTGACTCAAGTGGGGTGTGCGTAATTATTCAGCCCCCTTTCATTTATTTATTTGTAAAAAATGTTTGGAATCATGTATGATTTTCGTTCCACTTCTCACGTGTACACCACTTTGTATTGGTCTTTCACGTGGAATTCCAATAAAATTGATTCATGTTTGTGGCTGTAATGTGACAAAATGTGGAAAAGTTCAAGGGGGCCGAATACTTTTGCAAGCCACTGTATAATAAAAATTAACTAGTCAATCAGCTAGTGACCAGAATTCTCTGGATTTCAGCTTGACTGGCTGGACCGGTGATTGTCCGATCAGCCTCAGATACATATACAGATATAAATGATACTGTACAGAGCGCAGAAGCTTCCACGACAGAAACGCATTTTTCCGACGTTCCATTATCAAAAATCGCGCACATTAAAAAGCCTCCGATCTGCTGTTTTCCTCCAAACTCTGTAAGCGAACGAGTCTCAAACCCACTCATTACACACCAGTCTCAAAACACTGTGAGTGCTAATGAGTTGAAACTCACAAGTGTTAGAAGCCAAGTTGAGTTTGGAAGCATCTGACGCAGTAAAACGTCACTGTGTCTTTAAAATCCTTCTGAACTACTTACACAACTTCTTTCAGTGTGGTAGGAGTGAATTATTTAAATGAATGAATGAACGAATACTTTTATCATCATTCAGAAACATACAATGGAATTACATTGCAGTTGACTCACTGATTCTGACTGATAGGGGAAGAAGAAGAAAAAAAAGGTAATAAAAATATTTTTCACAGTAAATAAATAAATTACAGGCTGATTAATAGATATATTGTAGAGCTGATGAGAATATGTTGCGGAATGATTCATGAGTAAAATACAATTGATGAACATCTGATGGAAAATATATCGCAGAGTAAGTAACCTACAGGATATATTAAACATATTAATGTAATACTAATATAAATTCTAAGCTAATATATTGCACAAAAGACTAATGTTGATATACTGTATAGCACAGAAGAAAGTTCATCAAGTTTGTTTAGAAATATGATCAATTATAGATGCTCAGTAAAAATGAGAATTTTTAGTGGAATTAAATTTTAAGTTAAATGTTAAACATCTGTATTTGTAGTTGCTAGGCTTAGTTTTTAAGTGAGAAAAGTAATGTTATAAGGAACAAGCTACATTTAATTAATCATGAAACCTTTTTTAAAGATGTAAAATTGTAAAGAAAATGTAATATCGAATCGAGATATTAATAAAATCGTGATTCTTAAGTGAATCGGCACCTGATGAACAAGCAGCTCAAAGACAGCTGAGACATTAAATAATCTGCCAAGTGGCTATTGCATTCGTCATGTAAAGGTACTGATACTGAAGATTCAGGACGTGCATGTTAACAAAAACAAAGTCAAGCGAATAAGGCAGGTCTGTACCCTCAGCTGCTGTGAGCTGAACCTCTGTCTTCAGCAGCACAGGATCTCCCCAGGTGGAGAGAGCTGGTGATTTCGAGTGCTTCTCCCCATACACCTGACCTAAAAAGACAGCTTTAATGAGTTGCTATACACGCTCTATATGGTTCATTCAAATGTCTAATACTCCAAAAATCGTGTATTAACTGTTGGTTGAACAGCATGACGTTCTTCACATAATAAATAAGCTATGAATTAAATAATGCAATGATAAATATCCACAGATTTTTGTGTGCTTTTTTGTATAGCAAATAGAGCATCCTTACCTCCTTTTTTCACAACCAGAGTCCACATGTCTCTCCAGCTAAGAGTCACCGCCACCTGACTGCCCAGGCCCTTTAACAGGTTCTTGGCAGCATCTTTCAAATGGAAGGTTCCTTCATCCTGAGTGCAGCACACAAGACAAGTCGATCAGCTTTGACTACACTAGTGCTCACACTACATATCCAAGAGGGGAAGGAAAAAAACGAACAAACTAATATCTAATGTTGGACCTTGATGGTGAAGATTAGGACTCTGCCACGAGTGACCATGTTGAGAAAGAGGATCATAGCTTCATCCTCATGGGGAGAGTACGTGTCAAACACTCGCTTAGCCATTACATGTCCCTGCGCAGGGAAGACAAGACATTACAGGATATAACTTCATACCATCAACTTGCATGATTTCAACTATATATATTAACTTTACATTCTGGACACACAAGAATCACTATACAGTAAATGTAAAGCAGCAATAGTCATTTAAGCCTCAGAAAAATAACAAGGCTCATCAGGCAGTCCTGTGTCCTCCTAAAGTTTAATCTTCTACGATAACCAAAGCTATTAGGCTGTTTTTTTTCCTGCATGGTTCGAGGAAATGTTAAGCTCTACTTACAGTCGCCTGATTGAGCACTATGACATGTATGCCTCTTCCCTGCTCCCGCATCTCGTCCTCCAAAACCTAAATACAGCAGCCCATAATGAACAGATTCTTTTCCAGAAATGTTTTACTTATAGTATACATACCACAAATGGCCAAAAAGTCAACTGAACTCAAAAAGACAAAAAAAGAAAATGGTTTAGCAGGAAGAACTACTCACGGTGGTTCCGTCCACAGCCACGTACACCTTGGAGCGACTGGAGTACACCTCAATGTCCAACACCTTGCGTCCACTGGCTGGTCTTCGAGGTGTTTCCATGTTGGCCAAGGCATCGTCTGAGAAATAAATGTTAAATATGTGATGACAGCTCAGTCCCTTGTCTAACAAATGGGAGATTTACAAAATGATGACACTGAAGACTCCTTCCAAATATGCTAAATGACAAATCTTTCCAGAAAAAACATCCTCATACCATTGCTTAAACGGCATCTAAATTGGTTTGTGCAAAGCAACCACTATAGGAATGAAAAAGAAGGATTTTCGCTATGTAACCAAATGTGATTTAAGCACCAGAAAAGATTAAAATATTTAGCTTTCTACAGTTAACAAGAAAGCAAAGAAGTCATGGAAGTCATTTATAGTCATATTTAATATTTGTATAACATCCAAAAGACATGTTGGTTGTTGATCTCACTTAGAGCAGCGATAAACAGGTCATCACCTAACCAACCTCTATTTTTGTTTAGAATAGCTTAGAAGAGCTATTCTATTGAAGTAGTGTAAAACGTAGTGCACATGGAAGAGTACCATAATCTGGAGCAGGATCTTCCTCACTCGCTGCTCTCCTCGTTTCCAGAATAAGCTTGATGTTGACAATCACAGTAATGAACAAGAAAAGGACCGCACCACCCTGAGGACACGAAAATGCACAAGAACTCACCCAAAAGCGCAAAATGATGCGATCGTGTTAGATAAAATAAAAGTGCTCCGGGTGGAAATGAGGGAGGTCACCTGGCAAATTCGGCGTAGAGCCCGTTTGTTGGTGAGTTTGTATTTCCAGGTGAGGTAAAAGCTGCGCTGCTGTCGCGGGATGAAGGGTTTGGCTCTGGGGTTTGGGGTCCAGGAGTCCATTATCCCTGTAACTCACTGCCCACTGTTGCTACCAAGGGCAAAAAGAGACCAGTATTAATGAAATTTTATTTTTGAAGGAATTGGTGGTCATTAGGGATGGGAAACACCAGGGACCAGGAGATCACTTTCCAATAACAAACAAATAGCAGATCCTGTTCCGAGTGCAGAAGCTTCTGAGTGATGCAACAGAAACACGTTTGTTTGGACGTGTTAAAAGCCTCCGATCCCTTTTTGTCCGAACTACGTTAGCGAATTAGTTTAGAAAAACACACGCTTATCACAAAACATTATGAGGACTAATTAGTCAAAAATTTGGTCGGAGGCCTTGCGCACCTGCATGCCTGCAGCCACTTGATCCACACACTCACTATCGAACTTGAACTTTGCCACTTTGGTGGCATTTAAGGAGGTAAAACGTTGCCGTTTCCCTATGATTCTACAGGTGGTACACTCTTAATTATTAATGGTATGACTTAACTGTTGGCTTTAGAAATTGTCTAAAAGAAATAGTCATTATAGTGGACAACAGAGATATGTGCTTTTCAGTAAAATGTTAAACTCTTGTATACAAGTTATTTTGTATTGCTTCACTTCGTTTTTAGAAGAGAAAATTAATGTTGTAAGGATCGGTCTACTCATTAAACCTTTTTTAAGGTTTGAAATTGTAACACCAGAAGTAGCTCAGTGGTTAAGGCATTGGACTATGGTTCGGAAGATCCCAGGTTCAAACCCCACAACCACCAAGTTGCCACTGTTGGGCCCTTGAGCAAGACCCTGAACCCACAACTGCTCAGATGTGTAATGAGATAAGAATGTAAGTCGCTCTGGATAAGAGTGTCTGCCAACTGCCTAAATGTAATGTAATACAATCAAGGGGAAAAACTTTATATTGAAACTGGATATTTATAAAATCGCATTACAATGGTACCTTGGCCAACAAAATTAATCCGTTCCGAAAATGAGTTCTTAAGGGTCGTGAAACTGTTGAACGCTTGTAAATGCAGAACTACTCCCAAGTTTCTGTTCTTGCGCCCGCCTTTTCGATTCATTGTGTGTGTGTGCATATACAGTATATACTCCTGTCTCCCACAATAAACTTTAAACATCTCACTGAGCACTGACTTGTGTGTTTCATCGAGGGGTTCCCTGGTACCAGGCGGGACAAGCAAAATACAGGCTGAGCACTGAGTAGAAAAAAAGGGGTTCTACCAAAAGTCAAGAAACCCTTACACTCGGTTTGTTCGCTTGTATGCTGAAAATGCTTGGTACACCGGGGCAAATTCCTTGCATAATTTCAGTTGTTAAGGCAAAAACTCTTAAGGTGAGGCGTTCATATGCCGAGGTACCACTGTGCTTACAGGATCGCAGTTTTAATAGAATCGGCTCCTGGGTACTGCGACAATATCGTATTGAAAGGTGACTCATGATTCCCATCCCTATTACTTAGGCAGTGATGCAGCATTTATCACTTACAGCAGTGATAAATCAGATCCACAAACATGTATCGATGTTGCCAAATGGATACAAATGTGATTTTGAAAAATAAATAAATAAATAAATAAATAATAAGCACAGATATATGCTACATGGCATAAAAGGCAACTGGATTTTAACAACAGATGTTTAAAAATAGATTTTATACTCTCCAGTTAAAAGGGTTAGTGAGTGATGAGACCAAAAAAAAAAACCCTCCTGACCAATCAGAATGCAGAATGCAGCAGCTCAGGGTTATTAAGTCATAACTCCAGTGAATAACTGTGTGTCTGTGTCTCACTGAAGTCTCTCCTCATCTCCTGCAGTGTAAAGTGTAAAACAGACATGACTGCAGAGCTACACAGGACTGAACCACTTTTATCATTTTATATCACAAACACAAAGAATTTCAGCACAAACTGTGTAGCTAACTGTTCTAGCTGTTAGCAAGAAAGCACAGGCGAATGAAACAGTACCTGTAACTGAGCATGTTACACTGAAATGCTTTACCGTTTCTGCAGGTTATGTGTCACCCATGTTCACTCGGAATCCTTTATATTACACTTTATGAAGCTAAACGCTGGACGTGCGAGACTGAACACACACAAGTGTTATTGATGCTGCAATGGCGGCCCCCGTGTGTCCGTGTTTTCATAATAAAAGCCTTCGTGTTTCAACGATATACACTAGACTCCGTTAAAAATATCACTTTATATATTACACCTTTATGTCACCACATCCTTCATAAGTGAAATAGTTTTCTTGACATTAGCTTTATTATCATCATCATTCTTGAATAGAGTCATGTTTGTACATATCTGTAAAAAAAAAAAAAATACAAATAAAAATAAATAAATCTCCACAGATTCTTCTTGTAGTCAGTACACAGTGTTATCAGCTTATTTTTGACTCTTTTAAACATTTCATTAATTAAAAAACTATCCAATGGGGAACTAATACTGTGTCATAGAAAACTTATTTTTAAGAAAATAACATAAAAGAAGTAAAAATCTGGTCGTTAAAAAAAAGTCGCTTTCGACCCCCAGGGTCAGGTTCGAGTTCCGTCTCAGGTCTGTGTGATGAGAGTTTAAATATTCTCCCCGTGCTTGCTGATAGTAGTGTGTGTGTGTGTGTGTGTGTGTGTATGTGCCCTGTGAAGAACTGCCACCCCATCCATGGGTGTGCCCCGGCCCCCCAGGCTCACGACCTTTTATACAGGATAAAGTGTTATAGACACTGGAATTAAGTGATATTTGTACATATTTATAAAATCTCTACAGATAAAAACCCTTACATATACTTCTTAAAGAAAACTTAAAAAAAAAAATTCCCCACCCCAATTTTCTCCCCAATTTAGTCGCGGCCAATTCCTCCCCGTCACTAGGGGGCTCCCACATTAAGGCTACCACTACCACTCAGTCGGGAGGTCGAAGACTATCACCTGTTTCCTCCGAACCGCGTGATGTCAGCCGACCGCATCTTTTCGAACTGCTTGCTCACGCACCATTAGGGGCGGAGTAACACACTCGGAGGAAAGCGCTAGCCGCTCCTTCCGCGTGCGCGAGCTCACAGACGCCCCTGATTGGCTGTAGAGCCGTGATTAATGTGGGAGCGTCAGTATTTCTCATCCCTCCCCCCCTGAGAGAGCTCGGCCAATCAGCCCTCTCTGTGCCTCCGGCTGTGAGAGGAAAACAGTATCACCAGGGGTTCGAACCAGCGATCTCTGGATGATAGGGCGAGCACTTTACCACTGCTCAAAAATAGCATACAGTAATAGTAATAACATCTTGCATATTTATCAATACAGTTTAAAATTTTATCTCAAGTAATTACTTTATCAAGTACTTGTCAAGAGTTGAGATTGGTGTGCAGTGATGAAACAGAATTTAATTTGTTTAATGAATTACTCTTATTTTGGCCTCTAACCAGATATTTTTTTTGGAAAAAGTTTGACTTCATACCAATCGGCTATAACTTTAAAACGTTAAGTTTTGGGATCCCCCTCGGGGTGTGGCCAATGGAACCCCTGAATGAATACTGTGGTGTCTGGCAGCGAGATGTTAATGGTGAATCCTTTGGGTTTTGAGGATGGGCAGGCCAACACCCACATCCTCTTTTTGTGCAGAATATGGTTTTGCATCGTCTTCTTAAAATATGCACGGGTGTCCCTGAAAAAGATGTGTTGAATCTCTACATAGATTTTGTCATTAATAGTGCCATCACAGTGCAGATTGCAAGAAGTTCAAAATGCACTGACATAATCCCATAACCTAATACAGACTGATATCTAGAATTCTTGCTGCTAACAGTTAGGATGGTTCTTTTTCACCTTAGGTCAGGAGCATATAACATCCATTTCTTGGAAAACATATTGATTTGTGGGACATAGTACACTTTTCACTAAATCATGGTCCGTTTTAGATGCTTCCATGCTCAGAGAAGTCAATAGCTAACATAAGGATTTGTCTTTGAGAAGTAATCCATAATGTTTTCATGCATTGGGACTACTAAGCTCACCTTTACTTATAAACGACAACATTCCTTTATGCTGCTTTACGATTACAATCACATCTTGACATCACCTGCTTCCAATAGCATGATTAATTATTGTACCTCATTGCAACCCTCCAAACTTTTTTGTAATGTTCTTGCAGCCCTAAATATTGAAAGAATGTACAATGGTGACCAAAAGTATTGAGACAACAATGAAAATCAATATTTAAAAGACATTTTTCTTTGCTTTACCAATGCTATTTTATGCAATTAAACTGCTCTACAACAAACCAATATATAGTATGACATCCTTTATTCTTTCAAACCTGATGGATACAACTGTAGAGTCAAAACGTTATCCGCAGTATTCTGGAGGCACTTGTTCATGTCTGCTTAATTGCTTCCTGAAGATCATGTACAGAAATTTGCCACAGAAGTTTGTAATTCACTTGAGAATTCCTTGGGTTTATTTAACCAATTATTTTGCTTCACCAAACACATCCTCCTACGACTAGTGGAACTAAATAACTGCAACTGGTGGAGCTGGTGACATTTGTGAAAAGCTTCTCATCCAATCTGATTGCACAGTCATACAAGCGGTCTAGTGATTTTGGCTGCCATCGTATATTAAATGAACTGAGACTGACCAGACAAAACAAGAAATATCTTTTGTATACACTATCGGCAAAGAAATGATATAAGTCAAAGGTAAGTTACAATTTTTTTTTCAATTTTAATTTAACATACTTTCATAACTTGTAAAACACCATATGTGCTACTTTAATGTAACTATGGACAACATGATAGACAAAACTTATAAAAGCTGGACCGTTGGAACAGAATTCAACTGTTTAAAAGTTGCAGAAAAAAAAAAACCTGAATAAAGCAAAAGGTCAGAGAGAATTAAAAACAATTGTGGATTTAATGAGCTACTGAGAAAATTCACGAGATGAATTTTTACATTTGACAGAAGCAATATTATAAATGAATTTTATAAAAAAAATAAAAAAAAAAGGGTACATCTGAACAGAATAACAGTTCATCTCCCAGGACACTCATTTCCTCTTTGACTTGTGACTCTTCTTCGAGCGACTGCACAGAAAAGAGAAAAACAAAAAATTACAAATGTGTACACAGAAGCTCACAATCTGAAATGATCTTTACCACAGCGATGTACGTTGAAGAAATGCTGAAACAATGTGTAATAGTGCACATTACAGTCACCTCTCTGGTGACTTTGAGTGACTGCGATGCCTGTGGCTTCTGTGATGACCTGCAGTACGCCGAAAAAAAAAGGGGGACAAATTATTGATTTAAATTCCAAATTAACCACAATAAAATCTCAGACTTTTAAGTTCATGAATCCAATAAATAATTGAAATGATGTAGGACGATGGTGTAAAAACGTCAGTCACAATAAATAGGATTTTCTATTTACACACTAGAGAAATTCAATGTCAGACACACAGTTCTCTAAGAGAGGAGTGAGTCTGAGTAGACTGTAGGGATTAGATTTAGCATACCTGGAGATTTGGAGCGGTGCCTCCTGTCTCTGGATCTGCTGCGGTGTCTGCGTGGACTCTTGCTGCGGTGCCGATCACGTTCTCGCTCACGTCTGGGAGACGGACTACAAGGGAAGGCAAACAGTTCAGCGCTAATCACGTCCAAGTCTCTCCTTGACACGAGGACTTATTCCTACGCCTGTGTACTGTAAGGATTTTTTTTTTTTCAGACCGCATTTTACTATAATAAAGTCATCACTCAATCAATCACAACTTACGTGCTTTAATCATCTGACTTTGATCATCTGATATATTAGTTATGAATGTCACTTGTTTGTTGCATTACAGTATGGAAGAAATATCTGTTAGGATTTTTGTTTTGCACTTCCATGAACAAAGCAAAGATTCATAGTCTTTAAATAAATAAAAAATTATATAAAAAATTATATATATAAAAAAAACGCCATAGCAGCATTAATGACAGCTCTGATGCTTATGAGCAGCATTGAAGTCAAACTGGGACTGTGATAAACGTTGTGTGTAGAGGCAGAATTGTGCAGACGTTTTAAAGAAGTTTGTATATCCACGAATGCCGATCCTGGCCAAGGTGTGGCCAAATATTATGATGCATCTTATATTAATATAATATTATCATCATATACACACGTATAGCAAAAAAATATTTGTACAAGTTTCTTTTCCTGAAGTGTGTATAATTTTTTTTTTTACTTTTTTGATATATATAAAAATCAGAGTCAGGTTTATAACACGGTACTGGTACTCCATGACTCACTCATATCCTTTTAGCATTTATAAAGAATGGCAAGAACTGTTGTATAAAAACAAGGGTTTCTGCAAACGCGTACCTTCGTCTCTTTGGTGATCTGCTTCGTCTGTGAATGATAAAAGGAAGGAAAAAAAAAAAAAGAGTTATAAATTAAACAGGATGTTTAGTAATACTCAGTAGATACATACAGGTTGCTCTCAATCTGCTGCAGAATAGAAAATGTCATATTGGCAGACCATTTCATTCATTAAACTTAGTTCTGCCACTGTCTGGGTAGGTCAGTATTCAACACACACAAAATAAAAATAAATTGCACTTATCTACTTCAAACAAGCTAGAGACAAAATATCTTAAAGAACACACACACACACACACACACACACACACACACACACACACACACACACACACACGGAGTTCTCCGTGTGAGAAAGTACACAACTGACATTTATACAAGAATACTCATAAAACTTTATCAAAACACCTCGAACTTTTTCACTATATAGTTTATTACATCCTATATGTCAGACGCCTGACCTTCTGGGCGAGCGACTTCGTCTGTAGCGAGGAGATGGAGATCTCCGAGGTCTGTCCAAATCTCGATAACTCCGTCTATGTGGCTCTGGCGCCTGCACTCTCTCCGGCTATAAACGATCAACAGAGAGAAGGAAGCTGAGCTTTGGAAGCCACATATACATACTTTGCATTTGTAGAAACAAAAACAATATTATGATGTGATCATAATCAATTTCCAATACATTTGAAAATACCTTTTCGTAAATAACTATATAATACCAATTATTTTTAATACACTTTTTTTTACATGGTTGATTTAGTTCTTCATTTTTATGCACAAAAATCCCCATTTCTTGAAGTCAGCATTTCAACAACACTCTTATGCCGAAGCAGAAAGTCTATTTTAAGAAAAACGTATCGTAAATGTATTAGCCAGGCAACTCGGCTTGCTACCTTTTCCTCCTCTTCCTCTTCTTCTTCACTGGACTCCACCTCATCCAGATCTTCTTCCAGGGCACTGATCCGTGTATCGAGCAGCTCGGCCTCCTCCAGAACCTGCCTCTTCTACAAATGTCACATCGGTTACTTCAGACTCATGCTTGAATTAACATGGAATCCTGAACTCGACTAGAGATTTGGACGACAGACCTGTAGCCTTGGGAGGATGATGTCACACACGCGCTCGGCATGAAGCAGCTCGTCTATGAACTCGTCGACGTGCATTATTTCGAACTCTGAGGAAACACAGGTTCAGAAACTCCATCTTCATGTTTATATAGTGGATGTTTTTATTTACGTCAGGATAGACAAATCACAAGCCCAAGTGCTATGACCAAGCTGATCATGTGCGGGTATGGATAATTATTCATAGTTGCCCATTAGACACACATCCGGATCAGCCGGCTTGCAGCTTCTAGATTTTTTTTTTACATTTACATTTAGGCATTTGGCAGACGCTCTTATCCAGAGCGACTTACATTTTTATCTCATTACACATCTGAGCAATTTAGGGTTAAGGGCCTTGCTCAAGGGCCCAACAGTGGCAACTTGGTGGTTGTGGGATTTTTGAACCTGGGATCTTCCGAACCGTAGTCCAATGCCTTAACCACTGAGCTACCCCTGGCCCCCCTTCAGCAACCAGAAATAAGATGATACTCATGAACGATCTATGTTACGATATGAAGTGATATCTGCATAATACCGGCTGACACTAAACAGATCAGACAAGTGCTGCCTTTGGGTAAAAATATTAGGTGACTTGACCTGTAATTTTTGCAGAGGACAAGAATTCTGGGATATAAAATCCCAGATGAGAACCTACAAAATCTGAAATTATCCCATGTGCACTTAATTCTGAATAGACCTAAACAACTTTATTATGTTAAGTTAGCTACCAATATTTAAACCTAGTCACACAGGTTTCCCTATGGGACTGGACCACACACTACTGCTTGTTGTCCTAGCGAATGGACCTGTGATGAGTCCTCCCCAGTTCAGCACTCACCTCCGTTTCTGTTCTGGCCTTTAATCTTCCTGTAGTCATTGTACAAGGGTTCCAGATACTTATAGCAGTCGACTGAGGTCCCCGTCAGGCGCATGTACATGGCTCCAAGCAAGCGCACGTACCTGGACACAAAGCAAAAATAAATCAACTGAGTCAAATGTCGTGTCTGCATTTCAGCTCATTCAGCTTCACAAAATCAACTTCAAAAAATGTGGCCTCACTTGATTTAGCAATGAAGAGAAGACCTTGAGAGAAACTCACAACCCCCTCTTTTGTTTTTACTCGTTTCTTTTACAAATTAATGTAGGCAAATAAATACAAATAATAATATATAAATACATTCATTATACTGCCAAAAGTATTCGCTCGCCTGAGTAACATCCAATTCTTAATCCATAGTGTTTAACACGATGTGTGTTTATGGGAATTGAAAACTCCTTCAGTACATGCACGTAAATGTAATATTTTTGGTAGCGCTGCATCCATTCGACGTGACTGAATAAAACCCGTCTCCATACTTGAAGTCTTCATTCTTGATGAACTCCACAATGATGTCTTTTTCCGGCTGAATCTGGAGCATCTTCAGGGTGAGACACAGGAACGGCGTGGGTTTGATGTTGCCTCCGTACACGCCGCCGATGTACTTCAGCTCCATCGCTTTGTCCACAACCAACTCGGCTTCACACGGACAAAAGGAGAAGATTACATAAAAGAAAGAAAAAGAGGTAAAAAAATAATTAATTAAAAAAAGTGTTAAACAGTTAATCAGGAAACTAGATGTACAGATTAAGGGGCAAAAGTTACCATTAGCTTTGCATAAATAGGGGTAGAAACACATTCTGACATCAGCGGTATTACATCACTGGATGTATTTTGTAAAGTAACGGATACACTTACTGAACAACAAGAAATTAGATTGAGAATGAAGTAAACGATATAAAGGATGTTCAAGTCAAACAGGTAACTTGTGATGAAATTTCTGGTGAATGAAGGCGATTAACATCTACAGAGGACTTCAAACACAGTACGGTGACAAGACTCTTAGCCGCAGTAAAACATTTAAACTGTACGTCCGTGAATGACGAGTCCGGCCGAGGTGGCCCCGAGCTCACTGCGGTCCTTCCTGTGAATGTTCAAGTCCGATGCTTGAAAATCAACGTCACCGACTTGAGAGACACACCAACATCTGTCTGTGTGAATTGTACAATCAATCATTCACCAACACCAGTCGCACATTACAGGAACTCAGCACATCCCCCCTACAGTCCCGATCTCGCTCCAGGGGTTTGTACAGGAGTTCCTGGAAGGCCAGTGTTTCATACATGAAGGCATCAAAGCACTAGTGAACCAATGGGGTGAGCACATTAGAGTAGCAGGAAATTAGATATTTAAAAAAATTATAAAAAATAAAGGAAGTTCCTACTCTCCTAACTCTTATTCTGCTAAATCAAAAGTCCCGGTTTGACTTGAACACCACTTGCATGATAGAAGTCAGTGAAAAGGTTTATAGATACTTGATATTTTAAATACTAAACACTTTTTGGGTAACATTATTCTGTTTTTCAGCCTTTACTTTAGCTCAAAAATAAATTTTTTATCTTGTGACACAAAACAACAACAAACTGTTTAAGATACTCCTCATGTCTTCATACTTTTCATATCTCCTGGGTTTATTTACAGAGACTTTTCGATTTGACTCATTAAATATATAAAACTAAATATATTTATATTTAAAAACTACTCTAAATGTAACCAGACAGTCATTATAATCCTCTAAAACCTGTAGTAATGCCTCATCACTCGCCCTGTCCTGCTCTCTAGCTGCTAGCATTAGCCTAGCCTCTTGATCACACACCTGTAAGGCCGAAACATTCCTCTTTCCAGTATTTCGACTCGTAGATTCGCGTCCGGATGATTTTCTCCACCAGATATTGCGGATTGGTTCCGTGTATACTGTTCGCATCTTTAACTGTTCTGTTCGCCATGGCGTCAAGAGCGGCACGGCTAACTGATCACTGCAGAGAAACCAAACGCGCTCATGGAGTCCGACCGGCGGTGTCACAAATACCACGCTAGGGCACTACGTAGGCGACTGAAACTCATACCGTAACACACTACGTAGTGCACAAAGGTTTAAAAAGTGGGCGTTGCTTGAGAGGAGACCAACGGGCAAAAAGCTTCCGGGTGTGAATGGCTGGCTGTGTTGCAAATTAAAGCCAAGTGCACTAGGTGTAGAATCTTATCATTTCATCCTTACCCGGTGCACATTTCTTTACCCATGCATTTATAGCGCACTTCTTTACAGTTTTATTTAATTTGTAATTACGCCATTGACTTCTTGACTTCTCGGTGTAAATAGCTGTGTTGCATAAACCTCCATGTTCTTTTTCCACGCACAGAACTCTATTTTGTACTACCCTTTGTAGTGCACTCATATAGCAAATATGGATTTATTTATGATACAGCCAATAGTTTTAACGCTTATTGGTGTAAATGGCAGTGGTTTAAATTGTAGCAAAGGGAAAAATATGACACTAAGTATGGAGAAATTATATATCAGAATATATCAAATCAACCATATATTTTGTTTGAGATTCTCCAATGAGAAGCAGCTTCCGGGTTGACCACTTCCGGAATTCAAGTAGGCGTATACTAGAACGAAACGTCATTTACGCGCGAAAAAAAATAGTTGCGTGACTTTGTGTAGTCGAGTTTTTTTTTGTTCAGGTTACGGTTGTTTTGTGTAGATTTTGGTTTTAAATCTTTTACATGTTGTTGAGTTTGTCAGTGAGTTATATTATTCAATGTGCACGTGAACAATCGGATAAAGACGCGCAGGTTTATCATTAAGGAGGATTTAAAGGTGAGGAGATCACCAGTGCAAACGGCTCTCTGTGTGAGTGCACCTACACTACACCTACACTATACTAGACTTTATACGATGTGTTACACCTTGTTCATTATGTGAGGTTCAGCCTAAGGCGTGGCTCAGCACCGGGATCAGGATGCAGTGTGAGTGTGTGACTGTAAAAGTTTCTCTTCTGTGTATTTTCAGTCAAAATGAGTCGCTACTTTACCAGACTGCGCATGCGCAGAACATACACGTGGCCCGGAAACCCGGTCAGTGAGGACAGGAAGCTGAAGAGACTTTATCATGAGTAAGTATAACAGGGGGGCTCAGTGAGGCCCGGGTTCGATTCCCACCCAGTGCCCAAACCCCAGCTTCTGTATGAAAGCCTGTCCTTACATTTTTATCTCATTACACATCTGAGCAGTTGAGGGTTAAGGGCCTTGCTCAAGGGCCCAACAGTGGCAACTTGGTGGTTGTGGGGTTTGAACCTGGGATCTTCCGAACCGTAGTCCAATGTCTTATCCACTGAGCTACCTCTGACCCTTGAATAGAATGGCAAGGGTTACATCAGGAAGGGCATCCGGAGGAAAAGCAAAAGTGCTGACCTTGTGCTGATTGGATGGTCTTCTGTGGCGACCCCTTGACGAGAGCAGCCGACAGGCCACCAGCAATCAACGACACTACTTGGCCTTCATCTTGGATGAAGCGGCTCCATAACTTAAAATCTTAAACTTAACACTTTGCACCAAGATCTAAGTGTTCAGCCCCAACACCACCACCCTCATCAAAAAATTATAAAAGTAACCTAGTGAACCACTGTAAGGATAGACACTGTTTGCATATTTCTGTCACTTAATGATTCATCAGATCATTTATTTTTTTTGTCACATGAACGCTAATAACTTAGTAAAATATGTAGTGAAATGCAACTCATGACCTTTTGATATTACTCAAAAATAACCAAAGTCATTACAACAGATAGTTTTTAAATAATGATTTAATGGGACAAGGTAATTGCCTTCTAAACCTAATAACTGGTTGTGCCACCTTTGGCTGCAATAACTGCAATCAAGCGTTTGAGATAACTGGCAATGAGTCTTGTGGAGGAATTTTGGCCCACTCTTCCCTGCAGACGTGCCTTAATTTAGTCACATTGGAGAGTTTTCGGTGATAAACGGCATTTTTAAAGGATCTCAATCTGATTTCAGTCGGGACTTTCACCAGGACACATCTAAACCTTCTGCTTCCAAACCCAGGTGCGCTTAAGCTTGGGGTCATAAACTGATTGCTGGACATTCTCCTAGAGTGAAGAATTCTTGGTTCCGTCAATTATAGCAAGTCGTCCAGGCCCTGAAGCTGCAAACGGCCCCAGACCAACACACTACCACCTTTACTGTGATGATTTTTTATTTTTTCATGAAATGCTGTTTTAGTTTTATGCCAGATGTAACATGATGCACACCTTCCAAAGAGTTCAACTTTTGTCTCATCAGTCCACAGAATATTTGTGAAAAGGTCTTGGGGATAATCAAGATGATTTCTGGCAAATGTGAGACGAGCCCTTGTGTTCTTTTTGGTCAGCAGTGGCTTTCGCCTCTCACGGACGCCATTTCTGCCCCGCAGTCTCCTCTTACAGTGGAATGATGAACACTGACCCTAACAGTTTTTTTTTTTAGATGATGTTCTGGGTTCTTTTATGAGGTCCTAGATGAGACATTGTTGTGCTTTTGGAGTAATTTTGGTAGGCTGTCTGTCTCCATTTGTGGGCTAATGACACTCATTGTAGTTCCTTGGAGTCCTAATGCTTTAGAAATGGCTTTGTAACCCTCAATTACTTTTTCACACAGAACCAGGCAGTTTTATACACCACTTTTCTCTTAATAAATGAAATCTTGATTTAAAAACTGCATTTTGCATTTACTTGGGTTATCTTTGTGCGATATTAAAACTAGTTTGGTGATCTGAATCATTTAAGTGTGAGAAACATGCAAAAAAAATCATCAGGGGGGCAAAAGAGAACTTTTTCACACTTATGCAAGTCTTTCTGGAAAAGAGCATCTACAAAATGTCATCAAAAAGTTTAGATGTTTTCTAATGTATGAAATGCTCCTCAGGTCTTTGACTATATCTGTGGAAGGAAGGCCGGTGGACGCCGTGGTGTCGGTCGGTCAGTGCATCCTGATCGAGGGAGATGACGACGACAACCCCTATGTCGCGCGGCTCCTCAAACTTTTCTGTGACGGTAAGAAGTGTTGTCTATTCTTCCACTCGGTCACTTTACCCACCGTTATTATGCTACAAAACTGATTTAGTACTCAAGTCTGGTCTTGAGACATTTCCATATTTGGATTTGGGCAAAATTATTATTATTTTTTTTTTTTTTGAGGTAAAATTGGTTCTTTTCCAAAAAGTGATTCCTACATCTGAGGCCGACTAGATGAAGTAAAGGCTCCGCTTGTAAAGGTATTAGACCTGTCCTAGACACTGGACTCTGACCCAGTCTCAGCTGGTCCTGGTCTTCACTATAGTCCTAATCTTATTGCTTCAACATCAAGAAATTTCAAATCCGCCACATTTCATGCAGGTCCTGGATTTACTGCAAATCTGTGTGACCGATAGAAACAGAGGAGGAAAATAATTTCAGTAACATATCGCAGTTCTTTCATGTGGTAACTCGTGTGTCGAAACACTGACTTTTTATTATTTTATTTGTTCTTTATTTATACAAGTTGGCAATTGAAGCTGTAAAATGTTGCAGTTCCCATATAATCCTGTAGGTGGACCATAAACTCTCTAAACTATCTGCTGGTCCCTGGTGATTCCCAGTCCTGGTGATGGGTTTATATTCAGTAGAGGGAAAATTGGTGACCAGACATTTCATAATTTGTGGGATCAATTAAAGTAAAACTGCAATGCTCTTAAAGAAACTAAGAAATGTTCCAAATAATTGCTGATGGGTGTTTTGGATAAAAATAAAGGTTTTTTTTTCCCACTTCACTGTCTGTGCATGGTGTCGATAATCTCTGAATGTCCAGATACAGGGAAGCGGATGAGGGCGGTGGTGCAGTGGTTCGCGCGGATGTGTGAAATACCCCATAACAAAAGGAAGCTCCTGGGCCGGGACCCTCATCCACAAGAAGTTTTTTACTACGAGGATCACTCCTGTGATAATGAGGTGGACGCCGAGACCATCCTGGGAGCGGTACAGGTACGTCTCTAAGTGTATTCACTTAAAAAAAAAAAAAAAGGTTGGTGTATTAAATTTGTGAAGGCTGAGAGAGTAGGGTTTTTATGGTGTTAAAATTACCGGAAATACTAGAATGTTGTACTGTAAATCGTGACGCCTGTGGTTCTCTCATGTAGATTAAACACGTTCCTGCTGAGGCTCCTTTCCCGGACGATGAAAGAAAAAACACTCTTTTTGTTAAACTAACCTGGGACGGCAAAAAGTTTCAAGTCATGGATCCCGAGTTGATTAACCCTCCCGCTCCTCCTCAAAGTCCCGAATCTCCACCCCCGCCCCAGCTGTCATTACGACTCCGCGCTCTCCCCACCCCGGACCCTTGCGTCATGAAGCGGGCCATGTCCGGCGTGATGACCCGCGGCAGCATGAGCTGCAAGCTGGGCTCCACCGAGGCCGAGTCGGCTCACTCCGCCTCCAAACTGTCGGCCGCTAAACTGCTGAACGCGAAGCGGAGAGGCCGAGTCTCCTCCAACCCAAACATCCGCAAGAAGCTCGACCTGTGCAGTGAGTGCCGGTGCAGATTCCGAGTCTCTGCTCGATTTTATGTTGTCATATTTCATTTGTATTATTGTTATTGCTGCTTGTTTAGGTCCGGCGAAGAAGCTGACCAGAGACGATGTTCTTGGTGAGATTTTGGATAGTGACCAGGACACTGAGGACGAGTTGGCCAGCAACCTGGGCGCTTCTCCACCTCGTCGCATCTCCATCTCCATCCGTCTGACCCCGCTCCCGATGACGGTCACCAGCAAGTCTTCAACCTTGGAGGACAATCTGTCCATCCAGCCTCTTCAAAGCCCCAGTAAACCCACTGCTTGTGATGACGCTTCCACCAGGTCAGTGCTGTAAACTGATGCATGTTTTCTGTTTATTTCAGTTAATAAAAAACGGATTATTTAAAAAATAAAAAGACATTGGGGTGTGCCATTATAGGAACACAATCTCTAATGGGCGAGACGTGATGTCACTCATAACTAGTACTGTCAATCTATTAAGTTTAATTTAGTTAATCACAGTTTTAAAATACTTGTATTAAAACGTGCAATGTTGGAATAAAGTGTTGCATGACAAACTGGTTAGAGGAAACAGATTATGCAGTTTGATCATATCTCAATCGTTAATATTTAACAATACTAAATAAAACAACGTAGACTTTTTAAGTTTTAAACTTAACGATGAACGTAAAGAAAAGCCTACAAAGCATGCTGCTGCTCTCTCAGGGACTGGCTCGGGGTCGAGCCTCTGGAAGACGACGTGTTCGAGTCCGAGTCACTAATCAGTAAAGGCAGGACTCCTCGTAGGAGAGAGGCCACGCCCAGGAGAGCTGGTCTGAGGGGGAACAAGCAAGTTTGACTCCCCTGCTCTTGATGTCTCCCCCACCCCCTCCTCCCTTCCATCCCAAAGCACTGGTATTGGTGATGGTTTGAAATCCTGGTTTAGGTTTGGATGCAGGGAAACGCACCACACCTGGGTGTTTTTAAAACCAAATCCAGTTCAAATCAAACCCGGGACTTCTTATGAGTGAAGTACAAGTAAAGTGTGGTGGTGAGACCATTTCCACATGTTTGGGTCATTAAAGGAGTTCCTGGGAGGCCGGTGCTTAAGACATGAAGCACGGTGTCCGATCATGGCTCTGGTGTACTGAGTACTTTCTATCATGGTGGTTATTCAAGTGCTAGTGAATACTGTTAAGTGCCTTAGTCTAGCAGGGGGTTATATAGGGAAATAAAGGAAGTTTTAGAACTATGTTCTATGCAACCAAAAGTCCCGGTTTGACTCGAACACCCCACTAACTAGTAATCATTTCGCAGCACCTATTAAGAGCTCTATGTGCCTCCGTTTCACTGAAGTCTGAAAAAGGAGGAGGATGATGATGATTAACTCTTGATCGACTTTTGCAGCGCGAGGACTCCATCGAGGAGGAGAGACTCGGCGGCTGTCCGAGAGCCTGCACTCGCTGTGCTGTGAGTATATAGAGTCAAAGCCATGTTAAAAGGCAACATTTTAGTTACTGATCTATTTTGATATTTGCACTTGGCTGTGTTCTCTCATGATGTTTTTTTCGAGACAATTTAATTCAGTTTTGAAAAAAATATTAACAACGTTTTATGGCCTATTTCGTTTTGATTTATTAGAACAAATAAAAATTTGTCTGTTTTAAATCTGGCAACAGATTTTTATGCAAGGAACGGAACAAACCGTTTTCAACAACATCGAATAACCCTTTCTGTAACATGTCAATTTAAAATGCACGTGTTGTCTACACTAAATGCAATCTCTGTAAACCCTCCATCTGTTCTGTGATCGTTCTTCTCTCAGGGCTGAAGAAGAGCACGAAGACTCGCCTCTGCTGACTACAGTCACTCCGCGCTCCAAGAGGAAATCCGCCCAGCTTGTATTGTCTCGCATTCGAAAGCAGCTGTGAGTCCTCGGGCTGGAACGCCGTACAATCACCTCTATTATTTCTCTCCCGGTTATAAATGGAACGTCTTATCGTGTTGTAGGAACATGCTGACTACGCACGGCGAGCTGCAGTCTGACGGAGAAGACGCGGAGGACGACGGCTGCTTCGTGCCCACTAAGATCGATCTGGAGAGCAGCAGTGATGAGGAAGAGGAGGCGAAAATGGACAGCGAGGACGAGCTGGTGGTGAAGAGGAGTAGGCGCTCGGCAGGTCCGAGAACTCCGTCGGGTGAAAAGACTCGGGCTTCGGCGAGAACCCCTCGCAAAACCCCGAACAAGAAGGTACGGCAACGCAAAGCAGCGAAGCGGAGCAGAATGAATGTGTTTTTTATGTGTTCCTTATCTTGAAGAAGAAGTTGGTTATGATATACAATTTAATAGTAAGAATAAAAGTAAATTCTAGCAAAAATTTGAAACATTTGAAGGATGCAAAACTTTTTGTACTCGCATATACAGATTTCAGTATCTTTAATCGCCCCTTAAATTTCCATTATATGAGTTTCTTCCTGTGTGCTGATGAGTGGATTAAAGGGCACCTATTATGCGAAATTTAGTTTTTCGTCATGTTTAGATGTTCAGATGGCTCTCCAGTGTGGTTATGCATGCAAATAAACCAAAAATAAATTAATAAGGGGGGGAAAACATTCCTACTTTTTGTCTATGTTCTTCATTTTTGCATTGGCCAACTATATTTTTCTCCTGATGTGATGTCATAAAAGAAAAGCCCCTCCCCTAGCTTGTTACTCAGCAGTAGCTCATTTCCATAGACACAAATTGTTTATGCTTTAAACTTCCCACTTCAGTTATTTCAGCTGGAACATTAACACGCACACGTGCACACACACCCTTTGGGTGAGCTCTGAGACAATGAGACCTTTAAAATGATCGTTCTAATCCACTCAAAAGCAATGATTCAATCAGTCCCTCTAATTAATGACATTTTAAATCTGTTGTCTCTCCCCCGTCCTACTTGTGGATGTAGTCTGCTCCTCCGACTCCCTGTACACCTCGACACGCCACTCCCAGCATTCCTAGCAGAAGTCTGCCAGCCAGGAAGCCTGGGAATGTATTGGAGGAAGCAAGGGCAAGGTAAGACGGCTTCATTTTTGTAGGTGAACCCAGTGTTTCCTAAAGTTTATAGATCAAATTATAAAGTCAATTATTTTACGGTGCTTCTTTTTACTCAACACTCTTGCAGGTTACATGTATCATCAGTTCCCGAGTCTCTTCCATGTCGAGAGCAGGAGTTCCAAGACATCTACAACTTTGTAGAGAGCAAGATCATGGACGGCACTGGAGGGTGTGTCCACCTGTTGTTGTCCGTAGCGTTTCCGTATAATTCCTCATTTGACAAAATAAAACCCTGGTGATTAATTGTGTACTGCATGTTTCTACAGGTGTATGTACATCTCGGGCGTTCCCGGCACGGGGAAGACGGCCACGGTGCACGAGGTGATCAGGTCACTGCAGCAGGCAGCAGAGCAGGAGGAGATCCCTTCGTTCCACTTCATAGAGATCAACGGCATGAAGATGACCGATCCGCACCAGGCCTACGTTCAGATTCTGCAGGTTGGTACTATAGCTGTTTTTTGTTTCGTTTTTTCTTCTCCCAGATCATTCTCCTTTATTTCTCTGTCTTGTTTTTCCTTCTTAAAATAAATAATTGGTCTGGTATGTCGTAGAAACTTACGGATCAAAAAGCGACAGCGGACCATGCTGCTGCCCTGCTGGAGAAACGCTTCAGCATGCCAGCGCCGAAGAAAGAGACCACAGTGCTTCTGGTGGACGAGGTGAGCTCCCAAAACCATTACTATGGCATTTTTGGCGAATTTAAAACCATCAGTTGAATATATTCTGAATTATGATATTGCATAATTTTAGAAATTAACCAAATCATTTATGACTTTAAGTGTTTGGTGCAAAATTACTTTTTTTATTTGATAAAATTTTTTGATTCAATTTTTTTTCTCTTTTTTTTTATAAGAGGTTAACATTGCTAAAATAGAGAGGATATCTTTGACAAAAATGAGAACACGAGCTCAGAAATGTATTAGAAATGGTCTAAAAACATCTCTATCCCTCATCCTAATGTACAAAAACAATCCAGTACAGGTAATCTCTGCAGGGAATGAGTCGGTCTCACCGGTTTCAATTAATGAGTCTGGAAGCGTGATGATAGAAAAAGGTTGTCCTGTAAAGCTGTCCTGATGGTGAATACTCCTAATTTTGAAAAATCCTCAACAAAACAGAGTTCACAGTCCAATACAGTGGAAAACAGCTCTGAGACAAAATTGTGGCCCGGATTCCCCTCGTGATTTATAGGCGCAGAGACAACACTGTTGCATCTGGTGTGAGATTAATTTCCTTAGACACAATTACGTTTTTTGGCCACATGATGGCAGTGTTGGGAATGAAGACAGAGATATAGTCAAATGAATTGGTATGGTTCATTAATGTATATTCGTGTCAAAGGCGTATAAGACTTATGTTGTCTGACTTAAGAACAAATCAGACTTATGAATGCGCTCCCGGAACAGAACTCGTTCATAAGTCAGGGATTAGCTTTATCTATCAATTTGTGTGATTTATGCAAATAAAAAATGTGCTAGTTAACTCGAATCTGAATGACCAATTACTGTGAATCCAACTTTTTCAAAATACAACACAAAAAAGCTTTCTAATTAAATGTATACATAACACTTTCAAAATTGTTTTAAATTGATAAACACTATAGGTGCATTGTAGATATACTGTATATTGCCCTGCTAAAAAAAGTGAAAGGTCACTACTTTAAAAGGGTCAAATTTTATGGGCCTGCATTGGGTACAGAAAACGATTAAAGAGATTTTAAATTACTGGAAGAGTTTTCAAACACATTATTAGAACCTGTAAGGGCTGTGCTGAACCTCTAAATTCTTGGAAGACAATTGGCCATGAATCGAAATGACTTGAACGCTTAATTTAAGTAAAGTGATGGTAGAAGTCACGGCTATGGTTAATAGCAAGAGTGATTCCACATGCACAATGTGATGAGAACTCACAGGATTAACACAGGACTAAAACTGTGACCATAAGAAAACCACTTGGTAGTTAGAGAAGTCAGGGAAAAAAACAGTGATGTTTATTAGTAATCGAAGAGATTGGACTTTTGAGGAATAGGAAAAGGTCATGCAATCTGATTTTTAGATCGACAGTATTCAGTGGGCAGTGGTAAGGGTAAGAAAGGACGCATGAAGCAATGACCACATCATGCATGGTGACCATTATACATGTGTTATGATCATATCATTAGAAACATTATGTGGACAAATCGCCCAATAATCACTGTTAGATTAATCAAGGCAAATCAACTACAGGAAAACCATCACAATAATGTCTTCTACTGGATCCCGGGACATAGTGGAATTTCGGGAAACGAACAAGCTGACATGGCAGCAAACCAAGCCCTTATAAAAACAATTAGCGTAGGTCAAATCCCATCCCCTCACCTCAAACCATTGATAAATCAGTATATATTAACTAAATGGCAAGCAGAATGGGAACAATACCAAATCGACAAATTATTTGAAATAAACCCAGTGCTAGGAAAAAGATGTTTTCACCCCTTCGAATCCAGACACGACCAAGTCGTATATACAAGTTGCGTATTTATTAAAGGATGAAGAAGCTCCAAAATGTCTGCACTATAGCACTACTCTTGCCATAAAGCATATACTTTTGACCTTTTGAAGTTTTAATACCATAAGAAACCAATTTCTACCATGTTCTGCAAGACAAAACTTTTAGAATTTTTATCAAAAGTGCACCTAAAGAACCGTATGTAAAGTCTTGTTCTTCTGGCCAAGGCCATGTTATAATGCGATATTATTAATAATAATAATATTATTATTATTATTATTATTATTATTTACTTTTTCAGCTGGACCTTTTATGGACGAGGAAGCAGAACGTGATGTATAATTTATTCGACTGGCCGACGAGACGGCACGCCCGCCTGGTGGTCCTGACTATCGCCAACACTATGGACCTGCCTGAGAGGATCATGATCAATCGTGTGGCCAGTCGCCTGGTAAGATTCCCAACAAGATCAACAAGGTTTTTATAGCGGTGGCAAAAGTTGTGATAATATTATTGTGGATAATATAAGTTGTGATAATAATATGTGGATAATATTATTATTAGTGTGAAATGGAATTATTAGTAAATGTTCTGTATTTGACTTTGCAGGGGCTGACGCGCATGTCTTTCCAGCCGTACACTTTTAAACAGCTACAGCAAATCATCACATCTCGCCTGAATAGAGTAAAAGCCTTCGAGGAAGACGCTCTTCAGCTCGTCTCGAGAAAGGTAACAAAGTTGAATTTTTAGTATCTTTCCAAAAACCCTGCGGCAAACGTAACTCTTTCATCCTGGGAGTTTAAATCATCTACCATGATGACGTGCCACTCTGGGTCTTGATGGTTTTTAGCTGTATAACATAATGAGTCCGTATTAGGGCTGCACAAAATATCGAAAAATTATCGTTATCGCGATAACGGTATACGCAATATCTGTATCGCAAAGAGTTGCGATAAATGAAATCGATGAGTGTATGGTTACACGTAAATAAAAAGTAATGTTTGAAAGTAATTCATATTGTGTTGGCAGGTTTATAGTAACAGCAAACCAGAAGTCAGAATATCTGCTGAGGGTTTGAAGTCTAAATATTTGCAACTTCCTTGACATATAGTATCTTTTTAGCCTGAATTAGATTTAATTACATCAGACGAATATCTATTACCTGTTTATTTCAGTATGATCATTACATATGTAAATGATTTTTTAAAAATAGCCAATAATAATAATAAAAAATGCATTTCTCTAGGGAAAGAAATATCGTTATCGCAATATTCAACAATATCGCATATTTTCCTAATATCGTGCAGCCCCAGTCCGTATGAAGCGTATGGTATTTTATTCCCAATGAAGCACCTTGTAGAATTCTGCTGTAGAAGTAACACTGCACAAACTCTGTGTTAAATAAATATCCTCATCATAAAGTGCTATTAAACGCACTCTCTTCTGATTGTCTGATTGCGTCTCTGATTGTGATTGTCACGTCGGACCCCCAAGGTTGCGGCTCTGTCAGGTGATGCGCGCCGCTGTCTGGATATCTGCCGACGGGCCACCGAGATCTGCGAACACTCCAGTCAGAAGGGTGCCGTCGGATTGGTTGGTATGAGTCATGTGATGGAAGCCTTGGACGAAATGTTCTCTTCGTCGTACATCACAGCTATCAGGTGTGGTATCTTATTAAGTTTAATTATGATTAGATGCAGGTTAATATTTATTCAGGTATTGTGTACATTTGTGCATGATGTAAATATATGGCAGTGTTTTAACTTCACTATGTTTTAAAAAATAAAAAAAAGGGTGCTGCTGCTTGTATGTAATCCTGCTCCTGTTTATTTCAGGTGTGCCTCACTGCAGGAGCAGCTCTTCCTGAGAGCCGTGATTGCAGAGTTTCGCCGGCTGGGTCTTGAAGAGGCCACCTTTCAGCAGGTAATTAAATGTAATATTTAATGTGTGGCTGCAAGGTGGTGACAAACATCATATTCACCTGTGCATGATTTCAAAACTTAAAAAAAAATCAATCCTTGCCTTGCTCAGTTGAATTTCAGTAAAGGTATTGAGTATTCACACATTGCGATTGATTTAGTCATTAAGAGATCAATAAAAATGTCAGGTTTGTTCATCAGGATAACAATAAAAGTCAGATTTGTGGAAAAGAAGCAATAAAACAACAGCATTACTTTTAGTAAGGAAAAGTTTGTTTATGGTCAAAAAGAAAAAAAAGGGGCACAGACTAATATCTTGTGGGACTCCTTTTTTTTTTTTCTTTAGTTATAGTGTCACCTTGGCATTGTCAAATTCAAATTTTATTTGTCACATACACAGTCATACACAGTATAATATGCAGTGAAATGCTTATACGACCGCTAGTGACCTTAAAAAGAAATAAAAATAAAATAAAAGCTTGTACGTAAAATAAATATCAATAAAAGGAAATACTAAAGAAATAAATTTAACTAGTAAAATAAACTGTACAATAAGGGCAGAATAAAATATTGCAAAATATAGAAATATGGTGGGGGGGGGGGGAGTGTGTGTGTGTGTGTGTGTGTGTGTTATCTATCTATCTATATATAATTAATTTAAAGTGACCATGGTTATGCAAATATGCGTGAAAGTGACGTGTGCAATTGTCCAGATGTATAAATATTTAGTGCAAGTGTGTATGAATGTGTCCATGATTGTCCAGTCAGTGTTGTGAGCTTAAAAAGATGTTGTTAGTCCTGTGTGGAGGTGTGATTGAGAGACCTTATCGCCTGCGGGAAGAAGCTCCTCCTCAGCCTCTCTGTGTTGGCCTTTAGGGAGCGGAATCTCTTCCCAGACCGCAACAAAGAGAACAGTCCATTACAGGGGTGACTGAGGTCCTTCATGATCTTCCTGGCCTTAGTCCAGCACAGCTTGCTGTAGATCGAGTGCAGGTCAGGGAGCTCAGTGCGGATGATGCGCTCGGCTGGTTGCACCACCCTCTGTAGAGATCGTCTGTCCTGCATGGTGCTGTTCCCGAACCAGGTCGTGATGTTTCCCGTCAGGATGCTCTCTATGGTGCAGGAGTAGAAGTTCCTGAGCACCTTGGAGGGCAGTCTAAAGTCTCTCAAGCATCTGAGGTGGTAGAGACGCTGCCGGGCTTTTTTCACCACGGTGTTGATGTGACAGGACCATTATAGGTCCTGCGTGATGTGAACACCGAGGTATCTGAAGCTGTCCACTCTCTCCACTGGGCTCCTGTTGATGATGGGGGTCTGGTAGTTCCTCTCCTGTTTTGTACTAAAGTCCACTATCAGCTCCTTTGTCTTGCTGACGTTCAGGAGGAGATTGTTCCTCTGGCACCAGTTCTCCAGATTTCCAATCTCCTCCTCATTGTTTCGGTAAGCTTATGCATTTAGTTATGTCACAGCATTTATTTCCATCCAAAGTCTCATTATTTTATCCCCAAGATCTTGTATTGATGATGCGAGTCGAACCGATGTGTAAAGCCTCCTCCAGCACATCCCAGAGATTCTAAATGGGGTTAAGGTCTGGACCCTGTGATGGCTGTGAAAATTATGTCTTATGCTCCCTCCACCACTCTGTCACAATTTGAAGTCGATCGATCCTGGCACCGTCACCTTGGAATATGCCTCTGCCGTCAGGAAAGGAAAAATCTACAGATGGGAAAACCCTGGTCATGCAGTACATTTTAGGTCGATTTAAATTTTTTTAGACGCATAACATTGTTGAGCCTTACCTGACCAACAGAGGCAACCCCAGATCATAACACTGCACACGCAGGCCTGCACTATGCATGATTGGTGCATGACTTCATCTGCTACTCTTCTTACTCTAATGCGCTCTGGACCAGAACAAATCTGGACTCCTCATGTCCGGAGATCGCTAGTTTGATTCCCTGGTGATGCGGTAACCTCTCACAGCCAGAGGTTCAGAGAGAGCTGATTGGCGGAGCTCTTTTAAAGGGGATGAGGGGTACGTAGTGCTCCCACATTAATCACGGCTCTACAGCCAATCAGGGGCATCTCACGAAAGCGGAAGGAGCGGATAGCGCTGTCCTCAGAGTGTTACACCGGCCCCAACGGTAGCAGTTTGAAAAGATGCGGTCGGCTGGCGTCATGTGGTTTGCAGGAAAAACATGATGGTCCAACTGAGTGAATGTGGGAACCCTCTAGTCATGGGGAGGAATTGGACACGACTAAATTAGGGAGAAAATCTAAATAAATTAAAACCTCCTCATGGACCTCATGACGTTTTTCATTGTCCATTCATCGCAGGGCACACACACATACTGTACACTCTCACACCCATTCACACACTATGGGCAATTTGGGAATTAGCCTAATCTACAGGGTTTTGGACTGTGGGAGGAAACCGGAGTACCCGGAGGAAACCCAACAAGCACGGGGAGAACATGCAAACTCCATGCACACAGAGACGGGAACCGAACCCGGACCCTGGAGGTGCAAGGCGACAATGCTAACCACTACACCACCGTCTCGCTGCATTAGTCAGGGTTAAATATTTTTTTGTGCCAGCTCAACCATATTAATCACTGCAGTAATTATACATTGGAAGGCTGTTAACTTTTAGCTTAGTTAAATAGAGGTGGTGACTTTTTTTTTTATTTAAAGTATATTAGTGTATATTGGAAGTTTTTCCGAAACGTTCTGATGGTGTTTTTGATATGAATGTGTTAAATCTCACACAATTCTTTCTGTCTCTCTACTTATCACTTTCCCCTCACTGTTAGTGTATTTACAGTACATTTGGTCTATATGGTGTTGAACACTTTCAAGCACTTCCTCATTCCTTAATTGGTAATGCGTCCTAGCTATGCAATCTCCTTCCTCTGTGTGTTCCCCAGAACCCTTACCAGAACATGTTAAATATCTTTGTTCTTTGGTGTCACACAAGGCGGTGGATAAAGATAATTCCTCTGTCTATGCTGTTAATAGATGAGAGACAATATTCAGACACCATCATATTTCTGTCTCTCTCTCCTGGCCTGCAAGCGTATCAAGGTGTGGTGGACACATCATCTCCTTTTCTTTCACTTTAAACTCAACAATGTGTATTGGATGAAACCAAAGTGTGAGAAAAGTTGAACGTCTCATACAAAACCAGTTACCGCTATTTATGTAAGTTCATTGGTTACTGCGTTACCGCTGACTAAACCAAAACCCCGGTCAGAGATGACTCTTCTCATAGAAACCTGCACACTTTTTAACCCATTAATGTCTCCTGCATACTACTTTCAATTCTTTTTCGCACCGAGCCAATCGACCATGAAGACGGACTGATGCAGATGTTCTCTGACGACTTGTGACTGCTGTCACTGAAAAGTTCGGGACTGGAAATCCCGCAAACAGTTTCGCACCCAAGCCTCCAATAACGAAATTTGACTCCATATAACTTGAACACTTTTCCTGTTATACTGAACGTCCAGCTTCCTAACACACAGTATGAGTGCTGATCAATCCCTGCTACCTGATATCACCTAAATGAAGACGAGTTCCCTGTTGAGTTTGGTTCCTCTCAAGGTTTCTTCCTGTTGTGATCTCAGGGAGTTTTTCCTCTCTACTGTCTAGATCACTCACTATATATTAGTGATGGGAAGTTTGAATCATTTTAGTGACTCAGTTCTTTGAATCTTATTCATCAAAATGAACAAATCTTTTTTTTTTTTGAGTCATTTAGTTCATTTCGTTCTTTTGATCAGAAATAAAATAAAATGTTGCATTTTCAATAAACAGACCCCCAGCACGCCTATATACACAAATTTTATCTATAGTTCCAGTAATGCAAATATTTCAGTGCAGCTCAGGACATATTATAATAAACAGAATGAGTAGCTCACCTCTCATACATATCTTCTAGTCGGAGTCGTTCGTTCTTTTGAATGTTGCACTGCATAGCGTCTATGGGAGTCATGTGACAAAAGAACAAATGACTCGGACTAGAAGATTCGTTGAGAACCGGTCAATTCTGTTTCCATTGCATAGCGTCTATGGGAGTCACGTGACGAATGAACGAACGACTCGGGCTGAAACGACTCAAAGGTAACTCCTGATTTTTGTTTCCTGTACATAACCTACAAACGTTTTGCGATGCATTGCGCATGCACGCCCAGTAGAAAATTAACGAATCACTCTCTGAGACGACTCGTTCTGCTGAGTCACATTAAATACTCGTTCAAAAAGAACGAATCGTTCATGAACGACCATCACGACTATATATTTCCTCACACTCGTACACAGTCATATTGATATTTTTTTTTAATACAAAGCTGCTTTTCGAGAGTGACCATTGTGCTGTATTAATAAAACTGAATTGAATTGAATGTACGAAGAATGTTTCCCTTCCTCTTTCTCAGGTGTTTGTCCAGCACCAGGCCCTGTGTCGGGTGGAAGGCCTGCAGCCGGTCAGCGTGTCCGAGAGCCTGGCTGTGTGTCAGAGGTTAGGAGCTTGTCGTCTGCTCCTGCTCGAGCCCAGCCGTCTGGATCTGCTTCTCCGTGTGCGCCTTAATCTCAGCCAGGATGATGTGCTGTATGCCCTGAAGGCAGACTGAGACTGTGCATGTGTGCAATGCTAACTTGAAAACTTTTTTTTTTTTTTTTGGGAGGGGGGGGGGGAGATGAAATAAAGGACACGCTAAGTTGGAGCCGAGTGCCACTACGTGATGGTGCTTGATTAAAAGGATCAGATCAGCTGCTCTCTATAGAGGTTACCAGAAGTAGTTCAGTTTCTTTCAATGTACATTAGAAACAAGATCCTTGATACAAGAGTAGAAACTCTTTTGATTTTTTTTTTTTTTTTTTCCTTTTTAGACTTTTAGACTCACAAAGTGGCATTAAGCACACAATGCTTTGTATGTAAAATAATGTTTTACATTGAATCCGGTTTCTAATCAAGTTAATTCCCTGTTGCATTGGTGGTGAACACAAAATAGACTAATCACAACTAAAGAAATGTTTTTAACATCGGAGAGCAAGCCTCCCCTTATTCTGTGTTCAGTGCTAATAGTCTGGTCAAGTCTGTCCGAATGTGTTTGTGTGAGATGATTTTGTTGTTGTGCTTTCAGGAGCCAAGTAATATTATATTATCTTTATGATTTTTTGTTTTAATATTCTTGAACTGAAAATAAAGCTATCAAAAAAAAAATAATTGTATGAGTTATGATGTGATCTGCTTAAGTTGTTACTGCAGTTAATTAGATAAAACATGAGTACAGTGTGTTTTTTAGCCTGAATCTGAATGTGGCTTGTGGGGAACTTTGTTAGAAACTAAAACCATCGACTCATTACTTTCTGTTCATGGAGAAGTGGTCAGACCAAAGCTTGTGTAAATGACTGCAGCTAGAAGAAAAAAAGCGATATTCGGGTTGATGTAGCTGTGTATTACTTTGTGTGTTATCAATTTTAATAAAATATCATCAAAAAAAATGCAATATTGTTAATATACTGTACAATGGTACCCAAAATAGTGCCACTTCAGCATGAATGTCCTTTTAAATAAAAAAAGGGAACAATTTAAAGTAAATGTTAAAATTTGGGAGTGTCTCTCCTACAGTGATTTATAAATAAAGAACAATATGTTGCAATCATGCTTTAATTAAAATATAGAAGGTACAGGAAATCTCTGTTCTGTCTTGAGAAAAGATTATGAAAATAATGCAGATATTATTCTAATTTCAGATAAAACAGGTTATGCTATGCTGTACAAGTTAACATTTCAAAGTTAGTTTGGTAAAGATTGCACACTGAATACATGTACACCAAATTGCACCACATTTCGTCCATTTTGTGGAAAATGCAACAAATTTTAGAATTTTTGTTAAAGTAGAAAGGTATGCATGTTTTAATATGTACATTTAATATACAATATGGTGTAAATTCTGTATCGAACTCATGACTGTGTGCAATAATGTGGCACATGTTCCCTGTTCTGTTACACCAGAAACTGCATTATGAAATTTCTCGAATGTGATTGTGTTGAAACACCACTGTGGCAGAGTTTTGGTGCACGGTTTTGTCTCCTCTAAATTCCATGGCGTGCACTTTGAGAATGATGCCTTGGAAGATTTTTTCATACTGTACAACCTTTAGCTTTCAAGATGGAAAGCAACAAAGTAGATAGACATTGTTTTCAGAGATGAGTTTAAGTCTTGATTTCTTTTTCCATTTCGCATCGATGCTTTCAATCCTCAGAAAGGTTGTGTCCTGATCGACTGTACTGCGCTGTGCCTAGTTTTCACTTTTCCTTAGCGGTTGGGACATTTTCCAGATTGGTGTAATGGCCGGTTACGGCATGGAGGCCCCCAACCTCAGCCTGCAGATAGGAGTGGTTGAGGATGCTGGTGGTGGAGGCTGCGAAAGGGTTGGAATGAAGAGAGGTATACAAGATGCTTTCTTCGAGCTCATCCAGTGATGCATTCAGTCCATAAACATAATTATTCCCATTCAGGCAACAGATGTGGACAGGGTTGGACTTTAGGATTACATATTCCTGGCACATCTCCAGGCCTTGCTCCTCACTGCCATCGACGGCCAACTGGTATTGTGTGATGTATGGGCAGTTGGATGGCCTGGAAGGTTTCTTCATGGCTTGTGTCTCCTTTTCAGACATGATCTCCACCACAGAAGCAGGAGTGTCATCATCACAATGCTTGATGTTGATGTTGGGCTCCTAGAGTATTATCACAGATTATTTTGATTAAATGTAATAAATATGGAATTAGTGACACCAGAATTATTGCTCACATATAAGACAATGAAAGTACGTATTAAGCAACATTGTGTGCAATTATTAGCTTTGTGTTAATATGAGGGGAGCTCAAGTCAAACTGGTACTTGTGATGAAATTTCTTGGTGTAAAACCGATTGACGTTTACAAAAGACTTCAAGCACAGTACGGTGATGAGACTTTTAGCTGCAGTAAAGCATTTGAATGGTGCAAATGTTTTATAGAAAGCTGCATGTCCATGTATAGAGTCCACTGCAGTCGTTCCCATGAGCATTCAAGTAGGAACCTTGACCCTCTAAAATGGAAGGACTTGCAGAAGAGACGTATCTGTTTGTGGGAACTGTAACACAATCCCCAAAGGACAGTCCTGACCCTGCTCCAAGCCATTTCCACATATTTGGGCCATTAAAGGAGTTCTTGGGAGGCTAGCGTTTCAGACTTGAAGTAGGTAGTCCAATCATAGCTTTGGCTTACTTTCTAGAGAAAACTTTCTACATTGATGGTATTCAAGCATTAGTGAAATGCTGGGAAATGTGAGTTAGTGTTGCAGGGCATTATATAAGTAGGTTTTTACTCTCATACTGTAACTGTGTTCTGTTCTTCTGCACACTTAAAAGTACCAGTTTGACTTGAACATGCCTCATAGTACAACTATAGAACATGCAAAAATGCCTAAATTATTTCCATTAAAACCTTCTACAATTACTTGTACAATTGCATTATACAGTATGTAAAGATTACCCAGTGTTGTCCATCGATGTCCTTTAAGAAATTTTCCAGCACATCGTTCAGGTTTGGAACTGGAGGCCACAGAACCTGCTTGAGCTTACTGAAGAACAAAGATGGAATCCCACTCTAAATACATGCACTTCTTTGGAATTTTGCATAGTGTTGCTATTAATTTGTTGGTTAAACTGACCTGACATATCTGGAGAAGAAGGACAACAATACAGCAGAAATCACGAGCAAGCCAAAGGGTACACAGGCAATTAACAGCAACCCTGTAGAAAGATTAAAGAATAGAAACATCTCATTACGGCCAACTCTTGTGTTTCTTGAATTATGTGCATGACAATGTCAGTACCTGGACTCGAGGTCAGTTCTTTTGTGAGAGGGTTAGTCCAGTCACTCCAGTCGCCGCTGTAGTGTAATCCATTGGGCTTAGCTTGTAATTGGAAGGTGTACTGGCCGCTTGCTTGCACATCCAGACAGACGCTGGTGTTAGGATTTTCCACTTTAAAAAGCTGCCAAAGTGAAGAGTTTTAAATATTCATTAGTTAATCAATGAGCTGAAAGTTTCTTATATTTAAAAAAATATTACTTTTCATTTAGTTATACTCACATTGGGCAATAGTTTTAATTGGGCACTGTTTACGTATGTGTGTGTCTTTCCTTACCTTCCACGTGATTTCTCCTTGTAGCTGGTAGCGAACCTGATACATTAAATGCTCAGATATCTGTGGAAGAGGAGAGATCCATCTCAGGCAAAGCCTTTCCCCAACGATCTCCTCTTTAAGCCCCCCGGGAGGCTCTGTTTTGACTAATGATAGAAAAAAAAACTTCTTGTGAAATATATTATATTATATTATGTAAATATACAGTATGATAAAACATTTTTTTGAGAACAGTGGTTAAACTGTATTTATTCCACATTGTGCTTCATTCATCAATAAGATAAAGTTTAATATCTAAATATGTAAAGTATATAAACTCATTTCAGAATAATATCCTATTATGGCCTTGATTGTGTGCTTAAATTTATGCACAAGACTAATTCATGTAAATTTCCTTTGATTGATTAGAAATCATATACCCCATGATGATTTATTTCACTTTTATACTGTACACATTAGACTATCAGGATTAAATTGCTGATATATTACATACAGAAATTAAATGCATATTTTAGGCATATTAAGAAACTAATTCTTATTATAGTATAGCACTGTATTAAAAAAATATATCTATCTATCTATCTATCTATCTATAAGGCAAATCATTATAAATATGTAAATCAAGACAAAGACCATTCAGTGCATATATTTCAGTCACATTCGCCACAGCTTCTTCTTTTAATTCTGCACAACACTTCTTTAGAACAGAACTATCTGATAAGCACCAGATCAGGTAGGTCACAAGCAACAATGTGCCATATATTCTGTAGTGTCCCAACACAGACTATTGCAAATAGTTATATCCTGGTGTTTCACTAGTGCTTGGATACCATCAAGGTAAAAAAAAAAAATTCAGTACGCGGGAGCCATGATCAGACTGCCTGCTTCATGTCTGAAACGCTGACCTCCCAGGATCTCCTTAAACGGCTCAAACTTGTAGGAATAACTTAGAGCAAGTTCAGGCCTGGACGGGGGATGTGCCAATGATTCCCAGTTGAATTCCTGTAATGTGCAAGTGGTGTTGGTGAACGCTTGTGTCGCAGTTCCCACATACAGATACGTCTTTTTCGTAAGTTGGTAACAAGAACCAAACGTTCCATCCGTTGAACGACTGCACTTGGCTCTGATCCACCTTGGCTGGGGAAGGTAATTCAAAGACATAAAGCCTCCAGTATTGGCACTATTCAAATGTTTTACT